>CAWUFW010009554.1:600000-773968 GCA_963921515.1 Calotriton arnoldi
ACTTGGGGGCAGGGTGGGGACCCAAGTCGACCGGCCACCAATCCGGGGTCCATAGAAGGGGGGCCTCTCCAAAGAGCATTATCTCAGTTTTTCCCACATTACACTGGAGGAAATTATTCTTCATCCAGTGTGATATGGCTCTCATCCCATTGGAGAAGGCTAGCCGGACCGCCGAGGTGAATTTATCAAATGGAAAGAGTAATGGTAGAGAAGAGGCGGAAGATGATTGAGATTGATCTTGTTGCGAAAGTTGGACTTCCATGTCTTGGAGTTTGATGCAATCTAGGAAATTCTGGAGTTGGTCTGGATCATAAAAATCTTTAGAGTCTCCATTTCTGGTGATACGAAACCGCGCCGGTTCAAACAAACCATACTTGATGTCTAGTTTGCGCAGTTGAGGCCGCATAGAGAGAAAAGCTTTCCGTCGTTCATTTGTTTCCTTAGAAAAATCAGCTGCCATATGAATAAGATGACCCTTAAAGGAAAAGGAGCCTTGTGAGCGAGCTGCAGTCAGTAATTGCCTTGTTTGTTCATGACGAAGAAAACAGGCAATAATCGGTCTTGGGCGAGCTGCAGGATCTTTCCTTGGAGGACCAATTCTGTGAGCTCTCTGAATTTCTAAAGGTGGAGTGAAGGAAATGCCAGTCAAGTTTGGTAGGATATCACAGAGAAATGCCTTGGTGTTTTGGCCTTCAATATGTTCCGGGAACCCGAAAAAACGGACATTATCTCTTCTGCTACGATCCTCCAAATCAATGATTTTACTGTGGAGGAATAGAAGATCTTGGTCTTTGTTTTGAAATGAGTCAAGACGATTCTCCACTGCTAGTATTCTGGAGTCAAGACCCTCCACTTTGGCTTGGAAGCCTGCAATGTCTGCTCTGATTGATTTGGTTTCTTCAGCCAAAGATGTGATTGTGATATCCATGCCTTCCAAACGTCGGCTGACCCCAGAAATTTCATGTAATATACGTTGCATGGTCTCTGCTGATGTAGGCGTAGTAATAGGAGATGAGCTTTGAGGCAAATGAGATGAAGAGGATGTATTGCCTTTTGTTAACATGGTGCTGGACTGCTTAAGGGCCTCTGCAAATAAAAGTTGATTAGGATGTTTGTTTCCTTGCTTAGCGGTCGACATTTGAGAGTTGTGTTTAATGGAGACTCCAAAGAAGCATGGGGTTGCCGTTCCGTGTTATGGAGAAAGTTATATGTCGTCCTTTTGTTGATACTGAGATGAGGTTAATGAGCGGAGAACTGGTCTTAATACGGTGGGACAAACATGCGAAATAGTGAATAGTTAAAGTATCAAAACTGTTGACCAATGCATTAATTTGTAGAGGTTGTAGAGGATGATAGGATAGATATCAAGTATGTTTGCAAAAATATACAACTATGAACTCATAAGACCATATATGCAGAAAATATTAACACGTTCTTCCAGTGATAACCTAAATTCGGGTTTCAAACAATAATATACGAAAAGGACAATTTTATGGGAGATGAATCATTACCTATCTTCTCCAAGTGTCACAAACTTAATATAAATACATGTACTAATACATTGGAAAAGAGCATAGATATTAAAGAGAAAGGCAAGTTAGGAGAAAAAGCTGAGCCTAAAATAAGGTAAGAGGGCAGCCTTAATAATGCACAAAATTCACAAATATACAGTTTGAGTAAGAACAGAAAACATAGCTTCAATAAATAGAGAAGAGACCCTCTTAATTGTAGGAAGATATGGTGTTGTGAAAAGGAAGATAAGAAGTGACAGTTCTATGAGAGAAGGAAGGCGCAAACTTCTGGATGAAGTACAGTCAGATGTAAAACGCAAGCACTAATGCAATTCAATTTGTGGAAGCGCGGGTCTTCTCTCTTTTAAGATTAGGAAAATGCAGCTCATGTGGAACATAACATAGAATTCTTCTCAATATGGAGTGTGAAGGAACACTGCTTTGGCATACGTGAGAAGAGTCAATCCTGCCAAGCGCAATCTCATATGCTGTTTGGTTTAAGTAATTGTAACCAAAAAAATTAATGAGTCATTGTCCAAGCGGGGGCCAGATGCACAATTCTTGACGATGTGAAAGACACCCATGTGCTGTTGTTATAAGATGAGGAGAAGCTCTGTCAGGAGAAAGGCGCGACCTCATAGATGCTATGCAATAAGCGTAGAAGTGCTTTATTTTAACTGCAGGTTGCCAGGAATGCAGCACGGATCCGCCTCACGCATGCGGGCAGTGCTAGTCATGTGGAAGCAAATATAATTCCTGTCAGCATAGAGGGCGCAGCTTTATAAGGAAAAGAAAGCTCAACCTTAGAGGCGCCACAAGTGTAACGCGCTATGTTACTTTGATTCAAGTTATGGATTAGCTGAAGGAGGCTTAGCTTCGTTGAATGCGTGAAGGAGGCACAATGACGGCCCCCGGGGAAAGCAAGACGCAGTCTAGTCTTTCCCCGGGGGATTCGCGCCGGACAGGGAAGGCTGGAGGGGAAGGGGAGGGAGTAGGAGAGGCTATAAGGGAGCAGGAAGGGGAAACTACTTCCTCTTCCTGTTTCCTAGCGCCAGCGGGAGGGTTGAAGAAAGTTGAGGTGAGGAAAGTTAGGTAGGGAATTGGGATTTAGGCTACTCTGGTGCCGGTCGGCGCCCGGGATTAGTGGGGAGCAGGAGGCACATGATGACAGGAGCCGATATGGAGGCAGTGCGGGAGGCCCTGCGTGTCCTCGGCCGGGCGGGGCGGGAGGACCTGCTGCGCCCGGGGGTATTGGAGGAGGCGTGGGTGGGGATTACGCGGACCCCCCGGTCCACGTCGGCCGGAGTGGCGGCGGCGGTGGCGGCATGCCGTGAGTCCCCAAAACGGACACCACACGTGGTCAGGAAGGGGGGGGGCCGGGAAGAGCCGGGGGGAAGCGAGGGGGTGGGAGGAAAAGCCTGCCTGCGGGACGTGCGGTCGAGGCGGCCGGGAGGGGGGGGGGCTCGGGAGATGTGGAGGGACGGCCAGGGGGACTGCAGCAGGCGTTGGCCAGAGGCCCAGTTGGGAGGGGGAGGCCCACGTGGGTCAATTTGAGGCGGCAGGGAAGGAGGGGGGTTTGTGCCGGATTTCAGCGGGGGACACAGGGGGTGGGGTCTCAGGACTTGTTTGGGTCAGGGGGCCCACACAATGAGGGGGGCTCCTGGGGGAGTCACCACTGGACCTGTCGCAGTGGAGGGTTCGTAGGGATAGGGGGTGCCCCTCCGGGGGGACACCGAGGGCAGGGGGTGGGGGGAGGGGCCTGGCTGTGCAGGCGACGGCGGTAAAGGCGGGGGGTGTAGAGGGGGGGCAGCCCTCGGCAGCCGGAGGGCGGAGGTGGGAGTGCATGACATTGGAGGAAAAAATCCGGGACCAGAGGCGCGTTATCAACGACACAGAGGCGCAGTGGGCGGCTCTGTGTGAGGCCCGGGAAGCCAGGGGGGAGTTGGAACGGGCGGAGGGGCCCCCCACTCCCACATCAGAGGAGGAGGCTTGGGCGGAGAAACTCGGGCAGGAGGCCCCAAAAGGGGGCAAGTGGGTGTGGGCGGAGGATGATAGCTCCTCCCGGACGGGGGTAGGGGCGGCCGGGTCGGCTTTGAGGCCCGCTGGCGCTGGGACCCTCTCAGGTTGGAGCAGCCTGGGGGGGGGGGACCAGCTGGCGGCAGCCGGCAGACGGGGTGGGCCGGCGGGGTGCAAAACGGCCCCAAGACGCCGGGCAGAAGCAGCAGGGGGGTCCGCGGCAGCCTTCCCTCCACCGAAGGAGCGGGCATCAGCAAAGGGGGCAGGGGAACGAGGAGTGGTGCATGCCAAGACTGGGAAAGGTGTGAAAAGAGCGGTGCAAGAGTTGACTTGGATGCCTGAGGATACGGAAGCGGAGTTGATGTTGGATTACGGGGAGGACAGTGATGAGCTTGAGGAAGGTGAGTTGCGTGAGGAGGTTGAAAGGCCGGCCGGGAGGTCGGTGGGGGGGGCGGCAACGACGAAATGTGTTGATATTTTCCAGGCACCGGCGGTGGCCAGGACACAGGCCAGGACGGCCTCTGCGAAGAAGAGCGGCAACAGCAAGTCGGAGGAAGGAGCACAGACCACCTTGTCAGGTGAGGGCAAGTGGTGGGAAGCTTGGGACGAGGGGGCGGGACGGGGTAGGAAGAAGTCCTGCCGGTCGGTGGGCGTGGGGGAGGGGTCAGTGTGGGAACCAAAGGTTGTGGCACCCGGGACGGGTGGGCAGTCGGCCGAGTCGGGCAAAGTGGGGGGGAAGAAGGCGGTGGCCAGTGTCCAGACGGACAAAGAAGAGGGGAAGGACGGCAAGGGGGACGAACGACAGCATAAAAAATTGCCGTACATGGGGTTGGCTATGCCGTTGGGGTCGCATCTGTCAGAAAAAATACGGGCAAGAATATGGCGACACGAATATGTGGACGTTTTTAAACTACTCCATAGGGAGATACAGGCCAAGGAGGGTTCCAAAGAGGAGGAATGGGAGCTGACTCGTAGGCCGCGGGTGCCGGTGACCATGGAAAATTGGACGTCGGCCTTTCTGATTTATGCTAGCATATATTGCGAAAAACATCAAGAAAGAGCGATAGCGATGTTAAAATATATGGACATCATTAGGAAGGCGCAGATGCATTTTGGGGGGTTTGCGTGGCTCAGTTATGATGAGGAGTTTCGGGCCAGACTTGGAGCAAATCCCGACAAACCCTGGGGGGAGGTGGACCAGGAACTGTGGATGCAATGGATGTCGTCCACACAGTCGTCAGCAGCAACGCACACGGCGAGCGGGCTGCCAGTGACGTATCGGACATTTCCGACGCGTCCCGCTCAGTCTGGGGTGGGTAGTGGACAGGCCAGTGCAGGAACTGCGGGGGGAGGCCAACAGAAGCCAGGTGGGAGCACCACGGGAGCATGTTGGAACTACAACAAAGGATACTGCTCCAGGTATCCGTGTAAGTTCAAACATGAGTGCTCAAAATGTGGTGGGAAACACGCACTCACCCAATGTTTTACGTTGGCAACACCATCAGAACAGTGGCGGGCCACGAAGGGACGGGGACAGCCTGGACCGAAGGGCGCCTACTCCGGTCCGAATTGAGGCCATGGGCCCGTGGCTCTCGGTATATCCAGACAGAGAGGCAGCTTTGAAGTTGCAGTGGGGATTTACGGAGGGCTTCCGGGTGGGGTATCAGGGTCCAAGGGAAAGGAGATGGGCAGACAATTTGAGATCGGCTAAGGAGTTGCCGGAGGTGGTGTCCGCAAAACTAAGAACTGAAATTGACGAAGGTAGGATAGCGGGCCCGTTTGTCGACTGGCCTTTAGCAGACTTGATTATTTCTCCGCTGGGGGTGGTGCCCAAGAAGGAGCCGGGCGAGTACAGGATGATACACCACCTGTCCTGGCCGGAAGGGAGGTCCGTGAACGACTTCATCGCGGAGGCGGACTCGAGGGTACTGTATGCTTCGGTGGACGACGCGATCCGCCTTGTACAGAGGTGTGGGCAGGGAGCGGAGCTGGCGAAATGTGATGTGAAGTCGGCGTTTCGCTTACTGCCCATACACCCGGCGGATTTCGCGTTGCTGGGCATGCAGTTTGAGGGGCCATCTTTGTGGACAAAGTTCTCCCCATGGGCTGTGCGATTTCGTGCGCTCTCTTTGAATTGTTCAGCACCTTCTTGCAATGGGCATTTCAAAGGAGCAGTGGGCATAAGGAGGTGTCACATTACCTGGACGATTTCCTGTTCATCGGACAGAAAAGGTCAGGTGCCTGTGGGCGAGCGTTGGCACAGTTTCAGGAGATGGCCCGGCACTTTGGGGTACCATTGGCGCCGGAGAAGACAGCTGGGCCCAGCTGTCAATTGACGTTTTTGGGCATTGAGTTGGACTCAGTGCAGTGGATAGCCCGGTTGCCGGCTGAAAAAGTGGGAGACATACAGGCCTGTGTGTTGGGGGTGATGGGAGAGAAAAAGATTGACTTGAAGACGGTCCAAAGACTTTTGGGGCTGTTAAATTTTGCTTGCAGGGTGGTAAGAGCGGGGAGAACTTTTTGCAGGCGCCTGGGCATGGCCATGTCCGGGGCGGTGCTACCGCATCACAGGGTGCGGATTTCCTTGGGAGTGCGAGCAGACCTGAGAATATGGCAGACTTTCCTGACAGACTTCAATGGGGTTTCGCTGGATTTCATAGAGGACAGAATGGTGTGGCAAGTGCAGATTTTTTCAGATGCAGCGGGGGCGGCAGGTTTTGGGGTGTTCTGGGACGGGAGATGGTGCGCGGAGCGCTGGCCGGCTCACTGGATCACACAGGGGCGGAGCATTGCGTTTCTTGAGTTCTTTCCATTGTTGGTGGCTCTAGCGGTGTGGGGCAGTGAATTCAAGAACCGTTCCGTGTTGTTCCATGTGGACAACATGACAGTGGTAGACCTGGTCAACGGGCAGAGAGCAAGGGACTTGAGGGTGTTGAGGTTGTTGAGGTATTTTATGCTACAGTGTCTGCAGTTGAATGTGGTTTTTCGGGCAAAGCATGTGCCAGGAGCGAGTAATGACATCGCGGATGCTTTGTCTCGTTCGCAGTGGAGCAGGTTTCGCCGCATGGCACCTGGAGCGGAAGTCCTCAAAACGCAGTTGCCGGACGGCATCTGGGCCTGGGGGGAATGAGAGTCTGCAGCCTAGTGGAGAAGTCGATAGCGGAGACGACGCGGCGCACTTACAGATTGGCTTGGACGGAGTTCGGGGTCTTTATGGGCTGGGCCACTGACAGTGGGCACATGTCCGTTCAAGCGATGGAACAGGGAGTGATCCGTTTTGTATTGCACTGTATTGAGAAGGGGTTGTCCCATACGACGATTGCAGGGAAATTGGCGGGAATCTCCTTCTATTGTAAGTTGTTTTGGGGATTTGATCCAGCGAAAGATGAGATTATCAGCAGAATGCTGAAGGGATGGGGCAGGGAGAGACTGGAGGGGGCTACGGGGGCGCCCCGGGAAGCCGTGACTTTTGAGGTGTTGCAAGGTTTATTGGGCATGTTGCCCATTTGTTGTTACGATGTTACGGAAGTGGCTTTGTTTCGTTTGAGCATGGTGTGGATGTTTTTTGGAGCATTTCGGGTGTCAGAGTTGTTGGGGACGAAAGGTAAGGCAGGACGTCAGTATGAGGATGTGAGATTGGACGGGGGTCGGCTGGGGATATGGTTGGGCCACTCAAAAATGGATCAGGCAGGGAGGGGAAAGTGGATATGGTTGAAGGAGAGTGGGTGCCAGGGTGTGTGCCCGGTAAAGGAGTGGGAGAATTTTTCGCAGGATGGGGCCGGGAAAAACGGGGAGATCTTCATGCATGGCTCCGGCGATAGGTTGACGGCGGCCCAGTTGCTGGCAGTTATGCGTATGGCGTTGAAGCGGATGGGGCGGGACCCGAAGGGATTTGGGACACACTCTTTTCGGATTGGGGCAGCCACGGCGGCGGCACGTTTGGGCTGGTCTTGGGATCGGATTCGCCAGATTGGGAGATGGAGGTCCCGTTGCTGCGAGCGCTACGTGAGGAAGTGACAAGGGGCGCTGCGAAAGAGAGTAGTAGAGTGGTATTAGTTGGGCCAGGATGGTTTTTAACACCTTTTTTCTCATCGTAGGTTGTGTAAGGGGCCTAGGGACCAAGACGGTCACCTGGATAGCCGGGCACTCTTTCGTGCATTGGGCGGCGCAGTATGCAGATCGTCAGGTTTATGGCCGTAGCCTGGGACTGCGGAGCAGCCATCACGAGGTGCAATGGTGGGGAAAACGAGGAATGCGCTGGGGGGCGTTCTTGCCCTGGTTAACGAAGATGGTGTCGCAGAAAGGATGTCCTGACTTGCTGGTTTTACACTTGGGGGAAAATGACTTGGTGCGATTGTCAGGCCTGGCAATCATGCAACAGATGCAAAGGGACTTGGACGTGATGAAACAACGGATGGCGGGCACCTGCTTGGTGTGGACTGAGTTTGTGCCTCGTAGAGTGTGGAGGGGAGCGGTAAAACCAGCAGCAGTGGAAAAAGCCAGGAGAAAATTGAACAGGGCGATGAGGGTTTTTTGCGACAACAGAGACATCAAAGTTATTGCTCACAAGGGGCTGCGGCTGGAGGAGCCGCTGCTATTAAGGGACGACGGGGTGCACCTTTCGAGGATGGGTAATGCATATTACATGATGGAGATGAGGGACGCGATCAGTAAGCTCTGGAATGAGTCCATTTGGTGTAGAAGGGTGTGAGGGCGAAAGGTGCATGGCGGCGGGTGGGGCAGGTAACCACCCAAAGGGGGTTCCCTGGTTGGCGGAACTTTGGAGGGGTGGGGGAGTCCTGGACGGGCCCACCCACCTCTCGGGGGAAGAGTGATTGATGGGGCTGCGGGATGCAGGAGTGCGATGACAGGTGATGCAAAAGAGGACGTCAGGAGACAAATGAAGAAGGATTGAGAACGGAAACGGGTTGTTGTGGAACGTGAAGAGAGATGGGGTGCAAGGGGAAAGAATGGAGCAAGTGAGACGAAGAAGCGGGGGGGGAAGTTTTGTTGAGGTTATTGTTAATATGTATTATGGTTAAAGTTATGTTTACAGCCTGTCCTAATAAATGGCCTTTTACGCTTCACCGACAGCGTGGACTGGTTATTTGGCGCGAAGGAGGCGAGGGCAGACACGAAAATCCTGTCAGCGTAGGAGGTGTGTAATAGGCGCGGCTTCGTGAGGAGGAGAAGCGCGACCTAAGATGTTGTATCAGGCGCGCAGCGTTACCTTAATTGCAGGTTGCTTGAGGGTGGCACAGCTTCCTGAAGTACTTGAAGGAGGCACGGGCTGGGCGATGGCAAATACACTAATCCTGTCAGTATAGCAAATGCGCAGCAGACGCGGCCCCGTGTGAAGGAGGAAGCGCGGTTCAGGAAGGTGCGTCAGGCGGAGCCCGCTGAGTGAAGCGGAGCCGCGTGAGCACTTTGTCAGCGCTGAAATACGAGGGGACCGCTATCGGCAAATACCAGGAAACTCGCCCAAATCCGACCTCATATCTTCCGACCTTGGCTGGGCAGAAAGAAGTATCTCTGCATACGTTGGAAGGTGAGTTAATTCCGTCCGGGGTCCATCCCGCGACGGAGCTCACTCTTCAGGCGGCCATCTTCCTGCGTGGCCAGACCACGCCCCTCTGAGACCCATTTGAACCTCTGTCAATGCTCCCCAATAGTTATCAGCAGCAAACCGGATATTCTTGCATTAAGACATAAACACAGATGTCTGCCTTTGCATCTTAACCTGTCCTGACAAGTACCACTGCTGCTAATCCAAATAGATGCCCAACCCCACTATTATGTTCTAGAATTCTCAAGGTATCCCAACACTGAGTCTCAAAATAATTACAGAAGCAAACAATGGCGGCCAGGTATCCCCTACACCTACCTTTATTCATTGCCATCCTGTTTTCTCTTTCCGCAGGTTGTTGGTCTGCACTTGCTTCCACTACTCTGTCTTATATATTAATTTCATCTTGAACTTATATCTTTTGGCCTGCCTATCCATTTGGCAATCAGGCCTTTTCTTCTTTCAATATCCCTTCTGTGTTGTGACGTGGAGTGGGCTGCAGTCCTGGCTTATCCGGCCACTGTCTTGCAGAATGCGAGTTTCAAACTAATTCAGTTCTATAACCTGCACAGAGCGTATCTCACCCCTGTGAAGGTCAATTTGCGTCTTTCCCCGCGTGGATGCTTCCTGTCTCCATTGCTGCCTGCGCGAGGATGCAAATTTGCTACACACATGTTCTGGTCATGCTCCCAACTGTCTGGTTACTGGACATCTGTCACTAACAGCCTCTCCCGCACCACTGAGGTACTCTTGCTGTGCACTTGGAGCATTTGCACCTTCTGCCTGTTGAAGCGTACCATGAAAAACACAGTAGTTGCCAGATTCCTTGACCTAGTGCTTCTTTTAGCTAAGAGGGGGATCACACGCTATTGGAAATCGAGGGCCCCCCTCGGCCGCTTGCCTGGGGTTGGTTGGTGGAGGTGTGGGCAACGGCTGAGGGAGCATACCAACAGTTGGAAGAACTATGAGGTCTCTGGAAATATCCCATCTCGCACCAATGGTGGGACACTGCTTTATGCCTTTAAATCTGAGGTAGATGCCAATAATCCCCTCTCGATCGACCAACCAACTGCATTTGTCAGCATAGAATCTGCTTCTTAGACCTGTGCCCTCGATCCAACACATGCAGTCGATGCTCCTCCTGCCACCCTGCATTTTGGCTTTTCAATGTTTTTTAAGCCACGTTGTACAGCTTCTTAACTGCTGTGCAATATGGTGGAAAGTAATACAAAAATCGCTATGATGTGGCCTTAGTTGACCATTGTAGCACTATTTTCTTTTGCACTCTCAGCCATGCTGCATTGAAGGTAGGCTTCTGTACAACATGGCTAAAAAACATTTACAAAGTCAATACATCTCACATAGGTGAGACCTAATGGCTTTGCCAATGCTTGTTTGTCTTTTAAGATGGGGACACTCTGACACCAGCGCCTATAGGTGAGGGGGACCCCAATCCGACATTCAGTCGATAAACCAGTTAGTCCATGCCAAGGGAGATACGTTGTTCTATTAATGGGCTTTCAGTTATCCTGATGCATTCTGGGATTTGTAGTATTAGTGCCATAGATGGATCTGTGGCTCCTAACCTCACTGTGGCAAAGACAGTATCGATTTGTGAAGCTCCACCCTGAAAACTCTTCCAAAGCCCCTAGTGAAACAACGAGCCGAAGTAACAGATCACACGAGCTCGATAAAGTGAAGCCAGGACAGATGATGGTGTCAGGGCGACACGGAGTTACTGAACGAAAACAGTAATTAAAACCATGATATCCAGGGCTTTAAGTGGGCCGGGTCTCACCGGGTCTGAGCACCGGCAGTTTTTAGGTCTCGCCTGAGCCAGCGCATGCACTGCTCTGGAGAGACATTTAGTGAGTGGGCTTTGAAAAGCCGACCACAGCTTTTTGGGTGGCCTAGAGCGTGCGGTTACGCGCACAGTAACGCGCATTCCTCGCATCGCTCGCGGGCACCCTTACAGCGCGCGATCAGGCGCCATCTGGCTTTCCTCTCGCTTGCTCTCCCAAGCGCGCGCTTCAACGCTCCTCCCCCTCCTCCACCACAGAGCGCAGCGCGTCTCGCGGCCGCGGGTCTTGTTTCACTTGTTCTAGTGTCTTTTATATCTGGTGTCTCTCTATGCGTTAAAAGTTATACCCTCTCAGCATGCTCTTCTACCTGCCTTGTACTCTCTCTAGGGCCTCGCATATGGGACTTGCTCTGATTCAGTTGCTAAAGTCAACTTCCCATTTTTAGTATTACGCCACCCCAGACCGCAAGCTCTGATGTGTTTTCAGCTGTGCTACGTACAGTACGTGGGTAGCGGCGTTGGCGGTGCTGCTAAAAAAACAGGCGATAAAACGTGGAGCTCCGACTGAAATGGGACTTACTTTAGGGCTCGGTCACATGCCTACAACCAAAGAGTGAGCAGACTGATCCATGGAGCATTGTGAGGAGCCGATTCAGCATGTCAGATGACGATTCCTTAAAAAATTAAAAAACAACTCCGCTTCGGTGAGTACACTTAATCACCCATGTGACTCTCGTGTGTTGTCCTCTGTTACTTCGTATTGTACGCTTCTGCCATTGGGTTAGCTTTGTAGAGCTTTGTGTTGGGGGTGAGCCAGGAGAGCATAACAGAAGTCAGAACTTTTACATTTTTTCATAAATGTTTTAAAATCTAAACATTAGTAATTTAATCATGTTAAAATGCAAACTGGTTAAATGCCATACAAGCCAACTTCTCAAATCTACTCAGCACTTTGACGGCCGAACGGCCGCGTCTCTTTCACGGCCGCGCGGCCAATGCTTGTTTACTATGAGGTTAGCATTCCCCCTTTGTACACATGGGCCTGCGATTTGCATCACGTGGATAAACGCCGGTTAAAAAAAGTTAAAGCTGAAATTGGTAGCCAAACATGGCATTGGAACGCGTGGCTGCAGTCTACTTCCTAGGAGTCACAGCACAGCCTGCTTCACTGCCACGCATTGCTATCTGGTATTCAGTCTCAAACTAAACTTTCTCGCTGTGAGCCACACATAAATCTGCTACTCTTTAGGAGACTGCCACACACAGCATCACTCAGCGCCACCACAGCATCACTCAGCGCCACCACAGCATCACTCAGCGTCACCACAGCATCACTCAGCGTTACCACAGCATCACTCAGCACCACCACAGCATCACTCAACACCACCACAGCATCACTCAGCACCACCACAGCATCACTCAGGGCCACCACAGTATCACTCAGCACCACCACAGCATCACTCAGGGCCCCCACAGCATCACTCAGCACCACCACAGCATCACTCAGCACCACCACAGCATCACTCAGGGCTACCACAGCATCACTCAGTGCCACAACAATATCACTCAACACCACCACAGCATCACTCAGCACCACCACAGCATCACTCAGCATCACCACTTTCAATTTTAGCGTGCCTTTATTTATTTACCAAAGGCCCACTTTCACTTTAAGCGCACCTTTATTTATTTATTTAAGTGTGTGTATAGCTTTTTTAACCCCTTTGATGAATTAAGCTAACCTCTCAATCTCCCTGTGCCGTTCCCCACACCACCTCACCCCTCCCACAACAATGCATGCCAACCCCCGTCAACCCTCCGATGACGCTGCTTGTTTGTGTTGTGCTTATTCAGCTTTGGCGCCGCTGTCCACTCTTAACTTAACCTCACTGTGCCGGTCCCCACACCACCTCATCCCTTTAAGCGTGCTTTTATTTATTTATAAACGGTGCCTGCCGCTTTCAATTTTAGCGTGCCTTTATTTATTTACCAAAGGCCCACTTTCACTTTATGCGCACCTTTATTTATTTATTTAAGTGTGTGTATAGCTTTTTTAACCCCTTTGATGAATTAAGCTACTTGCATTTCTGCTCTCGTATTTGAATCTCCATCTGAACCCGAACGGCAGCTGTCACGAAATCTCCGCTTCGTAACAAGGTATGTGACTTCTCACCAGAGTGATTTGGATTAAGGGTGTTCCCCACGTCTTTACCAAGGGCGAAGTAGATTATGGGTATCTCCGTTGTTTCCATTTCAGAGGGGTAAAGGCTCTAATAAGATCTGCCAGTGTCTCCCCGCCCACCATTTTTGGTAGTACTGCTCACCAGATATGTATTATGTTTTGACATCTCTCCTCCCCACCCCCGTAATGCTTTATACCCCCGTTATGTTGTATTTCTTCCAGTGAGCGTTCACGTTATTCTGTTTGGTGCTGGGTGTTGTCCACTTTTTGGGGGAGTTAGGTGGGGGCATCGTTCTCCACTGTTCCTCATTTGGGTAATTGGATATTCGCTAGACTAGAGCACTTCTGTGAAATTATGACAATTAGCCTGCCTGGGCTATTTAACTTTGTATACAGACTGTTAATAGGAATGGCTACTTATTCTTAGTAGCAAGAATATATGCAAAAAGTGTTGATCGTAGCCTCCAGAAGGAGGCGCGAATACTTTGTTTACATTTTAGTTTGTGGACTGTTGAGCCATTATTATTGAGTGTGGTTGCAGTGTACTGCGGTACGCAGTCCCTGCAGCTGGGGAGGTACTTGGCAGTGTGCAGCCTTTTGGTTTAAGGTTTGGGTTTCACGCTGTAAGGGTAATCTGGAGTCCGTGTACTGGAGCCTTTTGAACGCGACTAGCATTTAAGCCGCAGAACATGCCCAGGCATAACACTCTGCAAGGACGAGGGAAGAGCAAACTACCTACCCGAGGCCGCTGGCTCTTAAACAGCGGCAGCTCGCAGTAAAGTATTTTACATTCTTTGGGCATAGTTCATGTCTCTGATGGTTTCACTAATCAATCGAATGCATTAAATATTTAATTTTTCTAATCTTGAGTAGGCGCTCGAACTAGTCACTTAAAGTAAATGATTATTGTTCCTTCGGAATATTTTACATTTGTGTTTTTAGGGACCTATAAAACTTAAAAGTGGCATCTTTTGAATGCATTCTTGTTATACCTTCCTGTTTTCCACCCCCATCTGCCCTCCTGTTATCCATCTCCACCCACCTTTGCGTTTCCCACCCCACCCAATTGCCAAAGCAAATAGTTCGCCCATAGGTGAGAGCGATTGGCTTTGCCAATGCTTGTTTGTAGTGGGAAGGCTTTGACAAGTTGCACCAAAGCTCTACAAAGCTACCAGTTTGCCACACTGCAAACCATTGAGGGGTTTTCGCCAGATTCTAATTTGCACATTCAAAGATTACCTTCATAGTAGCCATGACCCAAATAAATTTGGGGTTTGCATCATTATAATGTTTGTCACTTCATACGTTTTTTAATTAAAAAAATAATTATTTACTATCCAAAATTCTTTCGTTGTCGCCATAAGAAATATATCTTTTTTAAATGAAAGCCGTTGTTTTCACAAACAAAGCATTTTTTTTAAACATAAACCCATTATTTTTGAAGCATAATGGTCTAGATCACAGACACAACACCTTAACCCAACAAGCATTGGCATTGCCAATAGGTCTCGCTTTTGGGACCTTATAAGTATTTAGTTATGCAGCACAATATCCTTGGTGCAACATCAACTGTTGCATGGCTAAACACTTATAAGGTACAAGGTTTAGCCATGCAACAGCTGATGTTGTTGCACCAAGGATATTGTGCTGCAAAACTAAATACTTATAAGGTCCCAAAAGCGAGACCTATTGGCTATGCCAATGCTTGTTTTACGGAGGCCTCGATACGGGTCTCTATCGGGTTCTGTTTTGTGCCCTGGCACAGGCGGTCCGTTTTTTTCCGGACTGCAGTGACAGCAGGCACATCGATGTGCGCTGCTCACACTGCTCACTTCTCACTAGTGGAGAAGTTATGGCATGACGTCATGCCAGGTGAGCGTTGTAGGGGAAGGGAAATCCTTTAAAGAGAGTCATTTTCTCTCTGGATTTCCCTTCTCTTTGAAACTCAGGGGCAGCAACATTGTCGTGGTGTCACCAGGGCTTTAAGTGGAAGCCTTTTCAATAATATATACAAGCCATAGTTGCTGCTTATTTATCTTATGCAACTAACAACCATTGACAAAGCCAATAGTCCTGACTTGTTGTAGATATAATGTTACTTGTTGTATTATATATCTAGATGCAATGACAGAAACAGCAAAATACAAGTAGGGCGGCACACTATGCTCAGCACAGATTTTTAAGTGTTTTAAGCCACGCCCTTAATTACACTGGCCACGCCCCTTTGAGAGACCCCCCAGTGTTTTCATCCCACTTAAAGCCCTGGTTATATCGCCTATATACCATTACCTTCTCAACATGATTATATTAGAATCTTGGTCGACGACCTCCGTGATACTCTGTGGGCATAAGATAATTACTTGTGAGCCCTTTCGCCTGTTATTAACACTGTGGTGCCATTTCCTGTTTAAGTACTCAAGGAAAGCCGAAAACTTACATATTATGAGACGTTAGGGTACTGTGAAATGTTTTCGAAAGCAAAAGCCTGGGAGAGGGTGCGGCCTAACGGCTAGGGTGGTCGACCTGGAAGCTGGGGTAACCGGGTTTGAGTCTCGACAGGGACGCTCAACATCTTGTGATTCTGGGCAAATCACTTTATCTCCCTTTGCCTAACAAAATGAATATGTCCGTCTGCAACGTAACTGGCACTCATGTAAAGTGCTCTGATACCTGGTACCTTTGGGTCGAGTTTGCGCTATATAAAACTCCAAAAAACGCAGCTGCGAAGCTCATTTGAGGAGTGTCTAGATAGACCAAAATGAAGGTCTATTTTGTGCATCTAAATCACTGTACCAAGAAAAAGTTGTTGTTCCGAATTATCAGTATAACTGAAGTGTGTCTGAGCAATCTGTTAACATGTCAGTTGCTGCAAAACATCAGTGCATAACACATCGGAATGGCTGCAGTTCATTCAGTAGCCATAAAACCAAATAACCACTACTACGGGTGCTAATCACAGTTCGTTTAAAAGTAGAGCTAAAAATACACTTCTAAGTCAAATTCATAGAACAACGAGCAGACGTACATACCTTGCCCCCATCTGAACAAAAACAAGCATTGCCTTAGCCAATAGGTCTCGTCTTTGGGACCTTATAAGTGTCAGCTAGCGCTATTGGTTTTGCCAATGTTTTTAAGCTATGATGTAGAGCATTGTGGCTGCTGTGCAGCATGTTTAAAAGTTATAATAAAAAGTGTTAAAAGCATTTTTGTTACCTTATATATAACCAAGAAGACATTATGTATAACTGAACAACCCTATTAAAAAAAGAATTAACATAAAAATGTCTTCTAGTTTCTTTAGTTTTTGCAATGCTGGCAACTTCTTCCTGCCTGTTCTATTGCGTGCATGTTATAGTGTTTTTTTTTTGTTATGGGTAGAGGGTTCATAGACAATGGGAATGTGGAGGATGGGAAATAGTGCCTGAATTACAATACGAGCTCCAAACAGACACTAGGGTAGAATCAACAGATGCAAGATTTCGAGGGCAGACTTAGGTGGTGCTGAGTGATGCTGAGGTAATGCTGAGGTGGTGCTGAGTCATGCTGAGGTGGTGGTGCTGCACTGGTGCTCAGGTGGTGCTGAGTGATGCTGAGTTGGTGCTGTACTGAGGTGATGCTGCGCTGATGCTGAGGTGGTGGTATGCTGATGCTGAGGTGGTACTGCGTTGATGCTGAAGTGGTGCTAAATTGCTGCTGAGGTGGTGGTGCACTGGTGGTGGTGCACTGGTGAGGAGGTGGTGCTGTGCTGATGCTGAGATGGTGCTGTGCTGATTTTGTGGTGTTGCCGCGCTGATGCTGAGGTGGTGGTATTGCACTGTCTACTTGCTGGATATATTGTTAAGTAACCTCACATTACATGCCACGATTAGAGAGGACGAGGAGGCATCCCTTGATATTGGTTTTATTTCACCAACGATTGAAACCTAAAAGAAAGCATCAAAAGTTGATGCTTCTATTTTCATAAAACTGAGCAATAGCAACATCTTTACCTCTTTAATCCTATCCAAATAATCACACAGTTAAAAGCACAATGTAAATAGGTTGATCCTACTGTCAGCTGTTTCTTAAACTACACTTCCATTAAGTAAGTATATTGTTTAAGGTTTGGACATTTGACCTAATGAAACCAAAAATGTTATAGGATGAAACCCATTAGAGAACCAAACAGTGGAAGTTGAAACCTATTAAGGGGTGGACAGCTTTTAAAAAAAAAAAAATATTGCCAAATAATGTATTATGTAAATGTACTTTGAAAAAGTAATGAGCCCACTTTGGAAAAAAAAAATCATGGGGAAAATGAGAAGATCTATCATATTTCTAGGAAGAATCACTTCTGTGGCACGAGGCATTATTGTGCTTTTACCAGCAGTCCCCGGTTTCAGCAGACTAAGCATATGAGTGTTTTAATAAGACTGATTCTGTGCAGGCAGTTGCACACCTGGGGAGGCAGGCTTGTCTCTCCTGACAGATTATCAGTAGACAGGACACACTGCTTACCTGAGGTGGGGGGGTGGGACAAGGAGGGGGTGCCAACAGTGTGGGGAGGCAGAGTCTGGTGGGAAGAGGGGAGGGAGGGAAGCAAAGAAGGGCGAGCAACAGAGAGGCAAGACAACGTGAGGGAGAGAGACTGCTGAGTGGAGACAGAAACAGAAAGAGAGAGAACAGAATCAAGCACAGATGAGCGACACAAGATAAACAGGAAATAAGGTAGAGCAAAAAGGTAGTGTAAGAGAGATAGGTTGAGAGCAGTGCGAGAGGAATAAAGGAGAGGAATACCAGTTGGGAGGGAGAAAGAAATAGGCAGAGTATAGAAAGACAGGAAGAAAGAGTTACCCTGGGTTTGACGACGGGTTGTTGCAGGTAGTGCGAGGGGAAGAGAAGAGGGCAGCAGAGAATGGAGGACCGTGGGAGGTAGGGGGCACGTAGAGGAAGGTATGAGGTAGGAGACAGGCACAGCGACGGAGAGACAGTGGGGACCGAGATTGGCAGTTTCCCTCGAGACCAAGGCAAATAAGAAGTGAGACAGACAACATTAAGCCATTCAGAAAAGAAAAATGGATAACAATGGTAACAGGCACGCGGGGGAGGGGCTAGCTAAATATACAGAAAGGGGTGACATGAAGGAAGATGCACAGGCAAATAGGCAGGCAGGGAGGGAGTCATGCATACCTAGAGTGAGAGAAAGCCTGGCAGGCAGGGGAGGAAAGGACAGACCGGGAGGTGGGCCACAACAGTCACAGAAAGGACAGGGACAGATTATAGGAGAGGCGTGAGGGACGCCCTCAAGCAGGTCTGGGGGTCGGGGGGCTCAGATAAAGTGAGGGAGTGGGCCAGCAGAGAAGAGGAGAAAGGGAAGGGCATGCTCATGTGAGGCAGAGGGTGAACACTAACAGGCATAGATGCAATAGACAGGGACAGACAGAAGTGCGTACAGAGAGTGAGAGGGAGGGAGGGTTTGGAGAGAGGCATGTAGCCATACAAGGGCAAAGAGAAACAGACTTAAAGCTAAAGAGAGGCACACGCACATGCTGATAGTGAGGGGTTAATAGATAGACAGAGTGCAAACAGACAAAGATCAGACAGGAACAGAAGGAAAGAGATACAGGCAGACAGAAAGGCAGTGAATGGAGAGAGATTTTGATGGGGAGACAACGCAGAAGAGGGACGCTGGTGGACAGAACGGGGCAGAGAGGAGCAGAGGTTTCTGTAGAGGTCTGCAGTTCAAACCTTCACATAAAGACTCTGTCAAAACATCTTAGAAATGTTCAGTGCACATAAAACAACCAACAATAATGTTAAAATATCAGAATCAAGATTACTGCGTTGACATTATAGCTGCTAAAAATGGGAATTAGGATCCTGCTTCCCAAAAACAGATCGTGGACACATCCACTGCCTCCCTTTCATCATAAAGAGTACAAGGATGAATTGTTCATTTAAAAAAACTTTTCATTCAGGTCGTATCTCACATAAGACGTGGGGAGGGAGGTTGGAAGATGAGGGGGTCGTTCCAGCAATACATTTGATGTACATTTTTGAAAGAAAAACCATTGACAGATGAACAGACCCCTCTCCTTTTCTGACATGCTTGTCTCAAACCCCTACAGCGATGCATATTAAATACACGCTCTAAATACAGTGTGCTCAGTTTAACCCCCCCCCCCCCCGAAATTTGAGAACAAAAAGGTAGGTGGAGGGCGCTCATTCAAATTCATGTGGCCTTGTCTCCTGTCAGCTGGGTGCAGTTTAGGAGCTTACCCACCCCCATCACTTCGGTCAAACAAAGGTTTTTTTTAAAAAAATGACGTAAGCATTTTGTGGCCCAAAAAATTGACTCAATCTCCAGACACAAAGTATTATCTGCCATTATAATTCAATCCTAACAAAAGTAAACATCTACAAATATGCGAACTTATTGTTATTGACGATGCCTCTGAAGAGCTAGAGAGGCTTTTCACGCTGAACAGAAATACAGTTAGTTTCCTGGCAAGCTGGCCCTATAAGAAAGCATTTGCAATTATTATACACTTTACGTAGTAGAACGGCTCGGCTCTTGAAAGGCATTTGTAAAACGTGCCACACTTTTCAAAACAGAGATTCATTCATAATGCGTTTTAAAGACAGGACTTTGAAGCACCGTGCAGGAACTCAAGTGACAATACTATTATGCAGAAAGGGGTTGTTTACTCACTTAAATCCTGAAAGAAAGGTAGTGAGGTTGCAGAACTCAAGCACTAAACACTTGAGAATTACCGAATGCATCATTAGTGATTGCCAAGGGAGTGCAAGAGGCATCGGGCTTGGTGTGCTTCAGTGGCATGCATTTGGGTCGCTTGATGATCTTAGAAGCTGGGGCGGGCATCGAAGAACCAGAAGCCAACATGGCTAAGTGGGAAGTAATCACTCGGATGCCCGCCTCCCTATCGCCAGAAAGAAATGTGAATGTTGGGAGGCAAGTTCTCAACATATATGCAGCAGTCATTGTTTCTGGCGGGGCTGCTGCTAATGCCTCCAACCATGTTGTCCAGGGTGGCGGGCGGATGAAGGCGTAAATGCATCATCAGTTAATGCCTGGGAGAGTGCAAGAGGCCCCGTGCTTGATGTGCTTTAGTGGCATGCAGTTGGGCTGCTTGGTGATCTCCTTAGAATCTGGGGCACGCACCTGAGGACTGGAAGCCAGGTAAAGAATAAAAGGCTAAGTGGGGGAAGTAATCACTGGCACGCCTCCCTTTCTCCAAAAAGAAATGCAAATGTTTGGAGGCAAGTTCCCAACATATATGTGGCAGTCATTGTTCCCGGCGGGGCCATGGCTAACGCCTCCTGCCATGTCATCCAGGGTGGCGGGCGGATGAAGGTGTATGCCGCAGGCTAGGCAGAAGTATAAAACAAGAAACACAACACTTGAGGAAAACAACAGAAAAGAAGCCGCAGAATATATTGCGCACAACCTTCACGAAATCATACAAAACAACAAGATAAGGATATGCTTTGCAGCTGTCGGCTGAGTGCATTTTGTACGCAAAGTCCAACGAGATGCGGCAAACGAAAAAGGAAATAGTGTGACGAAACATACATAGCCAAAAGTGAAAGCCCACAACTAATAGGCCCGTAGCCAAAGGCAAGAGCCGCACCCCAAGAGGAGGGACAAATATAGGGGATTAACCACAGAAAAGCGAGGATTTTCTAAGGGCACACAAATGAACAAATGGAAATAGGTGGGAGTAAGCTGGGCGTAGTCTAAGCCCACAGAGGAGATACTGTATGTCGCGAGACAGCGCATGCGCGCTGCCTAGGCTCGACCTAAAAAGCAGTATAAAAGGAGCAGCCGGCAGTGGGAGGGTGCAAGAAATAGTACCTCAATCACATCGGGATCAGTGGACGGGCACTGATTAAGTTGAATTAATCTGAGCTTGGTCCCTGCTCCACTGAAAGGATCAGAAGTGATGTTTGGCCAGCACTGGCAAGTTAAAGAGACTACATGGAAGATGGACACTGGAGCCAACATTTGGCAAGCAGAGCTTGATCACGGAGGGGAGGAAGGACATGATACAGTGTGAGCAGGCAGAAGTAAACCCAGGGGGAGCAGTCTTGGGGAAATTGATAGCAGCACTCACATTAGAGATAAGAAGTAGGTTTGAAGTTTCCGAGGAGAATCAGAAAGAGATAAAGTTGGCTTGTGAGGCTTTAGAGAAAAAGATCGATGACGTGACAGGGAGAACAACAGTCCTAGAGACAACAGTTGAGGAGCTTAAGGGCAAGGTACAAACGAATAAAGAAGAAATAAAAGCTCTAAAGTTGAAAGAACAGGGGCGCCAGGATTGGGAGGAAAGGATGGAAAATAATCAAAGGAGGAATAATTTACGGATCCTAAATGTGCCTGAAGGGGCGGAGGGGGATGATCTAAAAAGTTTTGTTGTTAGGCTGATAAAAACAGGGTTACATCTGGAAGAGTCAGATCAGGAGATTGGCAGGGATATACAGAAAGTTCATAGGGACCCCTTCAGGCTCAACCCTAACAGAAGCAAACCCAGGAGGATCCTGGTGAATTTCCTCACCTACTCTATGAAAGAGAAGGCTTTGTCCCGAGCTTTGAAAATGAAAGTAGTTAAGGTAGATGGGCTCTCCTGTGAAATTCGGTCAGACATCTCTTACATTACTTCCAATAGGCAATGGGAGTTGGGGAAGAGAATGGACCAACTGATGGTGCTAGGCACCGCTGAACAGATGAAATTCCCGGCGTGTTAAAAGTAATGATGAATAATAAGATGCACAATTTCAGAGCAGTGAGTGAAGTAGACAACTTTATAGAGTCTTGTAAATAGGTAAAATGAATAAGGTAATTGGACACAAGGTTTAAGAATAGTCCTCCTGAAGTGAATTTATTCATTTATTTTTGGGGTAAGGCACACTTGGGGGGTAACCTATAGGCTAAGGCCATCATTAAGGGGGATAGGTTCTCCATGGGGGGAGGGAAGGGGTCAGTGGGTGGGGAGCATATAGGGAGAAAAGAAAGAAAAATTCCTCAGAAGCTACTTATTTGCCATTAGAAAAGGGTTGCAGGAAAGGAGCATGGGTGAGGGGCAGAAGCTGAATCTAAAGATTTTATCTTGGAATGTAAATGGGTTAAGGGTGAGGTCAAGGAGAGAGCGGATTTTACAATATATTAAAGATTGTACTGCCCAGGTTTGCATACTACAGGAGACACATCTGACAGAGAAGGAGTGTAAGGAGGTTTTTAAGTCTCAAAAGTGGGTGCAGCAATTGGTGTGTACCAAAACAAACATTTTTATCTAAAGGGGTGGCGATTCTAGTAAAATGAGATCCAAAAGTTGCTATCATAGAAAGAATTTCAGATAGTAGAGGTAGTTGGGTTGTAGCACAACTAAAAGCAGGGGGAAACGGTTTCACATTGGTAGAGTATTATGGGACAAAGTTAGATGATATAGTACCTCTGCGAGAATTGCTGGTGGAGTTACCTTGTTTTTCTGATCCAATTATCTGGGCAGGTGATTTTAACGTAGTATTAGATGGTACCTTGGATAGATTGACTAGTAGCAGAGCAATTGTAAACCATAAAATGATGGCGCAGATAAAATTAATGATGAACCAACTGGGATTGTGTGATATTTGGAGATGGAGAATGGGGGATAAAAGAGGGAATACATATTCAAATAAGAAGGACCGTCATCAGTCCAGGATAGATTATTTTTTGCTGGACTGTGGATTAAGGGAAGAAGTAAAAGATATTGAACACATTGGGATTCATTTGTCAGACCATTCTGCAGTTGTATTGGAGATATCCCTTACGGAGGATAGCATATCTACCAGGTGGACTATGGATCGCACTCTGATGCTGGATCAGGCAGTAGTGGGGAGACTGAAAGAGGAGACTGATGAATTTTTTGAGTTTAATTGGGGCTCTGCCCCCGTCGAAGTGGTGTGGGACTCCTATAAAGCTTATTTAAGGGGGAAGTTAATAAGCTGTTCAGCAGCTAAGAGGAGAGTCTTTAGGGAAGAAATCAAAGAGTTGGAGGAAAAGATAAGATCAGTAAAGGAAGATCTGGTAAGCAGTAATCAGAGAGAGTCTAGACAGCCCGAATTATCTGATTTGAAACTTAAACTTGCTACTTTTCTCGATAAGAGTGTAAGGGAGAGATGGGAAACAAGCAAATTAGCGCAATTCGAGTATGGGGAAAATTGTGGGAAACCACTAGCATGGCAAACTAAGAAAGATCATGTAAAGAATCTAATACGGGAGATAAAGTGTCAGAACACCGGGCGGATGCTAACAAACAGAAAATAGATTGAGGGGGCCTTTTATAGTTATTTCAGAAATTTGTATAAAGAGGATCTGGTGACATCAGAAGAAGAGAGGGACAATTGGTTGAGTCGGGGTTCGATAGATTCTTTGGAGGAGGAAAGAACTTTGTTTCTAAACACTCAAATCCAGATGGGGGAAGTGGAGCAGGCATTGAGAAAGAGTAAACGGAGGAAAGCCCCTGGTCCGGATAGTCTCCCACTAGAAGTGTATAGCGCACTAGCAGACACATTGACTCCGATCCTAACCAAACTGTTCAACGAGATTTTTATGGAGGGGGCACCTCAACCAGAGTCATGGTCAGAAGCCACAATTTCCCTAATTTTGAAACCTGGGAAGAGCAAAACTAGCTGCGATTCATACAGGCCGGTGTCGCTTTTGAATAGCGACTATAAGATTTTTTCAAACATTTTGGCGGAAAGACTTAATGGGGTTATGGGGGACCTGGTTCATGATGACCAGAAAGGTTTTATGCAAGTAAGGGCATTGCATGAGCTTACCTACTCCCTTATAGGGGCAATAGATCTGGCTTTAGTAAACAATTTTCCCCTAGCAGTCATAGCTTTGGACGCGACCAAAGCTTTTGATCATGTGAACTGGGCTTTTTTGCAATCAGTTTTGAAAGCTGCTAAGTTGGGGGATAGATTTTGCAGAACAATAGCAGGATTTTATAAGACACCAAGGGCAAAAGTCCTAGTGAATGGAATATTAACATCAGCGTTCAACATTATGAGAGGGACAAGACAAGGGTGCCCTTTATCCCCACTATTGTTTAATTTGTATATGGAGCCGTTGGCGAGAAAACTGAGGGCAGAGCAGAGGATTGTACCTTTTCAATGCAAAGGTTGGGTAAAGAAACTAGCATTGTATGCCGACGACTTGTTGATATATACGGCGGACTTGCAGAATACAATGACGCATGCAGTTAGAATGGCGGAGGACTTTGGAAGAGTCTCAGGGTATGATATAAATAGGGGGAAGACGGAGATTATGATTTGGAATTTGGATGGAGGAGCAGAAAGAATCACAACAGAGATGAGATATTTGGGAGTTAGAGTGACACAAGATATTAATAAACTTGCGGAATGAAACTTTAATAGGGTGTAAAAAGAGGTATGCGATTTAATGGCAGGTTGGGCGCACCTTCCCCTAACAATATTTGGAAGAGTGAATTTAGTGAAAATGATCATACTCCCGAAGTTCACTTTTCTTTTTAATGCTATACCCCTGCCATTCAAAGAAGAATGGCTTATGAAATTACAGGGCAAGATTGGTTCATTCATCTGGGCAGCAAAAGGACTGCGTATCTCTTGTAAGAAATTGCGGAGGAGGAGAGAAAAAGGGGAGTTGGCTCTTCCGGATTTGCAATTATATGGGTGGGCCTGTCAGCACAAAAATAGCAGGATGCTTCTGGACAGACCTTCATATTCGGATATTGGGAGGTTGTTTTCAGGACTGTTAAAAGGAGTAGAAGGAGGGGGTTCGGGATTCATGATGAAATTTGCAGATCCAAGATATTTCAAAAAAGTTAGGCTAAAGATTCTCCAAGACATGGCTGAGACCTGGTATAGGATCAGAAGGAGACTAAAATTGCTGTTCTACGGTAATTTGGCCCCTATCTGGGATTCACCAGGATCGCCTGACTGGACGAAGGATAAATTGGCAGGGTCACTAAGGAAAGCTGGCATTGAGAGATGGGAGGACCTATTAGAGGGAGAGCAACTGATTTCATGGGAAGGACTCCAACGTAAAACGAATTGTCAAGTCTCAAGGTTTAAATATCTACAAATTCAGAGTTGGTTCCAGTCATCGGATAAAAGGATAGGTGGATCGAACGAGTTTGAAGAAACTTTGATTTTTGACGGACCCAAGAAGAAGGAAACATCACAATGGTACTGGTGGATGATGGACTAAGCAGATGGGGAGTTCCCGTTGCCACAAGAGCTGTGGGGGAGATGCTTGCCCGAAGCAACGCTGGAGAAGTTATGGCAAGTATCTTTTTCTATACTTTACCAAGTGATCAAGACCGCCTATTTAAGGAGAAAGCATCTCTTTTCTATCTACAGAGTGTACTGGACGCCACATAAGCTGTCAAAATTTGGGAATAAGGAGTGGTGGCGTGCCCCAAATGTGGTCAGAGGATGGCAGATGACCTGCATATGTTCTTGAGGTGTCCAAGGATTCAGGTATTTTGGGGCGACGTAAACAAGGCTTTGGCCGACATTTTGAGCATACAGCTTCAGGTAAGCCCTCTCCTTGTTTTCTTTGGTGTGGCCCTGGAAGTAAGTGAATCTGATAAAGAAAAGCAAAAATTAATTTTCTATGCAGTGTTGTTGGCACAAAGAGAACTGTGCAAGAAGTGGACTAGCCTGAACCCTCCTACGTATATGGAGTGGAGGACGTCCTTGGAATATACATTTAGGTTGGATGCAGGCTCCCTAGAAAGGAAGAGATATGCCTTCTGGCTCCCGGTTGTGGAATGGTTGGAGAGGTAGGGATAGGGATAAGGATAGGAAGAGACTGTCCAATGATTACACCTAACCAGACCTCAGTATAAGCACATGCCACTCCCACTCTTTCGCCCTTTCCTTCTCGGACTCGTTCTTCTTGGTTTTCAGCTGGGAGAGTTTGAATGCAAGGGAGAATGCATTGAAGTGCAACTGGCAGGTTTTGGACGAGTGGGGCTGTATCAGAAGCTCCTGTCCCGGCACAAAGGAAAGGTTTTCGGATGGAGGTGCTGTGGACGGTGAATCTGAGGCTAATGAGGACAAAAAAAATGGCAAGCAAAAGGCGGGCTGCAAGCCCTTTTTGTAAACAATAGTGCCTCATAAGTGAGACACATGCGCTGGCTAGAGCAGGATCTCGCTGGCTTCACCCTAAAAACAGTGTTATGTACCATGAAATTTAAAAAATGATATATAGGACTTAAAAACAATATTTTTACCTTCTATATTCTGCCCCCTGATATTTTTTGGACAATATTTTTGTCTCACAATATTTTTCAAACAATAGTTTGACGGATTACCCTGAGAGCAAAAGTGGGCAATTACTGCTGTAACTGTCAAATCAGGAATGATCTTTATGGTGTTCTTGGAGAAGGGAGGGTGGAAGGACGAATAGCGAGTGGTCTTGCATCATAAGTGTTATCAGGCGCAGAGTTGGCTATTGCCTACTCTGAGGGGCATATTACCAAGCCCCTATCGCCACCACAGCGTCACTTTTTGTGATGTTGTGGTGGCGATAGGGTCAGCGCCCTATTACCAAGGCAGCGTTAAACCACATAACGTGGCTAAAAGCCACGTTAAGTGGCTTAACGCTGCCTTGGTAATAGTGCCCCTTTCACGCTAAACTTAGCGTGAATGGGGCGTGCAGTGGGTGTTGAGGTGGGCGTTCCACCGCAACACCCATTCACTTCGACGCTGCCACCTATTATCAAGAGAAGCGATAATAGGTGGCAGCGCCGAACTTAAGACCAGAAAAATCCTGGTCTTAAGGTGGCAATACGAGGAGAAATGCTTCATTTCTCCTCGTTTTTGCTATTTCCATGTGTGCTGCCTTGTGCAGCACACATGGAAAAAACAAAATGCCAAGGTTTGTTTATGTACAGGAAGGTGTCCCTTCCTGTACATAAACAAACCTTTTTTTTAAATGCCATTTTGTAACTTACATGTGTGCTGCATGAAGCAGCACACATGTAAGTTACAAAATGGCATTTTAGGTTTGTTTATGTACAGGAAGGGACACCTTCCTGTACATAAACAAACCTCCCTGCTCGCAGACACCCTTGCACTCTGGTGCAAGGGTGCCTGCGTTGGCGTTAAGTCGTGAGACTTAGCGCCATCGCAGGGGGAAACGCCAGGCTGCACCATATCCTTGGTAATATGGTGCAGCCTTGCGTTTCCGAAGTGGCGATGAGAGGCGTTAAGCCAAGGAGGCTAACGCCTCTCACCGCCACTTCCTAGATAATATGCCCCTGAGTCTTTGACAGGTAGGGCCTGTTACTAATAGTTTTGCCTCACCACTTCCAGCAAGAGTTTTTGGAGGGAGGAAGCCTCATAACGTACATCCGAATAACATGCAGCTAAAACTACGTTAAACTTAAAAAATTTGCACACCATTGCATCCTAAAACACGGACCTAGATTATAATGTGTGTATAGAAACCGCTACTCTGGCTGAGCAATGGAGTGCACCTCCTCAGCTGAAATAAAAACAGAAAAGTTGCTTGCCCTATCTACCCACACATAACACAGCAGAGATCCTCGCAGATCATTTTACACTTTCTCACACAAATGACTGCAGTCCTAAATAGTGCACAAACTCTCTACGAACTACTTCCAAACAAACACCAACAAACAACAAACATTATCAGATGACAGTTGCTCTAGTTCTGCGCGAAGAAGCGCCTAGATGAAGAAAGCATTGCATAGCCATAACAACAATAAAAAGCGCTATGGATGTGGGAATCACATAACTATTAAACACAAGTCTATGTATATAAAAGTCGACATAACTAACTAAAGTAGATAACAGAGATCAAGAATAGAAAATAAATGAGTGCGTTTTTAGCTGAGCTATAATAATCTCTTATTAGCTAGGGGACTAGAGTTAGGAGACAGAGAGGTCGAACCATACTGTAACTACCCCGGGGTAAACCCAGGAGCAAGATGTTAAAGACAGCTAGACAAAGGGCACCGTTCTTAACAGAAACATCTTGGAAGACATGTGCCTTTGTGTGTCTTCTATACTTAAGAAAACACCCTCTGCAGTGGGACAGGGAGAAGCCGGTTTGAGGAGAAGGGACAGATGTAAGACCCGGAAGGGATGGACTAACAGCATGGGTCTTCCGGTTTCACATGGAGCCGAGAGGATTAGTCCATGCTTAGACGCATTAGGCTGTGGCACCAGCCAGAAGCCACCAGCAGGCAGCCCAAAGACAGTTGGGAAACAACCCAAGCCACATTTCCCCCAAGAAACAGCCTGCGACATCTGTCTAGGTCACTGTGGAGGTTGAAGCGGGGATGAGCCCACTTGATAGAGAGCAGAATGATTAATTATGATTAATGACACGGTCGCAACAGTGTGGTGACTAACAATGAATAATAAAATAGGCCTTGCTCTTAACCACAAAGCAGACGTTTGTAATTGAATCGGGCCCTGCTTTCTGTGTGCAAGACTGCTGTGTTGGCACGTTTCATTCGAGTTTTCAGCAAAGACCGAGGAAACGATTCCTTGATATAAAAAAATGTCCAGGGGATCTGACAGAATGTGCACTAGCTGAGGAAAAAATACTTCTCAGACAGCCTCTATCTTGTTCTAAGTTCTGGAGAGTAATATTGAACCTTTTGTGAGTGACACACACCATAAACCTAATAAGTGAATAAAAGGAAAGTAGTCAGAAAAAAGTCCCACTAATGTAGGTGTAATATTTTCCACCTTACTTAAATAGTAACTTAACAGAAGAGACTGAAGCGATTGTAAAATCCCACAAAACTGGGGCTGTACTCTACCAACATGAAGAAGAAAATCGGCCTGGAATTGAAATTTAAGTCTTGCCTTTAGAGAAACTTGTTTTTCATTGCTAATGTTCTGAGTCATGTGGTGGCTTGTGATAAAAATGACCATTACAACAAAACTCAGTTTTTCCCTCCTTGCATGATAGTTTTTCAGCTGCTCAGTATGTGTGCATAACCACACCACCACGGTGCTGCCATTCAGTCAGTCAGTCAAAATATTCTTTATTCGGCTAATGAAAGCCATAAAAGCACAAAATTACAACATAAGTGCACCAGGAGCAATTAATAGAACAAGACATTAGAGCACCGTAAATACACAGCAAATGCAATTTACACATATAAATTTCCCTAGAACCATGTTTAAAAAAGATAAAATAGAAGTATGATTCATTCTTAGTAACAAAAACTATAAAAATTCAGTTTATAAAATTAATCAGTTAAAATTCTTATGCATTTCATCAGGAAAGGTGCAAAGTCATCTAGACAGGTGGCATCTTTCTCCTGATTCTTATAGCGCTTGCGAAGAAGCTAGCAATTCTAAAACAAACCATGGGCGAGGAAAGCATCTGCAGGTATAATAATGCTGGCCTTGCTTGGACAAATTGACATGAACCCAAAAGCGGAACAATGTATTTTTTACTCAAAGAGACATAGAAATCACAGAAAAGAGTAAAGTGCAAAGTGTCCTGGTCGGAACAATTATCACATGGACATGGCCTTGAATCCCCGGGCTTCAAAAAGCTTTTTGGAAAGGCTAGCAACCAGTGAATAAGATTCAATCTGAATCTGGTTAGCAGAAAATGATGATAGACATTATTGACAAGAGACAGGTAGGGGTGTGCCTGTTGGCATGGACTAAGTGTGGTGTAATTTCTCACTGTGGGCTTGTTAGAACTGGGGGTCTCTAGTTGGCAATGGTATACACCTTTGACCAAATAGGGACCCTTGCTTCTAGTCAGGGAAAGGGGGATTACACTACTGGATAACCCCTGCTCACCCCCTTGGTAGCTTGGCACGAGCAGACAGGCTTATCTCAGAGGCAGTGTGTTAAGCATTTGTGAACACATACAGTAATACAGTGAAAACACTACAGAAGGACACCACACAGGTTTTATAAAAATAAATATTCTTTATATAGACTTAACACAAGACCACAAACGACAAAAATCCACAATACTGTACTCAAAATAGACTTAAAGATGGTAGAAGTAACTTAGTTCAAGATAATGATAAATGCGACACGTTTCTCACAAAAGTACCTTGGATGCGTAACGCAAAACAAACAAAGGGTCCGCAGGGAGGGCGATGCGGCAAGCAGGCGCCTTGATGCGGTGCGACGATCCGGTGTGATGCGATGAGAGTGCGCCCTTGATGCGATGCGACGATGTGAAGATGATGCGTGCACGCCCGACGGCCGTGCGGCGAACTCTGTACCTTTGGAGCCGCAACAGGCCCTGCGACACGCCTCTCCGGTGATGCGACGGCAGGCAGCTGCGACGGCGACACGCTTCTCCGGTGATGCGACGGCGACCCTTGTGGTGGCGACACGCTTCCCTGGTGATGCGACGGCAGGCAGTTGCGACGAAGACACGCTTCTCCGGTGATGCGACGACAGGCAGCTGCGACGAAGACACGCTTCTCTGGTGATACGGCGGCGGCCTCTGCGGCGGCGACACGCTTCTCCGGCAATGCGACGGCAACAGCTGCGACAGCGACGCGCTTCTTCTCGTTGAGTCACGCTTCCAGCTCCCAGCGACACACAGGCTTCTGCAGACAGAATCCCCAGCAAGGGAATTCAGGAGGGAGCTGGTGGTGAAGTCTTGTAGCCCTGAGACTTCAGCAGGAGGCAAGTTCTAGTTCAAGCCATTGGAGAAATATTCTGCAAGATGATGAAAGTTCTTTAAAAGTTCCTTCTCCTTTCCTTGACAATGAAGACCACTGCAGGCCAACCCAGCAAACAGCACACAGGCAGAGGGGCAATCCAAACTCCTGCAGCTTCCTTTGTTCTTCTCCTTGGCAAAGGTTTGTCTTGTGTTCCCAGAAGTGATCTAAAGTCTTGGGGTCTGGGCCCCAATATTTATACTAGCAAATCACTTGTCCTCTGAAGGCAGAGGGTCCTGTACCTAGTCCAAACCAGTTCTGGGTGCATTCTGCCAGTGCACAACGTCTTCCTTTGTTAGTGTGGGCCAGGGTCATCAGACACACCACAGGAGGTGGAGCCAGCATTGTGGAAGGCAGGCACAGCCCTATTCAGGCCCAGTTGCTACTCCTCCCACCACTCCTCATGCAGATAGGTATATTCAGCCTAGTGCTGACTCACCCTGTCTCCTGGAGTCCCCCAGCCCCTGTCACTCACAAACCCAGACATACAATACACAAGCTAGCAGAGGCAGGCTGGATGGTTTAGGCAAGAAAATACCTACTTTCTAAAAGTGGTATTTTCAAACACAGAAGGTTAAAACTAACTTCATTAAAAGATGTATCATCAGGCATACTAAATTCGTTTTTCTACCTTGTTCCCTGGGTCAGTTAGGATTATAAGATGTTATAATCAAACTGCCCATTCTGGCCTATGGGGACAGGTAGCCTTGCAATAGTGAAAACGAAATTGGCTGTAATTCACTATCAGGACATGCCACACACACCAGGGCATGTCCTTCCTCTTACATACAATGCACCGTGCCCGCAGGCCTACCTTAGGGGTGACTAACATGCAGAAAAGGGAAGGTTTGGGGACTGGTAAGTGGGTTTCACTTACCAAGTCGACTTGGTAGTACCAGACTGCACACAGGCTCTGCAATGGCAGGCCTGAGACACGCTTTCCAAGCTGCTCCGGTGGGTGGCACAACCAGTGCTGCAAGCCCACCAGCAGCATTTGATTTACAGGCCCTGGGCACACGCGGTGCACTATACTAGGGTCTGACAGTAAGTCAAATAAGCCAATCATGGAGTCACTAATCCATACATCAATTTATCATAGGGAGCACTTGCACTTTGGCACTGATTAGCAGTGGCAAAGTGCCCAAAGCATCTAAACCAGCAAAAACATGTCAACAACAGAGGAGGCATAGCGAAAAAATGGAAGGGAGACCCACGCCAATGGTACCAGGTCTAACACGTGTCCCCTCCAGCTGAAATGTGGGGAGAACTACCCTACCTCCTGGGAGTTCTCATCACTAAGGCGGAAAAATCTGGACAGACCTTCAGCATTGGCGTGTTCTGTACCAGGGCGGTGTTCCACCGTAAAGTCCATCCCCTGTAGGGAAATGGACCACCTCAACAGCTTTGGATTTTCACCTCTCATCTGCATCAACCATCTGAGGGGCCTGTGGTCTGTCTGAACCCAGAAGTGAGTCCCAAACAGGTATGGTCTCAACTTCTTCAGCGCCCAGACCACTGCAAATGCCTCACGCTCAATAGCACTCCACCTCTGTTCCCGTGGAAGTAACCCCCCCCTGATGAAGGCTACAGGTTGGTCTAGGCCCTCCTCATTTAACTGTGCCAGAACAGCCCCTACACCATGCTCTGTAGCGTCTGTTTGAACAACAAATTCTTTTGAGAAGTTGGGTGCCTGAAGCACGGGGGCCGTGCACATGGCAGTCTTCAAGGTGTCAAAAGCTCTTTGACAGGTGTCAGTCCAAATCACTCTCTTGGGCTGCTTCCTGGAAGTCAGCTCTGTCAAGGGTGCAACGATGCTGCCATACCCCTTGACAAATCTCCTGTAATACCCGGTGAGTCCTAGAAAGGCTCTCACCTCTGTCTGGGTCTTGGGGGGTTCCCAAGCCAGAATGGTATCAATCTTGGGCTGTAGGGGCGCCACCTGGCCGTCCCAACCTGGTGTCCCAAGTACACCACGGAACCCTGCCCGATCTGGCACTTACTCACCTTGATCATGAGGCCTGCCCTCCGCAGCGCCATCAACACTTCCCAGAGGTGGCGCAGATGTTCTTCCCAACTGGCGCTGAACACTGAGATGTCATCCAGGTAGGCGGCACTGAAATCTTCCAGTCCAACCAACACCTGGTTGACCAACCTCTGAAAGGTGGCAGGGGCATTCTTCATCCCAAAGGGCATAACCCGGAATTGGTAGTGCCCATCTGGTGTGGAGAATGCTGACCTCTCTTTGGCCCCATCAGTCAAGGCGATCTTCCAGTACCCAGACGTTAAGTCAAACGTGCTGAGGTACCGGGCAGCCCCTAACCGATCAATGAGCTCATCAGCTCTGGGGATGGGGTGCGCGTCAGTCCTGGTGACTGAATTGAGTCCTCGGTATCCACACAGAACTGGAGTTCGGGCTTGGCACCAGGCGCAGCAGCCTTTGGGACCAAGACCACTGGGCTGGCCCAAGGGCTGTGAGAGGACTCAATCACCCCCAATGCAAACATCTTGGAGACCTCCTCCTTGATGCAAGCTCTTACCCTGTCAGTCACTCTGTAAGCCTTGTGCTTGACAGGAGGACTGTCCCCAGTGTCCACATCATGGACGCACCAATCAGTGACACTAGGAGTCAGGGAAAACAGGTCAGGAAACTGTCCCAACAGTTGGCGACAGTCTTCCTGCTGCTCAGGTGTCAGGGAGTTAGAGAGGTTCACACCCTCCACTGACCCATCTTGCTCTGTTGCAGACAGGAGGTCAGGAAGAGGTTCTGTCTCCTCTTCCATTCCATCATCTGTTGCTAGGAGCATGCCCACTTCGGACCTCTCAAAATGGGGCTTTAGGCGGTTGACATGTAGGACCCGCAAAGGGTTCCTGGGAGATCGCAAGTCCACCAGGTAGGTGACCTCACTCTTGCGCTCCACCACCTCAAAGGGTCCGGTCGACTTATCCTGGAGCGCGCAAGGCTCCACGGGGGCCATGACCCACACTTTCTGCCCAGGCTGAAACTCGATCAGAGTGGCATTCTGATCATACCACCGTTTCATCTCCTCCTGGCTGGCTTCCAGATTCGCCTCAGCGAGTTGCCTGAATCGCCTAGTCTGGTTTCTAAAGGCCAGCATGTAGCTAAATACATCCTGGGGAGGTTTACTGGGAGCTTTCTCCCAGCCTTATTTCCCTAGACTCAGAGGTCCTCTTACCGGGTGACCATAGAGCAGTTCAAAGGGACTGAACCCTAAGGACTTCTGTGGCACCTCATGGTAAGCAAACAAAAGGCATGGCAAGAGGACGTCCCACTTATGCCTCATGGGTTCTTCCAGACCCATAATCATGCCCTTCAGGGTCCGGTTGAATCTCTTAACCAGCCCATTACCTTGGGGGTGGTAAGGAGTGGTGAACTTGTACGTTACACCGCACTCCTGCCACAGGGACTTCATATACTTGGAAATTAAGTTTGTACCACGGTCATACACCACCTCCTTGGGGAACCCCACACAGGAGAAAATCCCCATCAGTGCACGTCCCACCATGGGGGCCGTCACTGTCCGAAGAGGTGTGACTTCCGGGTACCGGGTGGCATGGTCCACCAAGACCAGGATGAACCTGTTGCCCATGGCTGTCTTGGGGTCCAGTTCCCCACAATGTCAATACCCACCCGTTCAAAGGGGGTGCTGACCACAGGGAAAGGCTGGAGGGGAGCCTTGTGCTTCCTCCCACTTTTTCCACTTGCCAGGCAAGTCTGACATCTCCTGCAATGAGTGTCTGAACTCTTGCGCATCTGGGGCCAATAAAAGTGGGTGACAAGCCTTTCAAAGGTCTTGCCCTGCCCCAGATGTCCTGGTAAAGGCACATCATGAGCCAAACCCCGTAGGAAGGCTCTAAGCGCTGGGGTACCACCAGCACACGGGCTGACCCAGGCACAGCAACCTTAGACTCGCTATACAGGAGACCATTCTCCCAGTAGATCCAATGTGATCCAGACTGATCACCTGCTGCCTGGTTTGTGGCCTGTTGCCGGAAACCCACAAGAGAAGGGCACTTGTTCTGCTCCTCGCAGAACTCCTCCCTGGAGGGTCCTCCTTCTTGCTGCCAATGGGTCAGCTCAGGCAGGTCCCCCAGTTCGGCCACTTGATCCCCTGTAGGTTCCAGAGCATCCCCCTCAGGTTCTGTTTCCTCCTGGACCGTGGGAACTACGGGGGCCGGTTTCCTGCGACCCCTGCCTCTTCTCTTCAAGGCAGGCACCTGGGCCACCCTCTCAGGCTCCAGGTCCTCTTGAACACCTCTACTGGCTGCCATAGACCGAGTGGTCGCACACGCCCACTCAGGCAGACCCAACATCTCTAGATGAGACCTTCTCTCCACCTCTGCCCAAGGTGAACTTTCTAAATTGTTGCCCAACAGACAGTCTACAGGCATGGCTGGCCTCACAGCTACTTGAAAGGTACCTGAGACCCCCCCCACTCAAAGGGAACTTGAGCCACTCTGCAGTGGCTCTCTGAGTCGTCTGCGGCAACTACTGGGCAGAATGCATTGGGGATCACCTGCTCTTCAGACACCAGCCGACAACTGACAGCTGTCACACTGGCTCCGGTATCTCTCAGAGCCTCCACCCTTTGGCCATTGATGGTCACCCACTGCCTGTAAATTTTAGTGTTATCAGGCAGTTGGGTCCTGGGGACCATCTCACTGTCTCCTAAAGAGACCAAGGACATCGCTACGGGACCCCACCCACCTTGGGCACCCATCTCCTCCCCCAGGGCTACACTAGCCACCTGCCGGGGTGGTGCACCAGTGGGTGCTGTCTTCCCATACAAGGGACATTTAGCATCATAGGAGCAGTGACCCACTTGACCACACTTAAAGCAAGTTCTGGGCCCCCTGTAAACAGGCTTATCTGTCGGGGCCCCTGGCTTCTTCTCAGGGGGAGGCTGGGAACCTTTCCCTTGGTTCCCTTGGGGATTACTTTGGGGCCCTTTCTGGAACTCCTTCTGTTTACCCTTGTCCCCCCACTCCTCTGCTGGGGACCCTTCCCACCTTTGGCGGAGTCTCCCATGTGACCCTGTGGACCCGGGTGCTCACCCAGCGGTCCGCCTCCTCAGCAAGCTTCCTAGGGTTAGTCAGCCTACTATCAATAAGGTGCTGGTGTAGCTCTGGAAAACAATTTCCTGACAAGTGCTCCCATGCAATCAAATCAAAGAGCGCGTCAAAATCATTCACTTTGCTACCCTTCACCCAAACATCCAATGCTCTGCAAACAAAAGTCACATATTCCACCCAAGTACTTGACTCCAACTTTTTGCAAATTCTAAACCTCTGCCTATCAGTTTAGGAGTCAACCCATACCTAGACATCAATGCTTCCTTCATATGGCTATAAGAATTGTGGACTTCAGAGGGCACGTCTAACAAGGTATCCCGACCCTCACTAAGGAACCGTCCCCACAACCCCGCTCCCCAATCCTTCTCAGGGACCCGGTGGGAGGACATAGCTACCTCATAGGCCTTGAACCACTGACCAATATCATCATTCTTATAAAACTCTTTCACCACATCTTTAGGTATATACACCCTGGCTTCAACAGGCATGGACGGTGTGCTGCCACCAGAGGAGTAATCTCTAAGCTCCTAGCTTTCAACTCCAACTCCCTCAAACTTCTCTCATGCTCCATTTGCATCCTCTTTTCCTCTAGGGCCAATTTCTTAATTTCCAATTCCAACTGCCCACCCATCTTAAGCTTGGTCAGCTCCATTTCATGCATTCTACTTCTCTCCCTGTCCTCCAACTCTCCTGGGGACAGGCCCTTGGAAGAAACACTGCTACCTGCTGGGGAAGGTGCTTTCCTCCCCCCTGGACCCAATGGCCCATCTAGCTGCCCTTCTGCATTCTCATCCCCCTCCTCATGCTCTTCCACATGCTTCCACCCAGGCCCTCAGCGCCTTTTGGTAGTCATCCTTCTTGGTGAGACCTGTAGTAGCAACTTTCAATTTCCTGCAGAAGTACTTTAGCAGTTTCACATTGTAACTTTCCAGCTTTTCTTCTTCAAAATCTAAATCCACAGATGCGATGGATGCTGTTTTGCTCATGGTGACTAAACTTGGCAGTTCTTGGCAAAAAATAGAAATCCCAGGAAAAACAATCTACCAGAAATGTATGTGGTTGCGTTTGGTCTGCACTCACTAGTAGTGTACACCAATTACTGTATATGAGTCACAAATGCAAGTCCAGAATCCTCACCGCTGACCACCAATGTTAGAACTGGGGGTCTCTAGTTGGCAATGGTATACACCTTTTACCAAATTGGAACCCTTGCTTCTAGTCAGGGAAAGGGGGATTACACTACTGGATAACCCCTGCTCACCCCCTTGGTAGCTTGGCATGGGCAGACAGGCTTATCTCAGAGGCAGTGTGTTAAGCATTTGTGAACACATACAGTAATACAGTGAAAACACTACAGATGGACACCACACAGGTTTTATAAAAATAAGTATTCTTTATATAGACTTAACACAAGACCACAAACGACAAAAATCCACAATACTTTACTCAAAATAGACTTAAAGATGGTAGAAGTAACTTAGTTCAAGATGATGATAAATGCGACACGTTTCTTACAAAAGTACCTTGGATGCGTAACGCAAAACAAACAAAGGGTCCGCAGGGAGGGCGATGCGGCAAGCAGGCGCCTCGATGCGGTGCGACGATCCGGTGTGATGTGATGAGAGTGCGCCCTTGATGCGATGCGACGATGTGAAGATGATGTGTGCACGCCCGACAGCCGTGCGGCGAACTCTGTACCTTTGGAGCCGCGACAGGCCCTGCGACACGCCTCTCCGGTGATGCGACGGCAGGCAGCTGCGACGGCGACATGCTTCTCCGGTGATGCGACGACGACCCTTGCTTTGGCGACACGCTTCCCTGGTGATGCGATGGCAGGCAGTTGCGACGAAGACACGCTTCTCTGGTGATGCGACGGCAGGCAGCTGCGACGAAGACACGCTTCTCTGGTGATGCGGCCTCTGCGGCGGCGACACGCTTCTCCGGCGATGCGACGGCAACAGCTGCGACAGCAACACACTTCTTCTCGTTGAGTCGCGCTTCCAGCTCCCAGCGACTCGCAGGCTTCTGCAGACAGAATCCCCAGCAAGGGAATTCAGGAGGGAGCTGGTGGTGAAGTCTTGTAGCCCTGAGACTTCAGCAGGAGGCAAGCTCTAGTTCAAGCCCTTGGAGAAATATTCTGCAAGATGATGAAAGTTCTTTAAAAGTTCCTTCTCCTTTCCTTGGCAATGAAGACCACTGTAGGCCAACCCAGCAAACAGCACACTGGCAGAGGGGCAGTCCAAACTCCTGCAGCTTCCTTGGTTCTTCTCCTTGGCAAAGGTTCGTGTTGTGTTCCCAGAAGTGATCTAAAGTCTTGGGGTCTGGGCCCCAATATTTATACTAGCAAATCCTTTGTCCTCTGAAGGCAGAGGGTCCTGTACCTAGTCCAAACCAGTTCTGGGTGCATTCTGCCAGTGCACAACTTCTTCCTTTGTCAGTGTGGGCCAGGGTCATCAGACACACCACAGGAGGTGGAGCCAGCATTGTGGAAGGCAGGCACAGCCCTATTCAGGCCCAGGTGCTACTCCTCCCACCACTCCTCATGCAGATAGGTCTATTCAGCCTAGTGCTGACTCACCCTGTCTCCTGGAGTCCCCCAGCCCCTGTCACTCACAAACCCAGACATACAATACACAAGCTAGCAGAGGCAGGCTGGATGGTTTAGGCAAGAAAATACCTACTTTCTAAAAGTGGTATTTTCAAACACAGAAGGTTAAAACCAACTTCACTAAAAGATGTATTTTATCATTCTGAGTTCAGGCATACTAAATTCGTTTTTCTGCCATGTTCCCTGGGTCAGTTAGGATTATAAGATGTTATAATCAAACTGCCCATTCTGGCCTATGGGGACAGGTAGCCTTGCAATAGTGATAACGAAATTGGCTGTAATTCACTATCAGGACATGCCACACACACCAGGGCATGTCCTTCCTCTTACATACATTGCACCCTGTCCGCAGGCCTACCTTAGGGGTGACTAACATGCAGAAAAGGGAAGGTTTGGGGACTGGTAAGTGGGTGCACTTACCAAGTCGACATGGCAGTACCAGAATGCACACAGGCTCTGCAATGGTAGGCCTGAGACACGCTTTCCAAGCTGCTCCGGTGGGTGGCACAACCAGTGCTGCAAGCCCACCAGCAGCATTTGATTTACAGGCCCTGGGCACACGCTGTGCACTATACTAGGGTCTGACAGTAAGTCAAATAAGCCAATCATGGAGTCACTAATCCATACATCAATTTATCATAGGGAGCACTTGCACTTTGGCACTGATTAGCAGTGGCAAAGTGCCCAAAGCATCTAAACCAGCAAAAACATGTCAACAACGTCGGAGGCATAGCGACAAAATGGAAGGGAAACCCACGCCAATGGTACCAGGTCTAACAGGGCTTGAAAATTTCCACACCCTCCCCGTCCTCCTGCTGCCTGGCCAGAAACTGAGACTTAATCTTCCTTATGTAAGTAGGTCATAGCGGTTTGGGGTCAGTGTACAAATCGGAGCAACTTAATCCTCTCGTCTGCTCCGATATGTACCTTAACCATGGAATACGCAGCAGAGCCCCCTCCACAGCCATGCAGTCCACTATGACAAGTTGATTCAGGATGGGGACTGGGGAGGACCAAATTTTCAGCCATCGTACTAAAGGTGCAACTGCAGTGTGATCGAAAATGTATCCCACGCCAAGCTCCTCTTGCAACGTGAAGGCGGGGATATAGCGAGGGACAGCGAGGAGTCTACGAAAAAATTTACTTTCAACCACCTGTAGATCTTTCACATCCTTATACCCCCACACATCACAGCCATAAGTGGCCATCGGGTTACATTTTTCCCTATACACTTTTAACAGTGCAAGAACGGGCTTTGTCCCCGGCCTTTTTGCGAAGTCCATGGTAGCCCCCACTGCCCTTGACAGGACATTCTTTTTATGTACTCTCTGCGCAACCCATGACCCATTCTCGTCAAACAACACACCCAGATAGGGGAAGGTTTGGATTTTAGTGAGTTCAACCCCCTGCAGAAGAACTTACACCTCGCAGCCTTCTGAGTGCTAAAGGTCATAGTATGTGATTTGGAAAAATTGGTTGCCAAGTCAAGTGAGTCCATAATATCTATAAAAGCATCTAAAAGTTTTTGGAGTCCTACGCCTGTCCTGGCAAACAAATTGTTCAATCTTGCAGTCTTTCTCTGGTTGATTCATTCATTCGTTCATTCATTCCTTCATTCACTCATTCATTCATTCATTCTTTTATTCTCAAGCCCCAATGAATGCTAAATAGGAAGAGTAAAATTGAGTAGCAAGTTGATGGTCCAATTAAAATACACTGCAGGATCTTTCCTACATAGAGGTGCATTACAAAGGAAAAGCTGTAAACATAAGCTGATAATATCTCACTTAACAAAGCCATATTTGACAGGGCATTAGTTATGACGATGAAAGTTGCCAATGACCACTGGAAAATATGAAAAAAATAATATTTTCATCATCACCTTAGATATAACCTGCTCGTGGGTCTCTTTTACAAAACAAAATGACAGCAAATGTTGGGGTTTCCTTGCAGTTACACAATATTTCCATTCACTGTTCCCAATGGTGAACTGGCTTACAAAATCAACTGAGGAAAACATTGGTTAGTATGACCAGTATCAATTGTATGATGGGTCAAGTTAGGATGAACCCAGGGACTGCAAGAAATAGCAGTAATAAGTACACATAATCAGTGCAAGTCGCAACATCTAATATTGGTCTTCCAGAGCCACGCACTATATTTAAGGGAGAGGGGGCACGCGGCTCCCCTCCTAGGGCTGATTTTGACCCTGGGGACCCCATACCCCGGGGCCCGGACAACGGAGAGTGGGTGCCCTGGTGCCAACCCACTACCCTATTGTTGCGGGCTTGTGGTGGAGCCGCTAATAATGTTGATCCCTGTGTGCAGCAGCAATCTTTATATTTGCTTCCCTGCCTGCTTCAGTGAGGGCAGGCAAACAGATGAAAAGTCTGCTCCCAGTGCGAGGGAGCATTTTTCAAGCTCCCGCCCGTTGGGAGCGGACTTGGTATTTGCTCCAGCTTGGCAGGAGATTTGAAATTGCTCCCGCCAAGCGAGAGCAAACACAAGTTTCCCTGCCTGCGCCAGTGCGGGCAGTGAAACTGGTATGTCCCCGGGGTGGGCACCCCGGGACATAACCTATTAGCTGGCCCTGGGGGATGAGATTCCCAGGGCCATTAATGGCCCCATCACTTTTACAGATGCAGCCGGGCCCTGGGGGATGGGGTCCCCGGGTTGCCGTAATCGGTGAGAGGCTGCATATCCCCCTCCCCCTTTTGAAATACGGCTGGGCCCTGGGTTATGAGGTCCAGTGGAAGAAATTGTCCTGGCCTCTTTCCCCGCCTCTTTTGAAATACGGCTGAGCCCCGGGGGATGGTATCCCCGGGGCCAAAATTGGTCTGGGGAGGAGGGCCACACGCACCCCCACCTCCCCCAATATGTTAGCGGCAACATTAAAAAACATTTTTAACCCCAGGTCTAGGGGTCAGGGTATTCCTACCCTGCCCCCTTGTGTCTTCTTTTTAGTTTTTTTAGGACTCGGACCGAGTCCCGAACCCTAATATGGCTGCCACCACTTCCTGGTTGAGGTGGTGGCACCCAAACAGATGTTAGTGTGAGATCTGTTGGGATCTGCGGAGCCTCTGCATCCCTAGATATACAACGTTTTTGAGCATTAATTGTTCAAAAACTACTGAACGGATTTCCACCAAACGACAAAAAGCACTCTATCTGGACATAGATCTAGCTCTATGCCAAATTTGGTGTAAATCCGTCCAGCGGTTTAGGCTGTAGCTGTGTCTAAAGTTCCTATGGGAAAATAAATAGAGAAAACGTGTTTTGGGACCCCTTTTTTTCTCAGCCCCCACTTGATGGAGCACCCCGCATATTTCCATGTGCAAACTAGGCAAACAATAACACGTTTTGGGAAATTTACATGCAAATTCGTCAAATGGTGCCAAAATTAGTAGCAACACAAAAATGCATTTTCTATGGAAACATAATCCTAACTATAACTACCCAGTGACGATGGGTCCCCTCTATGAGCCTGAAAAGGCCAGAGGATCCCACCCCCGGGGCCGATTCCTTTAAGCATCCTGGGACCGGTTTCAGGCTAACAGCCTTCATCAGCCAGGCTAGCTTGAATCCAGTGGCAAAGTGAGCAAGGGACCCACGTCTGGGCATACCCTGCCAACTTACGGCGAACAAAGCAAACAAAGGGGATGATGGACGGAGTGCTGAAACTTTTCAAACACTCACCCCCAGTCACAGATCTGAGTTGAATCCATCATCGTTCTTTAGCTCACTTCGCCCCCCATTTAAGACACAGCTATATGCAAATCAGTCTTGACCCTGTGCCTCATGGGAACAGTCCAGCCCGAACTGCCAAGCCATGTCTTCCCTGGACCGGAAACAAGCATCCTGGGACTGGTTTCGGGCTAACAGCCTCCATCAGCCAGGCTTGCTTGAATCCAGTGGCAAAGTGAGCAAGGGACCCACGTCTGGGCATGCCCTGCCAACTTACGGCGAACAAAGCAAACACAAGGAGATGATGGACCGAGTGCTGAAGCTTTTCAAACACTCACCCCCAGTCACAGATCTGGGTTGAATCCATCATCGTTCTTTAGCTCACTTCGCCACCCCAGTTCAGACACAGCTATATGCAAATCAGTCTTGACCCTGTGCCTCATGGGAACAGTCCAGCCCGAACTGTCAAGCCATGTCTTCCCTGGACCGGAAACAAGCATCCTGGGACCGGTTTCGGGCTAACAGCCTTCATCAGCCAGGCTAGCTTGAATCCAGTGGCAAAGTGAGCAAGGGACCCATGTCTGGGCATACCCTGCCAACTTACGGCGAGCAAAGCAAACGCATGGAGATGATGGACGGAGTGCTGAAACTTTTCAAACACTCACCCCCAGTCACAGATCTGGGTTGAATCCATCATCGTTCTTTAGCTCACTTCGCCACCCCAGTTCGGACACAGCTATATGCAAATCAGTCTTGACCCTGTGCCTCATGGGAACAGTCCAGCCTGAACTGCCAAGCCATGTCTTCCCTGGACCGGACACAACCAGGTATTCTAACTGTTGGGAACCCTCGACGAAGTAAGTCTCGGGGCATTGTTTTTGCTCACAATTTCTTTTTTCACAAAATAAATGTAAAGCTTATTTATGAGAGAATTTCCTTTCCCCCATAGTGTATGACTACAGGGTCCGCCTATCACTGAGACTCTATGGAGCCATACATTTGTATGGGAAGGGTTGTTCTAGATCCTTATTCATCCTGCATGAGTGTGTGTACCCAAAAGCTTACTCTTCACCAATGTGATTGATTTTTAAAGCGTGTTCTCACTGCTTCTCGTGGGGCTGAATTGGATACTCACTACTGAGTGTGAAACATTGGATGATTACTGCATGGACGGATTACATGCAATAATACTCAAAGTGTACGTGAAGTAGGAAACGCTAATCGTTTTCTTTCTACATTTTGTTCCAGACAACAATAGGGAAATTGCTGTATAATGGTTGATACTGGAATGCATGTGCTTGTGTTTGTGAGAATGCCACAACTGATCAATACATCACAATAGTGATAAATCATCACTAATAAACTAGAGATGTGGAGGGAACTCGGTCCTGAAGAAAGCCATTTAACCCTTTTGGGCATTTAATATGGCTGAAACATGTCGACATATGATGTTTGGGTACATAATATACCCTAACATCATCCTCTCATAGATGTTTTTAATCTTACCAAAGGTATGCACAATAAAGAGATCAACTTAACTATGATTGGAGTAACCTGCAAGCAATTTTAACCATTGGGTCCCGTAGTAATAAGAGCTCCACTAACAAACAGTGCTGAGCTCTCACACTAGGTGTAGTGGGTAAGGATCCAATGTTGAAGCATGCTACTGGTGGTACTAGTGGGTGAAGATCCTTTTATATAATTTAATGGATTCCAGGTTTCCTGTCCCCTACCAACAGAGCCTTCTGGGAACAATAAAACTTAGGTGTATCATCTCATTGTGATAGAACTAATGCAGACCTGGAAGCGAAGGGTATCCTGAGCTTTTATTTCTCACTTCCTCTAATGAAAAATAGTCATAAAACTTCCTATCCACACCTGCCCATAAGGCTGAATGTTCACTGACAACATTATATCCCTTGCCTCATGATTTTTTAAATTCTCCTTCAGGCCGTGTCATTGTGACTCATTGCATGGTTTTTGTTTCTTGGTGCAGTCTTCCTGCCTGAGCTAAAGGCTGAACTTGTGGCTGCAGTGGATCGCATTGTAAGTTGCATGTAGCCGCAGCTGTGACAAAAACAAGTTAGTTATTGCTCTGATATTATTGATGCCATGCTTGTTGCCCCCTCTCTGCCAGGAGTACAACAACCAGTTTTGAAGTGGCCTGATATTGTGGGCTTAGGATGCTGGTTCTCTATATAGTGCAGTAAACAGAAGTACACTGTGCAGAGAATCCAGTGAGACCCAGATTGGTATACAGAGGCAAAAGTAGATAATACTAACACTTTATTTGTGGTATTGTGGGCGAGCAGTTAGGCTTATCAGAGGGTAGTGCTAAGCTTTTGTGGTACTCACAGAGGTAATAAATGATATACACACTCAAGAATAAATCCGAGACCAATTTACAAAAAAACCCACTGATTTTTATGTAATTTTTCAGACCCAGAACTTCAGTCTACACTAAGTACTTTTCAAGATTTACATTTTTCAAGTTCGCAAAATAAATCACTATTGTGCGCAATTACGCACCATAGAAGTCAACAGGGGAAATAGAAAAATGCATATAAAAACATACAATTGGATTTGAAGGTTCACCTTCATGATTTAGGTAAGTAGCAAGGCCATTGCAAAGCAAGGCAATGTTCCACCAGCGGATTCTCAGGAGCGCCCTGGATTCGGCCAGGAGCAGGGTGCTGAGGTTGTTAGTAGCTGGTACGCTACGAAAAAGGGGCCACCTGAAAACACACTGCATAAGGGGACTTAAAGGTAAGTCCAAGGGGTCCCACTCGGGGGAGCAGGTCGCAAGTGCCTCAGGACTATGGGAGCACAACTGGTTCATTGATACCCAGGCCGGGTAGACTGGGTGCAGAGCAGATAGGTCAGCTGGGGGGGAGTGCATCAAGATGTCTTTGCGGTCAGGGGCAGGCAGGGTGCAGGGACGATTCGGGGACAACTGGGCCACTCATGAAGTGGATCTCAGTGGTCTCGACATCCCTCAATGGGTGCTTGCTTCCTGGGCAGTTGGAGTCCGGAACAGACTCTTCATCTTAGTGTAGGTTTCATGGGGTCCGTTACCCCGGGTATTGGTGCATCACAGCTCCGGTAGGTCCTGGTGTCCCCAAACGTGGTGGGAAGACATATCTAACCTTCTGGAGCTGATGTAGCTCTTTTTGCTTGGATGCTGTGTCGTTTTCGCCGGGGAGCAGCAAGTCCGTAAACCGGACATCCCGGGTTCAGTGCCTGCGGACTGCAGGGGAGTAGTTCCTCTACCACAAAGGAGTTCTCTGGCAATTAGCGAAGGGCTAGGGGTGTTCTGGGGTTCTTGAGTCCTCACATCAGGAGGACGAGACAGCACACCAAGATTGTCGAGTCCTCAATGCAGAAGGCAGGGTTTCACATCAAAATTCTGCAGCTGGTCTTCTGTTCTCGGGCCAGCAGCTCTTCTCTGCCCGTATCTTCTTTGTGTCCGTCAAATATAAAGTTCAGAGTCCAGGGATAACACCTAAATATTCAATTTAGGGGCGTTAAAGGGGGTGACAAGTAGTAGCCAATGGGCTATCTACCTTTAGGGTGTCTATACCCTTTAAGTGACCCCTTCCTGTGGGAAGGGGCACTACCCTAGCCCTAATTGATGAATTCCCTCTCAAACCAAGATGGAGTTTAATGAAACCTTAGGAGTGGTGCTGGCTGAATGGGGACCCACCTCCTAATTTAACACATTTTCCCACCTGTCCTCCCGCCAAATGTGGAACAGGAAAGGGGGGTTGGCATTCTCCACTAGCTGTAGCATTTCAAAGGCAGCCTCACCTTCAAAGCTTCCCGCCCTGGAAGGCCGTCCTAGTCTGGGGGGGAAACAACCTTTAGAACGCATGCATTACATCGCATGCCATTAGATCGCGGTTTTTACAACGAAAGTCGTTACAACGACTTGCACTGGAGGGCGCTATAGGACAAGGAGTAGTTTAAATTACTATCCAACACCTTCCCTACTGTACGTAGGCTGGAGTTGGAATAGTAAATTAAACTACTCCTAAGTCCAGTGCCCTCCAACGCAAGTCGTTGTAACGACTTGCGTTGTTAAAACCGCGATCTAATGGCATGCGATGTAATGCATGCGTGGTATCGTCATACATCCGTCTGGGGGTGGTGTGACGCACCTTCGACCAGAGCAGGCTTTGTTCCTGGCCTCTGAGAGTGCTGGCTCTCACCACGTGAGGTCAGAAACATGTCTGGTGGTGGCAGGCTGGCTAAGACTAGTCAAAGACCACACCAGTGCTTGGTAGGTTTTCAGGGGACCCTCTAAGGTGCCTCTTTCGTCCATTTATTAATAAACCCAACACTGGAATCAGTGAGGATTTATTAAGACAAGATGTTTGGTACCAAACATCTTAGGGTACAGTGAAGCAACCTTGGAGCTAGGAAACACGTGATGACAAGTATCTAGCCCATGAACTCTCTATGGCTTCCTTGTGCATTTACAGTATTCAAGAATGGTCTTGGATATTATATGGTCATATCTGCTCATGGAGATATGTCCACGCATGGAATATAGTGCACCCTGCGTTAAGGCTGTAAGGCCTGCAGTAGGGGGGACTTACCTATACCTCATGCAGTGTATGGGGGAATGGCACACAGGGCTGTGTACCATTCTGACTTTTCAGTTTTATCTGCACCAAAACATGCAGCCTGCAATGGCAATTTGCACTGTCTTGGTGAGGGGTCTCTGGGGTGGCACAAAAATTCTGCTGCAGCCCCAGTGGGCCCTCTTCAGTCCCAATGCCCTAGGTACCAGGCCTACCATTTACTAGGGACTTGTATGGGTTGTTGAAGTTGTGCCAATTGTGGTGCAGTTTTAGGGAAAGGACACTGGTACTGGGAACCTGGTTAGCAGGGACCCAGCACACCACAGTCAAAGTTGCATCAAAAACCAGGCAAAAAGTGGGGGGTACTGCAACAAGAACCCAGTTTCCCACAGTGGGGAGTAGGTGTTATTTCTTCTTGTGCCTGTGGCAACCCTCTTTTCTTGACTGGCACCACTCCTTCTTTAGCTTGGGGCAGTCCTGGCCAGACTTGCTGGATTCAAAGTGGGAATGCTCTCCCAGTGGGGCCCTGCTAATACCCAGGTTATTTGACCTCCCCTGTGGACACTGGTCTGAAGCAGAGTGAGACAGTAGAGTGAGACGCAGAGTGAGAAAGCAGATCACATCACCACCCTAGAGGAGACATGAAACAACAGGGGGTCAACAAAGAAACAATGCCAAATGAAACAACACAGAATTGCTAGATGCATTGATTGACCATGGAACCTAGAAAACCCATTTCAATGCAGCTTGCTGAAGATCCAAATATACCCGAGGTGTTTGAAAATGCAGAGTTTTGTCTCATAGTGTTTCGGTGCAAGCTTCCAGTCTTGAGGAAGGAAGCCACACAATATGCCCTACAAGGCACCGTAATAAAAGTCATGTCTGCAAATGATTTGAAACCCACTAGACTGTCTTATTAGGATTCTAACTTCGAATCTGTGGGATTCATGTAGGGTTTTTCAGTGATCACATTAACCCTCTAAGTTACTTTATGCTTTTTTTTCAAAACCTTAAAGAGCAGATTCCACACCTTCATAAGAAGTGTATTAATAGCCTTAGCTGCCCTCCGAGTATTACACTGCGAGCTGCTGGATACACTCAGACCTCTGCAGCAGGTGCTTTAACCTTCTAATACATCATGTCAGCAAGTATAGTTGGTAAGATACCTCAGTGATCAATGTTCCAGCAGTGGGAAGCGGAGGACAATCTGGTGGTTACAGGTTTACATTTTGTTGCAGACAACTCTGCCTTCTATTCTTCTAGTGTGGATAGGTAACTACCTCTTAGTTGCCTGTTAGTATTGTTAGTAAATTGCAAGACAGTAGTAACAAAACACATGGAGTCAAAGGTAATACCTATTTGGTATGGCTCTCCTATGATGGGGGTGTACATGGGTCTTTCTAACACTGCCTCCTGTACAATTTGTCCCAGGGTTTGAGCCACTCAGGGATCAAAAGATGAGATCGGGGGAGGGGAGGGGAGGAACGATGGAGATTGAATCAGTTTTCTTGAATAATGAATGAAAGAAGAAAACTGAGAGGGCTATTGGAACCAGAACCCTGTAGGTTACAAAAAGCATTCTGCAGGAAGTGCAATAGTGCACCATGCTTTGCAAGTTGCCCCTGGATTTCAGCACAGGGTTTTGTTGAGAAAGCCTTCCTAACCATACACAAATCCATGTCATCATTGGGGTGCTGGGTAGCAATTGTATTGTGTGATCCATCATATTACAATAATTGTCATAAAAGTGATCATTACATGCAGATAAATGTGAGTAAAATGTAACCTTTTTTGTTATTTCCAAACAATTATTTGGATTGGCAAACATCACCACATTTGACAACCTGCACACTGCGCTGACTTGCATAGTGACTTGTTGTTTGTCTTTAGCACTCCTCGCCTTGAGTGAAGTTCCCAGGGACCCTTCATTGTCACGCACAGAGGGGTAACATTAGAGAGAGCATTGGCATACCCTACCACCAACAACCTCATGAACAGCACTGATCATTAAAGTGCTACATAATGACTTGCAAATATGAGGCAGATTAGCAAAGGAGGGAAATCTGACAATACTTGGCAAGGTCACCAGTGAACATGGAGCATGATGGCCAATGACTGACAGACAGTGATCAGAGACTAAGGCATGGTGGTCAGTCAGTGATGTATCATGACTAGTTAGTAAGGCAGGATGATCATTAAATGAGAGGAGAATGGACAACCCCGTGAAGAAGGCAGGGTGACCGTTGTGTGAAATGGTAACCGGAGAGGGGAGGTGACCAGTGAATGTAGTGTGGCAAATGGTGGATGAGCAGGGTGACTAGTGAATTATGGAGTGTGTTTGAGAAGGTGTGCAGCAAAAAGTGTAATGAACAAAGAAGGGGACAGGTTGGCCAGTTAATGGGGTTGGGAGGCCAGTGAATGAAGGATGGTAGCCAGCGCATGTGGTTGTGAAGAGCATCGAGCATTGAAGTTGACCAAAAGATGAGCGAATAAGGCAGGCAGAGCTCTGACCAGACAAAGTGAACTCTGATTAAGGCAAGGTGAGCACTGAAGAAAAAAACTTGACCAGTGACAGTAAATTAGGCAGTGAATATTCAGCAATTCAGAATGACCAGTGAATAAGGCAGATGTGAATAAGGTGCTGTGACTAGTGCCTGAGTCAAAGGGACCTTTGAGTTGTTCATAAGGCGTTAGGAGTGATGGAAGAGGGGTCACTACTGAATGAGGCAGAGTAGCAGTAAATGTATCAGTGAACAGTGAAGGTGTGCAGCTGACCAGCAAATGAGGTGGAAGTAGCAATAAATGTGGCAGATCGACTAGAAACTGATAAACAAGCTTTGGCAAATCCAATAGGTCTTACCTATGCAAGAGCTATTGACTCTGCCAATGTCTTTTAGTCATGTTGTAGAGCAGCGCGCCTGCTGTGCAGCCTGGCTAAAAGTTAGAAGAAAAGCACTGTGACTCGCCCAGTTGGAGAGCGGACAATAGGAGGAAGAGTGGGAGGTAACAGGACAGTAAAAAAAGTACTATGACGTGACCAGCGCTAGCCGCGTCATCATAGCACTTTTTTTTGTTATGGCGAGTGTGGTGGGGGCAACACAGAAAATGGGAGGGTGAGGTGGGAGGGAAGAAGCAAAAATGACAACGGGAGGGTGGGGTTGAGGGGGAAAAAGCAACATGGACAACGGGAGGGTGTGTCGGTGGGAGATAAGAAATAATATATACAACTGGAGGGTGGGGAGTGATGGTTGGGAGGGAAGAAGCAACACAGACAAGGATGACCGGGGAAAGATGAAAATAGTACCTCAACCCCAGCACAAGTAGTGAAAGGATAATAATTTTTAAAAAGCAATCAGTACTTGATCAATGTTCCTCACGAAAGAAGAGAAATTGAAGCTGGCACGCGTTGACCAATTAGGCGGCAGCAAATAAGAGTGACAATGAAGCCAATGAATGGTAGGTAATGGGTGGACTCCAAGCCCATTAAGCGTTTAATGGCCTGCTCAGAGAACATGTGAAATTTACACAAATAATATCCTGGAATCAGGAAAAACTTGCAGTCTTTGGAGCCTGCAGGTTATTCCTCATTCTATGGCTTGCATTGCTTGATGCCTGGAAACTGGTGCAGAGATCCTGAACGAAATAATTGTAAATGTCGGCACCAGTATATCCCCATGCAGTTTGCTGCCGTTTTGTAATGAGGGCCTCAGTCTCCCCACTGTACACCTTGTTTCTCTCTGAAAATCTAATTAATTTTATGGGCAATACAACTTATGCATGACAAGCTTTGGAAAACGTAGTGATTTATAAGCAACACAATGAAACAGTGAATGATTATTTGGCTTGTGATAAACATACACAAACACGCAAGCATGAACATACATGTATACATGTATGCCTGTACTATTTGATAGAATGAGCCGAGCCATAGACATCAGAGTTCTGTACAGGGCAAAAGATAATGATAAAGTCAAAAAAAATATTGAAGAGGTAGCTGGAGTCTGGGAGCAGAAGTGGACTATTTCTGCATTGTGCTGTGATGTTTTTTAAATAGAAGCAGGCTGATGGCGGTCATGGTGGATACAGGGATGCTGTTCCAGATCCTGGGTGCATGAGTGGAGAAGGCCAGTGGCCTTGTGTTTGTGTTTTCTTGTTTGCACTTCTTTGCCTCCGTTCTGATGGTGACCTGACTGAGTGCCGAGAGTCAACAAAGACGGTGAGTTTGTCAACCAGATATGCCAGTGGTCCTGGTTGTGATGGCTAATTATGAAGATGGCATTGAAGATAGTGCGAGCTAGTAAAAGGAACCATCCCAGTACTGTCAGGATGGGGGCAATATGATCATTGATGAGACACGCAGGAGAATGTAGAATGTGTCAGGTCACAAGACACGTTTAGGAGAAAGCGACTGGGAACTTGGAAGAGATGGCATGCAGGACAGTGGAAAATATGCATTCACACCTTAAAGACTGCATTTACCAGACTCACATGCACAGCCTCAGCCACTAGAGAACTAGCATTATCAGGCACACTTCTGGGTCAATAGTGGCAGCCTGGAATTCAGGCCATAGCTCACCCTTATCCAGGGGCGTAGCTTGGTCAGTAAGATTGGGGGGGGGTGATCTTCAGATTTACCAACAGTCATGCTGGTATGTTGTGAAAATACCTTATATGAGAAGCAGGGCATGGGGGGGGGCTTAGGGGGAAGTGTGCATTGTTAGGAGAACTTAAAACAATATTTTTCAAGCAAACCAACATCATTTAAGACCTTCAAAACAGAGACGAGAGAGCGAGTGTGTGTGTGTTTTGTTCATGTGTATGTGAAAATCCCATGTGAAATCCGACACAGGCCTCACCATACTCGACTGAAAGCAATTGTACCCAACTATTCATTACAAAATACATTTTTTAGGGGGGTGTAACACCCCAAGCACCTCCTTGAAGCTACAGCCCTGCCCTTATCACTTTCACCAAGCCAGATCACCACCACCCACTCTCTCTTTCTTCAGAGAAAAATTACCAGCTATCCAGATACAGGTTAGGCCCTTCAATAATAAATCAAAAGCCCAAATCAAAAACACATTTGCGTGGGACAAACATCTTTGGGCTGTGCAGTGGCTTGGCTTGTCTCAAAGACAAATACAGGAATAACTCAAAAAGCAAGCCATTAGCTGGAGTGAATACTGAAAACCTGATAGCCTACCATCAGATTCCAGGGTCTTACTGCATTATAGTCAGGGCACAAGTCGGGGGTACTCGCAGGTACACGGCGTCCACCCACTATTTTCTCAGGGTGGACACTGTCCCCCCTGCCAACAACTTGGGCCCCACGGAAATATGCTGAACTTGTCCCGGTGTAATTTTCAGACCCCGGGACACGTTCAGCAGCGCCTGTACGTTGTCTGCTTTCCATTTCCAGCAGCAACATGCAGGCAGCGAGGGAGCTTTTTTTCACCTCCAGCTGGGCGAAGTTAAGGGGCAATCAGGCCTCCTTTTGGTTGAATACCCTGACTGGAGGCGGCCTGGAACCTCACACTTAAATGTAAATGCCACGGAGGGGAAACAAAGGCATACAGCTTGTTATCTCTTCACAGGTACTTAAGAGAGGCATGCTTTTGACTTTGTTCAGTCCTTGTATGTAAGAGATGCATGCACTGTAAGAATGTCGGGTGTGTCTGTCTGTCCGAGTATTTACACAAATAAAAATGTATATACCACAATTTTATTTCTTTTATAGTGCTGCACAACCCAATGCAGGGTGTCAGAGCTCTTTATGTAACATACACATTATACATTGACAATAAATCATGTACATGTGTAAATCAATGTACAAGATGAGTTACATGAGACAGGGTTACAAGGTGTCAAAGTTGCATGCCCTCCATAGCTCACTGTGCTATATTACAAAGATTACAATTTATGAACTGCAGGTAACAAAAGGATCTTTGTGTTAAAAGCAGTAACCCACTGAGCTATCTACATTAAATAAAAATCTGTCATCTACTTGTTACGTGATGTGCTTTGCAGGAGACACATTAACCCGCTATGCTACTTTGATTCAAATCTGGGACTTCACAAAACACAGATCTCTCCAAGAAACGCGTTCACCTCCAGAGTTATATCACTATTATTTTTATTCCCGGAGATTTACTGGGCACCTCTGCAGCACGAGCCTTAACTCATTGAAAAATTTAAAATGCAGACTTTGCAACCAATTAAGCAGAACAGATCTACTGCCATGCTTCTCCTTATTGCCAATTTCTTTGTGACAGGGTTTAAAAAACATAAATATATTAGTTGAGGCCCAGATTTTGCGTCGGGATTGCGCCACTTTTGTGGCACAACCCCAATGCCAAATTTCATTTTTTAAATCTTATAATGTGCTTAAATGTACTCATGATATACCTGATAAACATGTATGAGGTCTTACTATCTGATGTCACTTCTTGTGATGTCACAACCAGTGAGGTCACTTCCTTTTATGTCACGTGCAATGTCACGCGTGGTGACATCATGGGCTGTGATGGCAGGCGTCATGATTTCACTTGCATACTGCCTAACCTGGTTAGTACCCCCACTTCTTTTTTAGGTCTCGCCTAGCGTTGCTGCGCACATGCGCAGCTCGCTCGGCGAGATTTATTGTTAATGAGTAGTTTTAGAAAAGGGCATTAAGCCCCGCCCCTTATTTCCATTGGCTGGCGTCACCGTTTATGGTAAACGGTGGCCTGCCATTGGAAATTAGGGTTTTTGGTGGACGCTCTTTGGCCTCCGAGCTGGACTCTGTGGCCTGCTTTGCGTCTGTTGCAAAGCAGTTTCTTATCTTTATGGGGCCATGTGTTAGAAACACATGGCCCCATAAAGACAATAGATCCCCATGCTCCGGCTCCAGCGCAGTCCTCTTTCACTTTCGGGACCGCGCTTGTCTCTAGTCTTTTCTTCCACCCTGCCCTCTCTCGCCGTCTCTTTCGCTGTCACTGATCACCCTTTTGTCTCCCCGTCTTCCATCACTTTCCACGTTGCCTTCCTTCTCTACCATTACCCCTTCGTCTAAACTGCTCTCCCTGTACCGTTTTCCTCCGCCCCTGCTCATGTGCCTTTCCCCCTCCATCCTGCCCACTTTGCACTCTCCAATCTATCTCTCCCTCTCTCATTTTTTGTTCTCCTCTATTCCTCAGCCCCGGTCCTCTCAGTGCATTCCGTCGTCTTCACTAATCTCTTTCTCTGCTCTCTCCTCTTTCTTCCGACTCTCTCTCTCTACCATGTGCTCTCCCACCCCATCGGTCTCTCATCCACCCATTCTTTCATTGGCTGTCGCCCCCGTCTATCTCACCTTTTCTCCCCTTCCTCTTTTCTTGTGCCATGCTCCTCAAATATTGCCGTCTGATGTTTTTCTCTCTCTCGTCTTTGTTTCACTTTCTCACACTGCCGCCCGAGGGGCTTTTCTTTCTTTACTCCCTCCTCCTTTCCTCCTTAGGATTTTTGAATTTATTTCGTTCTTGATATGGCGCGAGCCAATGCCTGTGTTTTTTTTTTTAAAGATAACCAGTCTGAATTAAAACTTGAGTCTGCAGCAAATTGGTGCAGCCCTTAATTATCACACGAGCAGCAACTCTGTGCCCCCCCCCCTTCAAATTAAGACTTCTCCAGCAAATGGTTTGGTTAGAGGGTGAGTGTGAGAACTCAAGGGTGTTAGGACACTGCAGCGTTTGGGAGGGACAGTCTGGGGCCACCACCCACTGGGAGCACAATGTGTACTAGAACAGCAGGGGGCCTGCTAGCAGGGTTGAGGTGACCTGGCAGAGCAGACTAAGGCTTTTTACACAACTAGCGCTTTTTAACAAACACGCTGTTTCTAAGCATTATAAATGACATTTTACCAGGACACAATGTATAGTATTTCAATTTACCTACCAAGGAGGAAAAGAAAGCTGCGAATGCGATGAGCGTATAGCGACTATGTTTGCCATCCCACTGGCGCGTGATGAGCGAAACAATGTATACTTACTATGCACCTTCACTTAATATCAGTGTTTTATAAGCGCCAACATATTGCCTTTTTGCCAAATTAGAGCGCCATTTATGCACCTGGAACCCGGGCACTGGATACTTTGGGAAAGTTATGTGCTAGGCGCTGTTAGTAAGGTTACATTGGTTTTAAGGACAGGAATGGGACAGTGACAGCGAAGTACAGTTGAAAAGCATGGGTCAGGGTTGAAATGCACGGGCAGAGCCGGGTCCGAATACACATTGTTATTAGACACTAGAACCGTCAAGTTGGAAGGAGTTTGGGGTACCCTGGCAGAGCTGCACCAGAGTCAGGGTGTATGTAACTCACGGAGCTAAGGTGGGATTAGGGGCGGGGACGGGGTGCATTGGTAGAGCTGAGTGTGGCTCAAGACTAAGGTGGCAGGAGGGAATTTAGATCAAGGCTGGACTGCAGTGGGCGAGCCAAGCGTGGATGAGGACTGAACTGCAGAGTTGAGTTGCACTGATGGAGCTGACTGAACCATGGTTGAGGTGCAATGAAAGAGCCGAGGGTGGGTTCCAACATGTACGATATGGGAGGGGTGTTGGCAAGTTTCCCCCCCCCCCCATAGCACCGTTATGGTGGTTGTTGCTGCAGTCACGTGCAGGGGGGACAGATAATAAAAGAGGTCGAGGCCCGCTGATCTCCTCCACAATGCCGCATCACAGTGACGTTCTTTTGGGGACCCGGGACACGCTCCGTCATCAGGCCTGTCGGCGCCTCATCATATTGATCCCGACGCAACAGGGTGCAATGAAAGGAAAGAGCTGAGACTGAATTAGCACAGAGCTTGGTCAGGGGCCAGGTGAAGGGCTGAGGTGCGCTCAGAGATGGCTCTATCAGGACTAAGGTACAAGGGCATAGCTGAGTCCCTCGGGTTTGAGGTGCAATGGGAGAGCTGAGTCGGGATCAGGCTCGAGGCTCACTCGTACTGTGCTCCTCACGCACGGCTGACTTCTCAAGCACTAAAAAGCGATAGAGCGAGCTCACGTTCAGGCCTCATACCCCCCCTCCTTCACCCGCCACCCCAAAATATAGCGCTCCTTCTATGCTTATATATTATCAAAGCTGACAATATGCCCGAGCGTTACATTTCTGATTATCCACATTAACGTGGTTACGCCGGTTTTTATTGTATCCAACCAGACATTGTAGGGAGGCTGGGGATATTATCTGGGGGCCAGAGATTACATCTGCATTTATATACGGCAGGGCCAGTGTGCAACCTGCAGGTCAATTGTTGGAATCTCACTGAGATAGCAGAGCAGGTGAATGAATGCACTCACTGCTGACATCTACACGTAACCTGCAGTTCTCGAGCTTATTATAGTTTAGTGAAATAGCTAAGTGAGTCAACGCACGCGCTTTAGAGGTACCGAGATTGCAACCTGAGGCATTCAACTTTTATTTCCCTTGAAGCATTAATGTCCTGAGATTTTTTTTTACTGTGATTAGCACGTGTCTCACCTTCAGGGGGTTACACCCAGTAGCAATCTGATGCCCGCACTACTACTTTAACTACATTATTCCGATCTTAGACGGAAATGTTGGAAAAATCATATCTAGAACTACCAATAGGCGCTTTGAAAAGGGAGTAGCCAAAAAATGTACATAGCCCCCACTTTGAACTAAAGCGCTGATGCCAAGCAAGCAGAGCAAATGAGCGAACCCTCCCTAGAACAGCTTCCTTGTCTCTTCCATCCATGCACCTATCTATTCATTCTTTCACCCTTCCAGGCACCTACTGATATCCACTATTTCATCTTTATATTCTGTCATCCATTTTTTCATCATTCAGTCTGTCCCCATTCCATCCATCCATCCATCTACACAATCTGCCATCCATCCATCCATCATCCACTCAGCCATCCATCCACATTGCCCTCCATCCATCAACTCAGCCATCCATCCACTCTGCAATCCACCCATCCCTACACTCTGCCAGCCATCCATCCTTCCATCTACCCATCCACTCTGCCATCTATCCATCCACTCTGCCATCCATCCGGCCACTGCCATTCATCCATCAATCCATCAACTCAGCCATCCATCCACTCTGCCATCCATCAATCCTCTCTGCCATCCATTCTTCAACCATCCATCTATCCACTCTGTCATTCATACATTCATCCTCTCTACCATCCACCCAGTCATATACTCTACCATCCACTCTGCCATTCATCGATCAATCCACCCACTCTGTTATCCATCCATTCACCCACTATGCCATCCTTCTATCTATTCTGCCATCTATCCATTCACTCTGCCATCCATCCTTAATTCATCCATCCATCAACTCTTCCATCCATCCATTTCAACACCCATCCAATCTGCCATTTATCCATCCACTCTGCTGTCCAACCATCCACTCATCCACTCTGCCATGCATCAATCTACTCTGCCATCCATCCATCTACTCTGTCATCCACTTGTCCATCCATCCACCCTGCCATCATCATCTATCAACTCTTCCATCCATTGATCCATTCACCCTGCCATTCATCCATCATTCCATCCAATCTGCTACTCATCCATCCATCCACCTATCCAGCCATGCATCAATCCATCCTTTCACCTGTCCATCCAGCTATCATTCACTCTTCCTTTCAACCACTTTTTTTATCCACATACTCATTCATCCATACTTTCTTCTCTTCCCCCTTCCTTCTGATATTCCTTCTTTCCTACCCCGTTTTATTCACCCAGACTTTGTTTATCTTTGCTCCTGCTGTTCTTCTATTGACTCTGTATTCCAGCATTAATTATGTTACAGATACAAGAGACCCATAAAGAACCGCACCCCACTGTAGCTGCTAAAGCGGGGTTTCACTACATCCCTGCGCTGTGATGCCACGCTAATGGTAGAACCATGTGTCTGTATAAAAGGGGAAAAGGGTGGAAGGTTAAAAGGATGAATGGGTGGATGGCTTAAAGGAAGCATGGTTGGGTGAAAGGATGGGTGAAGGGATGAAAGGGTGGATGGGTGAAAGATGTGTGAGTATGTGAAAGGGCAGGTGAAGAGTGAAAGGATGGGTGAAAAGTGGATGGGTGAAAGGATGGATGGAAATGTGGCTGGTGAAAGAATGTGTCAGTGGGTGAAAAGGTGGTTTGGTGAAAGGATTTGTGGATGAGTGAAAGGATGCCTGGGTGGGTGGAAGGGTTAATGTTTTTAAAGGATGTGTGGATGGGAGAAAGAATGTGTGGGTGGGTGACAGGATGGGTGAAAAGGTGGATGGGTGAAAGGATGCATGGGTGCATGAAAGGATGGGTGGAAGGGTGAAAGGATGCATATATGGGTGAAAGAATGCATAGGTGGGTAAATGGTTGAAAAGACGGATGGGTGGGTCAAAGGGTAGATGGGTCAAACGTTGGATGGATTGATGGAAGGAAGGAATGGCCCGATGGATGGAATGGTGAAAGAATGATGGATGAATGAATGGATGACAGAATGTAAAGGTGAAATGGTAGATATCAGGTGATGGATGGAATGGTGAAAGGATGAATGGATACATCCTTGGATGGAAAAGGCAAGGAAGCTCTTCTTTGGAGGATCCGGCTTGCTAGCTTGGTGCAATCTGAGGTTTGGTTTCAAAGTGGGGGGGGGGCCTATTTTAATTTTCTGGCTACTCCCTTCCTGTGTTGTGCTCCTGAGTGCAACGGGGGCGCCCAGTGGGAGTGGTGGTGTTATCAGAGACATGGCTAAAAGGAACAAAATAGTCTTAAACTATTTTGTAGACCTTTCGCTGATAGGTAACTATGAATAAAATAACATGCACACCTTAACTGAAAAAATAAATGCAAGTTAAACCAGTGGGAAATGTACTCTTTCACGTTATGATACCACAATTGGTTAATGCAGTCATTTACAGATATCTGTGTTTGTGTAACCAGAGTGTCACAGATTTGAATCCTGGTTGCCAAATGGGAAATTGTTAATTGTGTAATTATTGTGCATTGAGGTCCCAGCCTGTGACGCAAAACACTGTGAATATGTATATCATCATTTTAAAATTGAATTACACACAGTGTTAGATAGGCCACTGCAAAATGTGAAAAAATATTTAGTGCTTAAGATAAAAACAAGTGCTTTCAAAATGTATGTTTTAGTGACAAGCGATCAGACTGTACCTAGTGCACACATTTTTAGGTCGAGCATTCGAGACCTCTTGTATATACTTTAGTATATACTTATATGTGTATGTACTTTGTGGGCTCTGGAGATCAGCCCTAGGACTTGTCTGCTTACACTTAGGGACTTTTTTTCTGTTCAACTGCCTCTATTTAACTGTCTTGATATAAAACGACCAGTAGAGGTCAGTAAAATACCAGAATTGCTTTATGCTTGTTTAACTGCCTCTATTTAACTGTCTTGATAGAAAACGACCAGTAGAGGTCAGTAAAATACTAGAATTGCTTTCTGCTGAGGGACTTTCTTTTTTTAAATTTTTCTGGCAACTGCCTCTATTTGACTTTCTTGATAGAAAACGACCAGCAGAGGTCAGTAAAATACCAGAATCACTTTAGCATTCTCTAGATTCCAGTCCATAGAAATTGTCTTCCACAAGAACCCGTAGACAATAATATTTTTTTCAAATCTTGTATTTTTCAGTGATATGACCACCGATGGCCCTGATTTTATATTAAAAACAGAGCTTTGGACTATACCATTTCCAGCTGAAAGGCAATATTTCTCTCCATGTGTTCCCATACCTGGCGTGTCACGCAGTTTGGTGCTTACTTTCCCTCCATGTTAAAGAACAGTAGATGTTCCAGCACCCAGGCTAATGTGCTGCATAGCTAAATACATATAAGGTCCCAAAGGCGAGACCAATTGCATTGCAAATGCTTGTTTAGGACTTGTGTCCTGATTATAGTCAAAGTTATGGCATGGCGTAAGCACCCTTAAGTCAAACATAAGATAAATGGAGTCTATGTTTTATGTTAGTTTCTGCATCATTATTTGACAGCTCAGTGTGATCTATTAGCGAGTGACATAAGTTTTACTAACCTCTAATAGAAAGTAGCAGTATCAAGTTTAGTCCCACTTTCTGCATAGCTCTGGGCTATATCTCTACCAATCTTTCATGAAAAGTCTAAAAACGTTTCCGTTGTCTACTTCCCTTGTCCTTCTATGTGCTTTGGCCTCATGCCATGAAGCCTAATTGACGAATGTGCTTTACAAATGCTCTCAATCAGTCAATAATTCAATCTTCAATTCATGTTCAGACCTGTTTTACATACCTGAGGCAGCGCGTGGCCCTTGGGAATCCGTGGCCTGCACTCCATGCAAGCAATGGAGTTCATTCAGCGTGGACTTGCAATGATAAAGGTGTGAACGCTTTCGAGAGAAATAACAAATCTATCAAAATTCCTGTGAACACTTCACATAATAGTTTCGAGGTAGCGTAACAACGTTTCGAGGTAACGTAACAGAATTTCACGCAGCTGGCTGTTTTTAAACATTCTCTGCACTGTAACTAATGCCCTCAACAATGGCAATCGAATTTCTAAGCACAAATGCGCTGGAAAGCATGTGTTACAATTCGAGAGAAAAAAACCTTTCACATTGCAATGCACGGCGCCTTCTGCTAAACTGAAATCCTGCAATGCACTCTCGGAAGTGTTTTCCTATGCTCGTGAGTTGGTTTAGCAAATAGGGGATAAAATAACAGTGCATTATGTTCTGGTACAAAGCAGAAAAAACATACGAATGTTTGCACTTAATCTCTTGAAAGCTTATTTTTTTCGCATTGAGAGTGCCTTTTTACATTTTATTTTTTTGAGTAAGTTTGTTATCAGTTTAGTTGGTTTTCCGTTATAAATTATTTTAATATACGTTTCGGTTTATTTTGAGGAATGGCTTTCAGTAGATTTTTTGTGTTTACTTCGACGTTATTTCATGGGAGGTGTGACTTAGCTGCCAGAGCCGCCGCCCTTGAAACCACTGGCGCTGGAACAATTTTTAGAGCTGGGGTACTTCCATCAATGTTGCATTAGTGAAGTCATTTTGAAAAATCCAAGCATCACATAAAAAAAACAAGTGTCGCAAATGAGCCATTCCGGAGGATAGTGGCAAGGGGGTGGTATGTAGCTAGTGGTGCATTTTGGAGTACCCTGTCACAATTATATTACTACAGCATGGTGTGATAGAACACCGTCATTTACAGACAACACATTTTGCATTTAATTCACCACAAAATGTGCACAGACATGCGGATAGATAATATGTGGGGTTTCAGTGAATATTTATCATTTGGACATCTAGGGGCTTATTTACAAGAAACTGACGCATCTGTATAGTGTTCAGTTTCCCTGCACCAGCCTGCGAAACCCTTGCGCCACCATGGATGCGCTGTACAGTAGATACGGCGCACCATGGCGCAGGGATTGACAGATGCGTCAGAACGCATCTGTTGGCGCAAAAGTCACGCATTGCTGGAGTCGTGTCGCAAGCACGACGCAACTCCAGCAATGCTTGGGGGAGGCCTATACTTAATACACTGCATCACTCCTTACGCCTACTCCAAGCTGGTGTAAGGTTTTGACGTGCAATCTTGTAGATTTCACTGCATCACTTCTACGAAGGTTTCCTGCGTGGGAACGCCCACCCTGCATACATTATACCTGACGCAGGTACAATGTGGCGCAGGGCTTTACAAGGTGGCGCACCTCCCTAGATGCGTCACATTGTAAATTGGCCACAACCTGGTACATTTTTTATACTGCCGATACGTCTCAAAAAGTGATGCAAAGGAGGCGCAAAAGTGTCGCAAAGGGTTTGTAAATCTGCCCCCTAGTGTCTTGATTTGTTTTGATGTATTAAAATCTTTGTTACGCCACACTTCAGAGTTACAAAAGAAATGTGCTTCATTTGTGCTTTCTTACTTGATATATATGAAATATTTGTGCAGTTAATTTACAGGTATTTCAATTATGTTGTGTGTTCGAAACAAATAGACATCCTACCACCCTTCCTTACTCATTCCCTGTTTCCAGCAAGACTGTCACATAGTTCACTTTACAAAATCCTCTCACTTTGTAGTCCGAAAAAGAAAACGCCAATCTCCTTGTTAAGAGAATAACCAACAATTTGTCAAAAGACATAGCCTGACATTTGACCTTGTCTTTGACAAGATAAAAACAAAATTTAAAGGCATCTTTATAGCTCTCTCACCTTCTGAACTGCAGTATGGTTATTTTGGGGGTGCCACAGTACCCCATACCCCTACTTTCAGAGCCTATGCTTGGAACCGAGGAACCAGGTCGAGCCATGGCCTCTAAATCCTTGTGACTAAAAAATACAAATGTGCAATGTAATTTGGTACTCATGTAGAGTGCTCTAGAGAGCTTGCCCTCGGGCCAGGTTCGCACTATATAAAAAACTGCAAAAACAAAATCCCCAGGATATTTGACCAGTGGCTTTTTAGGGTCAACATTTTGAATCCAGAGGCATTTGAGAGGTGCAGACAGCACTCATGGTAGCTTGAATTAATTGCTGCCTGTATTATACATTAGGTTGTCTACTTCTGATCATCATATGTTGGTTACCAATATTCTTCTCCTGTAAATGGGGTTTTCATCCCAAGTGCCAGCTTTTCGATGGCGAGTGGCAGAACTTGGTCCCGCTGAACATACTTACCTTCAGTCTGAGCAGTTATGGTGGTTTTAAGGTCCTTTGAGTGAGAACAGAAGGCATAAAGCTGCCACTAGAACATGCCACATCCTTCGATTGGCTTGGCAGTGGACGTTGATGCAGAAATGGATATCTTCATGGTGCAATCAAAGTCCTAATTCTGTGGTGATGATTTGTCATACGTATAGATTATTGTTAGTGCATTTCTTTTGATTTGCTTCACCCCTTCCTACCGTGGATGAGCTGTGTAGAGCAGGCTGAACTTTGTGGTTTTATTGTGTTTCTTCTGCCTCAACTTCTCCAACGTTCTGGGTCATAATCTCTGGCTGTAAGTGCATCTTGCAAAGGCTTTTGTACATCCGAGGGCGTCATGGCACTAATGAGAGAAAGGATAACCCCCCCCCCCCACGTACAAGTGTTTTACAAGAATTTGTTAACAAAACAAAATCCAGGGCTCAAAAGAAAGGGATCAGAACTCATCCACCGACTGTAGGTCAGCTATTCCTGCCAAATGGCAAAGTTGTCCTTAAAAAAATAATCATTGAATCAAAGGATGTCCCCAGTTGTATCCTACACTGTGCGTGCAGTTAATATGCCTCTTTAGTAGAGGTGCAGAGGTGATTCAGCATGGATGTGTCATGGCCCAAGCTCTCTTCCTCCTGGCCACTGTTGGGCTGAGGTCCAAAAGGGAACCCACTTATTTCTCCCCAAAAGACACCCATTGGCGAAGGAGGTGCAGGCAGTAGATGTAGAACTTTGATGGAGCCAATAATTTCAGTCTAGATACTGATATGTCTTGTCCTGGGTTCTTTTCGGGCATTGCATACACTGTTTCCAGCTCTTAAGTGAACCTATCCGGCCCATTCTGAGAAAAACAGAACTATCCTGGCACAGAGGTTTTCTAACTGGAATAGCTAAAAAACATGGAATTTTTTAGTCATTAGACTGCCCTTCCCCACTTACCAATGGTTTTGTCTATGCAGCTTATGTGGTAATAGAGGTACTGAAGCAGAGAATGCTGTACCGGGCTCTCACTGTCCACCCTACACTATGCAGTGGCAACTGGGACCAGCCAGTAAGATATGCCATTGATGTCTGTTGCCAGGCTAAAGAGTTGTTGGCACCACACACAGGGAGGTTGTGGCTAGAGATTGATGCCCAGGTGAAAAATCAAAAGGAGTCTAAGCTGGATCATAGCATTTCTATTTTTAGGTCTTGCATACTAGACCTCTGTATGCAGTGTGAGGTGGACATGTGGCATGAACCACTGCTTGAAAATGGCAGTGAGGTTTATGTGGTACTCTCGTCTGCCACCAAGTATGCGTCCCACGCATGGTAGTTTAGGCCCCGACCGAACAGTTCATAATTCTGAGAAACATTTACTGCTGGGATGGCTTTCAGCCCTCTGCACTTTCATCCCTGCACCTCTTCAAACCCCGCATTAACGCCTCAATTCCTCAAAACTCCATTTTCTTTTTGAGTAACTTTATAACGGTAGAAACTTGTATATAAAAAAAGTATATGGTGGATCATGTGGCAAGTGTGGTTAATTATGTGGAAAACGCGGCTACCGACTCATTTAATTCCACTGGTGCTGATAACAGTGAGATGAACTACTCTAAATGAGCAAAAGCACGGCATTGGCACTATGTAACACCTAAATTAATGAAGAAAGAAATACATATTTGGAGACTAGAGAGTTCAGGTTACAAACAATAAATTTACTTGCCAGAATCACACCCTTAGAGCAACAGATCCGGGTCCCAAATGTTTGGTTATTTTATGACAGAATGTAGTACCGAACCTGATAGTACTGCAAGCCCATTCTAAATGCTATAGAAAACTAAAGAAACCTCCGTTTTACAAACATTGTTCTTTTGCTTGTATCAATCATTTGGGTGCCCCAGGGTGACAGTAGGGAGGGTAATTGTGGCACTGGTGTCTCCTGGCAAAGCCTGACATCCTCATAACACACAAGGCCTGTGGCTGCAAAATCCCCATAACTTGAAGCCAGTTTCGGCAAAATTCACACCACCTGTTTCAGTGAGAACAATGGCTAAGCTTGAAAAAAATCAAAATCACATTTCGGTAAACCCCATGTTGGATTCCCACCCCATTACCTGCCCTCTGTGAAACCTATGTTTTCTTTCCAGAAACATAATTCTTTGATAAACCGAAATTGCCTAGGTCCAAGAACACGTGGACTGGGAGATACTACCATGTTTGTTTAAGACGCAGATTGGGTTTCTGTGATTCAAATTATTTCAAGGTATCTGGGCCTAGTATTTTTGTTTGTTAGGGCAGCGGCATGGCAAGAATGACAGGGGTGTGAGGGAAAAATGAACACAATTAGTCTCTTCCAATCAAGAGACAACGGTTGATTCCAAAGTTCGCACTTGTCATCAGACACTAGATGAATATTTCCACAACATGACTTCACTATGCCTTCCTAGATACTTACTTCTCCTCATAACCCTAGTGCAATAGCAAGGTTCAGTATGCTGCTGTATATCCCGCACCGCCTGTTCTTGCGCGCTGCTGTCGCTTGGTTATTGCATTCATGTTTTGAGGGTTAGCCTGTTACATTTTGTATTGACACGTAAAGCCCCTCATTGCCTTTATGACTCTTCCTCCTAATATCAATTCAGTTAACTAACAATCACAATAAAATAACCCAAGTAACACTCTTGCTGGTATACCAAGACCCAGGTAGTGAAGGTCGCATCAGAAGATGTCTTAATGATATGAGAATACCAGAAAGTGACTTACATAGTCTCTCTAGTCACCCATTTACTTGGTGCACACCAAGATCTCCCCCTCCCAACCTGCATCTCAAAATAGCATCACAAGAGAACGAGATGCATGATGAGTCCCACAAGATAGGCTCAAACTGCAACAATAATTACTGAAAACAGACATGCCTCTTGCCATGAAGAATCTTAGAAAGGAACAGAAATGAAGAAAAGGTAGAGAACATGAGTGACCACCCACCAAGCTGTGATCAAAACCTGAGTTTTCATCAGGGCATCGCGTTGATGCCCTACATATATGTATTAACTTATTTAGAGGCTTTATGGAGCTCTCCCTGACACCCTTTTACTCCTTCAGATAGTTGAAGATGTTCAAAGACTGAGTGATGTAGTAAAAGGACAAATAAACAGTCTAACCAGATGTCAGTGATCCCAGTCTGATATTTTATGAGTGCTACCCAAAGCAAATCACGCAATTACACCTGGATCAAATGTAGGTGAAGTGGGACTGTTCCGTTTTCAGTCCTTTCCAGAACTGCAGATGGTTCTGCTCTTCTCTTATTTTTAGGATCACTGCATGCCACAGTCTTGGACCATGGACCCCAAGGATCTGTCGTGATGCTGGACCATAGAACGTTCATTGGGACCTTGGATCTGTGTTTTTCTGCATGTAGACACTACACTTTCCATCCGAGGGCCTGATCTGCCAACTTTGCGTGTTAGCCTCTGATATACATTAAGACATCATGGATGTTGGTTATGGTGGTTTCATTGCCACTGGAGTGTCTGAAAAAGATCATGAGGGCACGCTGGATGCGACTTAGTTGCACATACTCTTGATGCTTGTGGATGCGGATGGTCTTGCTGGAGTGGGGCAAGTTAGAGATTATCCAGTAATTAGAGAAGAACATCAGGTCATGTGACAGATTCTAAAAGAGAGCCATTTCGATGGACTGTTTTGAAGAGCCTTGAGTGACTCAAAGTTAGAAAGAGGCAATTCTCATGGTGGGGAGATTCCTATTAGTGAAAGGAGGAACTATTTCACCAACAAGCATAGCAACAGAAGGGGACAAGTCACAGACATGGAAAAGCCACAGCGGAAATGAGTAACACCAAAAGAAACATGCCATGTATTCAAGCACCTGCCTGTGCATGTGGGTGTCTGTGGCATCCTGAGGTTCTGTACTTGTTGCCAGGTGCTAGAGAATGCGATGATGTAATGCTGCTGACAGGCAGTTAGAGCCTGGCTTGGATCTGTACAACAGCCTGTTTGTGGATGGGATCCTTTTCCTGGAATAAACCTACTTTCCACCTTAACATTGCGTTCCTGGATTCTTACATTTGGCGACAGAGGATGACTCTTCTAGGAAGTCAAGAAGGATCTCAACACTACCAAGAACGGCTGGCAGATTAAGAAGGAAGGTGATTCCTTACCTACAATCTTAAGGTACTGTTTTTTATTAACTTTAAAATAAAAAGAAGAAGGTCTGCCGTCTAGAAAACGTTTATCGGCAAGACAGCTTACATCCAGTTCGTTAAAGCGGATGCTCGCTGCAACATTTTCGCTGCTACTGCCTAATTACGCCCACTACTAACATTTGTTTGGTGCGGGTCTCTTAAAAGCCTTCCGCTGCCAATCTCGAAAGTGTACCTGTTAGCCCCCCTCTGCCAATCTGGGAAGTGTACTTGTGTGTATACTACTAAAGGAGCGCTGTTTCTGGGCTGAGGAAGAAGCGTTACTTTGGCATCATTCAAAAGGAGGCTAAGGGGATTCGAATATCTCCTACCTCCATGCACGCGGTGGCAAGCGTTAAGGTGTCTCCCAGCAACGAATGCCCACATTGCTTGGCAACCTCACGTTGACTCGTGCCGACTTCCTCAGTCGAAGATGTCCTACCTCCATACACGCGGTGGCTCGCGTTGAGGTGTCTCCCAGCAGCGAATGCCCACATTGCTTGGCAACCCGACGTGGACTCGCGCCGACTCCCTCTGTCTCCCTCTATTTTTGGATTGCCGACGTGTTGCGCAGCCTGCCTCCCGCTGATCATCTTTCCCCTCCTTCTCTGGAAGGCCACGTATTCGCGCTCGTACGTAACAGCGCAAAACGTGACGGAGGAGAAATTTGTTTGCGTTTCACTTCAGTGACGCGCACACTCATGTTTAAAGGGGCAGCGTGTCGTCTCACTGACACGCACAGTGATTTAATTCGTATGCGCTTCACATCAGTGACACGCACACTTGCGGATATTTAAAGGAGCAGCGTGTTGTCTCACTGACACGCACAGTGAATTAAATGGATTAAGACACCACCTAAATGGTTTGAGCTACTCTTCAGTGTCAACAACTAGAATACATCTAGTGGTTTGCCTGTTCAGTGTCACAGACAATACTTCATGGAATGACAAGAGATGCGTGCCTCATCAGTGACACGCACACTATTTAAATAAAGTTGTTTGTTGAAAATTCACACACTCTTAAGCACAAAAAAAACTTTTCTTGTGTTTTAAAAAAAAAAGGGGAAACGGAGATGCAAAATGTGACTGCACCTCCGTTCTTTCTGTCATCACCTGGAGATCCACCAATAAAGTGGCAAAAATGGCATAAGGTCTTTGAAAGGTATGCCAGAGTATGTGGCTCCTCTTTAAGTGCTGAGAGAAGGACGGCTTTGTTGTTACATTGTTTAGGGTCAGAAGGACAGGAGGTTTTTGACCATCTCCCTGAGTTTGAAGATCGTAACCTAAATGAATATGAAATGTGCATAGCCAAATTAGATAAGCATTATCTACCAAAGGTCAGCACTATTCTTGAGAGATATCACTTTGGACGTAGGTCTCAGTTAGAAGATGAAACAGTTGAAAACTATGTGACATCTCTCAGGAAATTAGCGTCATCGTGCAAATTTGGCGCTACCCTTGAAGAGAGGATTAGAGACCAATTCATGTTGGGTTGCAGCTTAGAACGGGTCAGAGAAGAGTTATGGCAGAAGGATGAACCATCCTTAGATGACGTAGTCGTTATTGCTAAAAGGATAGAACATTCTTTAAAATGTGTAGAAGTTATTAAGAAAGATTCAGAAAAGAAAGAGAAGAGTTCCGTGCAACTTGTAAAACAAAACCCAAAGGAAATTCACTGGCAGAAAGACTTATTTAAAAAAAGTACGATTTCTGAGGGGTATGGTAAACTTAATTTATCAAAAGTGACATGTTTCCGCTGTGGGAAGGTTGGACATCTAGCAAATGACAAACAATGTCCAGGTTGGAAAGCAACCTGCAGTAAATGTAAAAGGAAAGGTCATTTTTCAAGTGCATGTAAAGGTAAATCCTACAAAGGGAAGGTTAGTGAAATTTATTGTGATGTGAATGATACTTATGAATCTTATGATGAAGTGGATTGTGGTCAAATCCAAGTACAGGTTATTCAAAATGAGGAAAGCAAGAATTGTCCTACTGATGAAATTATGGTAGAAGGAAAACCCACCAACGTTCTCTTTGATTCAGGTGCAAAGATCACAATAATTTCTAAGGATTTCTATCTAAAAGAGATTAAAGAGAAATCTAAGGTTTTTCCCCCTGACATCAGACCTTTCGCATATGGAGGTGAACCAATTAAACTCTTCGGTTACTTCTGGGGTCTGCTTGATTACAAAAACAGATTAACCAATGCTAAAATATATATATCACAGAAAGGTGACAGTATATTGAGTTGGTTTCACCAGAGGGATCTTGGGGTAATGCTAGACCCGAATGCTTCACCACCCATTATATTGAAAGAGAATTTTAAACCCAAGTCTATTGCTGTCATAGATAGTGATCCTAAAATGTCTTTTGAACAAATGTTAACAAGAAAATTTCCAAGAGTATTTTGTGAAACTTTAGGGTGTCTAAGAAACGACATTCATCACATTCGTTTGATAGATGATGCAAAACCAGTTTGTTGTAAGGTACGAAATATCCCTATAGCAGTCAGGGAACAAGTACAAGCAGAATTAGAACGTTTAAAAAAGGATGGCATCATTGAAGAAGTAGAGGCAACCCAATGGTTAGCCCCAGTTGTAGCCGCAAAGAAAGCTGATGGCTCCCTTCGGCTTTGTGTGGACCTTAGAGAATTAAACAAAAATGTGGTGGTGGACCGGTATCCTCTACCAAAAATAGCAGATATGTTAATGCTGTTGAAAGGGGCAAAGGTTTTTAGTACGATAGATCTGAAATCTGCATACCACCAGATTAGGTTGGATGAGGAGTCAAAAGATTTAACAGCATTTGTTACTCCTTTTGGCACGTATCGTTTTGTAAGACTTCCTTTTGGGTTGGTCTCAGCGGCCTCGGTTTTCCAGAGGGCGTTGGAGAATGTTTTAAAAGGACTGTCTGGGGTAAGAATTTATCAGGATGACATTTTAGTATTTGGGTTGGATAACAAGGAGCATGACATGAGACTAACAAGTGTGTTAAGTAGACTTGATGAATTTAGACTAACGGTAAAAATTGAGAAGTGCAAATTTAGGAGAGAATCCATTGACTATCTAGGTCATACAATTTCGGAGGGTGGTGTTTCACCAAAAGAGAACCTGGTGGTTGCGATACAGAGAATGCCGCCTCCTACTAACAAGGAAGAACTAATGAGTTTTTAGGAATGGCAGAGTATTATAGTAAATTTATTCAAGGATTTGCCTCATTATGTGTTTGCATGAGAGCTTTGTTGTGTAAAGGGTGTGAATTTTTATGGGACGGAAAGTGTGAACGAGAATTTCACATCCTTAAGGAAAAGTTAAGCTTGGCACCGAAATTAAGTAGTTTTGACCCAGAAAAGAAGTCCATTCTGATAACTGATGCCAGCCTGAAAGGACTAGGAGCAGTTCTTCTACAAAGGGACAACGGGCATGATCAAGTTATACTCTTTTTGTCTAGGAGTTTAAGGGGAGCTGAAATGCGATACTCCGTCGTGGAGAGAGAAGCACTGGCTGTTTACTGGTCAATAAAGAAGTTGAAAAATTTGTTGTGGGAGGTGTGTTTGAGGTCAGAACCGACCACAAACCTTTGTGTGAAATTTTTAAAAAAGGGGCATTGATGCTGTCTCAAGTAGAATCACCAAATGGGTTGTGGCTTTACAAGATTATAGTTTTGATATAAAGTATTTACCTGGTGTAGAGAATAAAGTGGCAGATGCTTTATCTCGCCTAGTTGTCAAAGACGATGGTTGTCCTGATGATGAGGATGAACAGGATGGGGAAATGGTATGCACGATTGAGGGAAGTATCATTGAGAAAGAGAGATGGAAAAAAGCATTAGAGGTTGACGATGACTTATTAAAAGTTCTAGAGTGCATCAGAACAGGTTGGGAGTTTAAACTTAAAGGTGATGAAAATGTGGGAAAATTTTGGCATGTGAAGGACCAATTAGCTGAACAAAATGGCTTACTTGTCAGGGGGGAAAGGCTTATTCCCCCAAGTTCACTTAGGGAGGAACTTATTTCATTGGCACATGTTGATCATCAGGGAATGTCTAAGACTAAAGAAAGATTAAGATTGTCTTATTGGTGGCCGGGCATGGACTTACAGGTAGAACGGAAAATTAGGGATTGTATGCAATGCGCTTTGAGTGAGAAAGTGGCCAAACCTAAGGTGCAACCCATGGTCATAAGAGATCGTCCGGACAGTCCTTGGAAGGAGGTTGGTCTGGACATAGTTGGCCCAATCCGTTCTTCAGGCACAGAGTGGTATATACTTGTTCTTGTTGATTTCTATTCGAGGTGGCCAGAAATAGCCATAACACGGGGAATTGAAACTAAACATATTAAAGTTTTCTTGGAGAAACTTATAGCTAGAGAAGGCATACCCAATGCCATTCTCACTGACAATGGCGTGCAATTGGTTTCCAGGGAAATGGAAGAATTTTTGGCTAAACATGGTATTAAGCATAAGAAGTCTTCGTTATATCACCCAGAGACAAATGGTTTGGTTGAGCGTTTTAATCGGGTGCTCAAAGAAACCATTGAAATGGCTAGGTCTACAAATTCGGATTGGCGTACAGAGATTTTTAAAAAAATTGAGGTCTATAGGCTCTCGCCCCATGCCACCACCAAGAGGACACCGTTTGAGTTATTCAGGGGCAGGTGTGCGAACACTTTAGTTACGCCCACTTGGGTTAATGACATGCAACCAGATCGACATATTGAGAATGAAAAGAGGGATTGGAGGTTAGCGGAGTCCAAAAGAATTGAATCTAGGAAAAAACTTCATGATATTAAGAAATGTGTAAAGAAAACTGTTGTGAAAGTTGGGGATTGGGTATTGATAAAAAATCCATGCAAGAGTAAGTCATCTGGAGCCTTTTTGAAACCTATTCAGGTCATTAAGCTTTTGAACAATGCCATCAAGACTGCGTTCCTGGATTCTTACAGTGTCCTTTAAGGTGCTTGGCCACCTGGAAGCTCTCCTATCACAATCTTTCCCTACCTGTGAATAACTCTATCATCCAGATCTTGATTGTGTATGACATCTGCAATCAATACCAAGAACGCTGCTTGACTGTGCATGCTGGAGACTCCTATCATTAGGCACATGCCAGAAGAAGGCGGCACTTCACCCAAAGTCTAGTCTTCATATAGTAAAAGCCCCACATGCATTAGTTTGCCTAAATGTAGTGTATCAAGACATCAGCGAGCATGTTCAGTCCTTTACACCTCCAGACAGGCTCACTGTGATTTCTGACAATCAGGGATAAAGGTTTGTGGCCACCACAGTATCTCTTTTAAAGAGAGAGGATAGTGGATGGCAAAGTCTGTTGGTGGCTTCTCCAGGATTAGCAGCTGAATCAACAATACCAGTCATGAAGTTGACCATTTTAAGCATGTTCATGTCCCCAACCAAAGATGCAGAATTGATTTGTAGGGATAGCTCAAGGCAGGCACCTAAACTCCTAACACTAACCACTGTCATGATATATCTCATCCATGGTGTTATCTTCTATTTTGGGACTAACACCTGTGATATAACCTAATGTAAGCAGCGGTATTATCTGAAAATTAAATTACCTGTTTCTTGAATAAATCAGTGAAGGGATGTAGGTGTTTCCCACTTATCTTTTTGTTGGCATTATATATGCAAGTGGTTGGTAAAGTGCTATATGCTGAACTGCAGTTCAAGAAGTATGGGTTGCCCTTACAACCTTTGAGGTAGTCGGCAGGATAAAGTATAAGGTAATGAAATCCCTTGTGCAAATCCTTTAACAATCCTTTAAGAAGGTGAAGCACATACCTTTAATTTTGTCTTCTTTTTTACCATCTCTTAGCTAGTAGTTCATTTTTTAGTTATCGGCTACAGGACGTTTTAACTGCCTGTAGACAGACTGATTGCTGTCAATAGACATCATATACTTACAGGGGGCTTTGGGGGAGATCATTGATGGTGATTGGATGGCTTGGGAGCTTATCTCAGGTGTCTGTTCTTGTTTCAATAGCTTTCATCCATATTCCTGTGTTTGTATTGCCCAGTGAGCAAATTTGGTCTCAGAGTGTCACACTGCTAACTTCAGGGGGACTCATTTTTTCTCTTTCATTTAGCACTCTAGGGGAATGCGGATATTTTCTTGCGCTCCCCCACTTGTACCTATACCATCTGTATGCACTCTTTGTAATCCCCTCCCCCATTACCCATGCTCCCTGTTCCTCTCCTGCTTCCCATTTCAAATACATACATGCAAATATATCTATTCCTTGAAAAAAACAAAGGTTATAGTGACGTTATAGTTAGGTTAATATTTTACCCCCACAAAACTATAGAAATTTAGCAGTTATAGTTATGCTTATAGTTATGTTAAGAAACTATAACTCATGGCCTAAAGTTACTTAACACCATGAGTTATAGTTTCTTCAGATAAGTATAACTAAAACTGCTGAATTTCTATGGTTTTGTGTGGGTAGAACATCAACATAACTATAACGTCCCTGTAACCTTTGGTTTTTCAGTGAATATTTATGTTTTTTCAACATAAAGTAATAGAAAATTACCATACATTAATACAACCACTGCCAAGCATGGACGGGGTTAGCCGCATACATCCAGCCATGTGCGGCGGGGGTTTGGTGTGTGAGTAGGTATTTTTTTTTCACCTTGGGTTTCGAATCTGCAGATCCTTTGTGGATTTACATGGGGGGTCATGCTGAGGCCCATGATGGATCCGCGTTTGGCTACAAAAAAAGGGGCAATTTTTAAACCATGAGGGGTCCCTCACAGACCCCTGCATGTCTCCTCTGGGGTCATGATACCTCTATCCTGACCCCTTATGTTATTTTTCACTTTTCTTTCCCCACCCCCCGGTCCAACCAAGAAACAAAATGGTGGCTGCAACTTTCCTTCCACATTGCAGCCACCCAATCAGGACCTTGCTTTTCCCCCAGATCCGCAGATCCCCCAAGAGTACCAGCGAATCCTCCGTGGATAGATTTGCAAAGGATCCACGTCCCTAGATATATGAATGTTTATTTCTTTAATAACTCTGAACCCACTGAACAGATTTACACAAAATTATAAAAAGGGCTCTTTCCAGACCAAGAGCTAGCTTTCTTCTAAACTTGGTGTAAATCCCTTCACCAGTTTGGCCTGTATTTGTGCTAAAAAAAAAGCAAAATCACCATAGAGATTGCATGGTGAAAAAGTGTTTTTTGGACCCCCATTTGTCTCGACCCCCACTTGCCGAATCACCCTGAAACATTTCAGACAGCAGCTAAAGTAACTAGTACACTCGTTTTGAAAATTTCGTGAAGATTCGTCAAATAGCACCAAAGTCAATAGCAAAACAAAAAACATTTTGTCTATGGGAAAAGGTGGTCCTAACTATAAGTACCTACTGGCTATCGCCAGTAGGAAATATATATTCACTGAAAAAAACCAAAGGTTAAAGTAATGTGATAAAAAGATCTGTTTTTGTTTATAAAAAAACCTTAGAAATTCACTGGAATAAATTAAAGGTTAAAGTAACGTTATAGTTAGGTGAATTTGTCAGTGACCACATTTACTTTTTGAACTAAAAAAAATCACAGAAATTCGCCAGTTATATTGAGCAGATCTAACTATAACTTGCGCCACGCCATGCACTGCTTATGACCTCACATATTACATCACTCATGGTATGTTCTATGACATCTCAAATGACATCATTGATGACATCACTGATGACATCTCAAATGACATCATTTTATTTTTATTGAAACATACTCATGCATTGATTAAAAATTATCTGTAAATGATTGACATTACAATTCACAGAATGTATGCTCAACTCTCATCTCACCATGCGGTCCATCTCCCTATTCCTCCCATCCTTATCTCTACCCCCTTATATCTTAACCAGAATACATCTTTCCACATCATATTTTCGTATTTAACATCCCCTTGTATCATTTGCTCCAATATCCCTAACTCAATGCACTAGACACCTTCTCAGTCACAAAGTCTCTTGGTAATCTTTCCCTGCCCGCCTTCCATCACAATCTGGACTGTTACACGTTAGATATTCTCCATGCTCTCCAAATCTTTCAAGAGTTCTTAATACATCCCCTACCTTTATATATCTTTCTCTCTATTAACCTGCATTGCTCTGTCCCTAATTGCCAGTCCTGATAACGAGGTGATAGCCCATCCCCATAGATCTCAAGCAATATCCCACTTGGCAACCATGCAGTCTGTGTTAAACAGTATTTTCTGGCCCTGTGTTAGATCTGTAGGATCCCAAATGCCTAACAGGGCTGCCATAGGTTGTAGTGCATGGGCATTCCAACCACTTCCCTGAATGAATTACCTACTCGATCCCAGAATTGGCACAGTTTGGGGCAGCTCCAAATTGTGTGTATGAATGTGCCTTCCATCCAACAGCCTTGCAAGCATTACACATTTACAATTTTCCCCATTTTGTGTAGTAAGACCCTAGTATAGTATGTTGTGTGCAATATCTTGAGTTAAATCAAATGGTAACTGGCTTTGAGTGCAACTGCCGCTGGAAATCTCAAAGCCCTGTGCTAGTCCCCATCATCCATTTCCCGCATATCTTCTTCCCACCTACATTTCAATCATATGAGTGGGTCCTGTGTGCTTCTCATAAGTGTCTTATATGTCAGTGAGATAAAGTTTTTTACCTATTTGCCATCCAGCAGCCTTCTCTCTAGGGGGACTCCTCCTGCGTTTCTTCCTTCGTGGGAATGCTATCTCAAAGTGCGTGTCTCAACTGCCGGTAGCATAACCATTGTGTCATGGGCATTCGATATTCTGTCTGCAGATGCTAGAAAGGAACCATTCCATACGCGTCCCAAACAGCAGCTAGTGTAGAAAGGCCAGTAATGTTACAACCTTGGAAACCCTGCATTGTGACTGTTTTCAGCCAATTCCGTTCCCATAAAGGTGTTTTTGGGGGTGAAGCGTTTGCCCCATTTTATTTCCTTATGTAATTTTGACCATATGCCCACCACTGCTTTGGTGGCATAACCAACTTTCGCGACCAGTTTTCCCCCATATAACACATGGAGGTAACTTCTATCTCTCTTATTGCCTCTATCCAATCTAAAGGCAGGATCATCCCATTCAGAATATGCCCTTTCATTCACCACTCCAACCAGTGCATCTTCACAATAATTCATCACATTAGGAAGTGCAATGCCTCCCTCGTATCTGCTACGTGGAAGGACCCACAGTGCTATCCGCGGCTGACCCCCCGGCCCACAATAGTGTTCGAATGATGCTGTCAATCCCTGAGAAAAAGGTGTCTGGAATTCTCTATGGGCAGTTTCTGGTATCTCCACAGAGAAGAAGTCGTCCGAAGGGTAGTGAAGATGAAGCAGCAGTTTATTGAATAACAGAGCTGCCGGGGAACAGCAACACAGACGAAGATCAACAGCCAACTGCTGCCGAACAGAATGGTACTCAACATAGTATTCTGTATTCTACATTCCAACAGGAATCTTGGTCCTAGTGTAAGCGTGAGCATGAACCAAGATTGCTGTTGGGATGCTACATTTGCCTTTTCCTTCTCCTAAAACAAGCTTTAAATAATAATAATAGAGAACTATAATACATAGCATAATATATGTATGATGAAAATACAAAAGATGAATAGAAAATAAACACTTAGAAACAAAATAGCACCCTATAATTCATTGCCAGAACCTGACAGGCAACCTTGAACATCGCCCACTCCTACGCAATACACTTTCAGCCTTCCCTTCCACACCTTCCCATTTTCCTTTTTCCTTCTCTTCCATAGGAACACTATTTCAAGGATCTCCTAAAGCACTGGAATTTTGAGTAGCACCCCTGAAAACATTTAAGTCCGAACCATGAACAGCTTTAACCAATCTTGCCATATTCGACCAATTGGCACCACTTACCCTCACAGCGTTGCCAGATACTTTGTCCACCACAAACGGTCCATTGAACTTACTATCACTTTTGTGTACATAACCTCCTTTCTTAATGAACACAGCATCACCTACGCCAAACTTGCACAACTTAACCCGATTCCGACTATCAACTGGGATTTTTGCTTCAACTGGGCCGCTTCCACATTACTTCTTTCTTCAGCATCACACACCCTGTTGTCAATCCCAAATTTGACCCATTTGCTCATCCAGCTCGGGCAAATCTTAGTGGCTGGCTTCCTCCCTCTCAACATCTCAAAGGGAGAAATCTGGGTAGTAGATTGGGGGTAGTGCGGTAGAACCACAACATAGATCTCACTGCATTGCCCACCACACACCTGTTGTTAACCGCCCACTGACATAGTCACCGTCCTCTGTCAGTATCGAATCCCAATCCCACTGCCCCTGAGCAGTCTCCATCTGTTACTATCTAGTATATCAGTGCAGTGCTTGATTTCCTCAACAGTGTTGGCCTGCTCCGCTCGTATTTGCGCTTTCGTTGATGAAATGCTCTGACCATTGCATCACCTGTTACTGCCCGTTTGTGTTTGCCGGTCATCTTCCTTGTTGGTTGCTTCGACTGCTCTGGCCCACATTCCATGATGTTCAAGCCAGTCCCAGGCTTCCTTTACTGATATTAGGAAGTGCAAGCCTTATCATTACATACTATTCTCAATTTCACAGGAAAAATAAGCGCATATTTGAACCCAAGTTTACGCAGGACCTTTTTCACTGGCATAAACGCTCCTCTTTGCTTTTCAACCTGGAGTGTATAATCTGGATAGATGTTGGCAGCTTGACCATCTATTTGCCATGGGCCATGTTTATGTGATAATTGTAATATATTGTCCCAATCTATATGGTACATCAGACTCACAATATTTAGACGAGAAGGCATACTAGGAGGTGGTGCCATGGCAGGTATTCGATGGGCTCCTTCACCGAGAAGAAACGATTCAGCTATCCTTGTAATACAGTTTCTCAAGCCAGTCTTCAATGACCAGTTCAATGTTGGGGCCTTCTGCCCTCTCCAGAACTCCAACCAGTCTGACATTATGATGTCTCAATCGACTTTCCGCATCCTCCACCTTACCTGTGAGTATTTTCAGTTCTTTTTTCATTTGCACATCTTTTTTCGTGAGATCCGTCACCTCCAGTTGTGTTGTGTCAAGTTTTTGTGCTGTTTCTCTGATAATTTCTGCAAGTTTCTTGTGGTCGTCTCTTAAGAGTCCCACTTCATTCACTATCGCAGATATTTGTGCTTTTAGAGGCACGTTGGTGCCTTTAATAGCCACCAGTATCACTGCTGTGTGGGTCACCAAGTAGTCTCCTTCTTGGGGCTCTTCACTCTGCCCAGTTATGTCCTCTTTGCTTAAGATAGTGGAGGCTTTCCCTTTCACTGACCAGGGCTTCCCCATTTGAAACCAAGTCCTGCTCCCGCAACCTACAGTGGATAAGCGGACACCCGGGGGAGGTCCTTGAGTGGGCGGGGATATGAAGGAGCCTGTCTGCATGCTCCGAAGTCTCTACCTGCACCCCACCACAGGATACCGTGTAGTAGGGTTCAGACCCTTTCAGTGGAGCCCTGATGCAACTTCCAGGTGCTATGCGAGTTGACATTTGTTTTGATCCCCCACTCTGTTATGTATTTCAAGAAATATGACTCCAGCATTTCCCCTTTATATTCCACATTTCATCGAGGTCGGGCCCTACTATATTCAATTCTGCTACCCCTCCTTATTATGAAAAGCCCTTCTTTTTCTAGAATGTTCTAGTGGAAATTTCCATGAGGGAGTAATTAAGAGAGCCCCAATGGGTTGGGTTGAAATGTCAGTAAAAAAGAGCACATTTTGACTGCCACATACACAGAGGCGGTCTCCTCCCTCTTTTCCCCCATTTATATTGTCATAGTTTAAGCCCCTCTGTCCAGACACAATATTCCCATTAAGCAGCCAGTTTAATTCTTGAGTTTGTGAAGGGGGAGAGCATGCCTCAAGTACATCCCCACCTAGCTGCGACCAGAAATACTGTCCACCAAGAAGGCACTAACCGTTGTCTCAGGGCTCCAGCTCCATGGAGTATTCGCCATGCACGCTGCTCAACCGCAGCTTTATTCCCTCAGGTCTTCACCTTGGCATATTGTTGCACCACTTGGCCCCTTGCGGGGATGCCAGAGGCCCCGACCACGGCTTCCTGCAGTCGGGGGTGAGCGAGTTGAGGGAGAAGATGCAGTGCCCAGGAGCTGTGGTTTCCGGGACAGGTGATTGCTGCTGTGTGGTCCCGGCATTCTTTCCACAGCTGGCCAACCCGCCTTTGTTCTTCACCAGACGCTGACAGCACCATTTTCTACTTCTGTCGGTCACGGCTCTTCTGATGCAATCATTTATTGGGGCAGTTCAGTTAAGGGATGGATGGCGGAGAGGCGCCCCTCACATTCAAAGGGTCTTCTCCCCTTTAGTCCTGGGGGTCATCATCTGGAGTCAGGATAATCATTTTCCGAGGCCTGACCAGTCACGGGAGGCTAGCGAGGTGTATACTTCTTCCTCGTCGAGCAGGCCACGCCCCCTCAAATGACATAATTGATTACATCATTCAACGAGTGTACTAGTTTGTTTTATATTAGGTTATGCACTGAGAAAAACACACTCTTTGCATCTTAAGTGTCCATGCAAAATTCTTTTATTATCCTCCATCCTTGTTCAGACACGAAACAAGTTGTCTTCAACTTTGGTAGAAGTAACATTTGAAGTACATCATATGCTTGATCACAAAATTCTCTTCACACAGTAGTGGTACAGAACAGCCAAGCCAACACGTGTTTCGCGAAATTAATTTGCTTCTTCAGGGCTTCAGAATTTCAGTTCCTTCATACTAATAGTCTTCTCAACTGTTGATAAAGGGATCCCAGATTCATCCTGGCAATATGCACTGTATAATATAGACTTCCAATATCAGGTAAAATGGCTATAGCCTCCCATCGATACGAACAGTTACGGGGTTCGTATCGATGGGAGGCTATAATTCACCTAACTATAACATTACTTTAACATTTGTTTTTTTCAGTGAATATCCAAGGATTTTTTAATAATAAAAACAGATCTTTTTATCACACCTAACTATAAAGTTACTTTAACCTTTGTTTTTTTCAGTGAATTTCTACTTTTTTTTAACATAAAGTAATATTTAATTACCATATGTAATCCAAATCCCCGCCCTGCGGCCAAACCCCGCATGAAGCAAACCCCAGCTGCACACCTCCTTTGGCCCCTGTCCTCAACTTTATTAGACTCTGGGCACCCCATCCCCCCAGGCCTGCTTTTTTAAATTAAAGGGAAGGGGGATGCTTGGTCCCCCTCCACAGTCTTATTAAGTGCTAGGGACCCCATTCCCCATGCTTTTTAAATGAAAGGGGAGGGGGCCATTGGGCCCCGCTCCCTGAGCCTTATTAGGCCCTGGGCACCTCATCCTCCACGGATATTTTTTTACTTAAAGAGGAGGGGGACCAAGCGGCCCCCCTTCCCAAGCCTTATTAGGCCCTGGGGACCCTAGACTCCAGGGCCTTTTTGTAAAAACAGGGAGGGGGGCTGTGGGGCCACTCATTCAAATAAAGCGGAGGGAAGCTGTGTGCTTCCCCGAGCCGAGCCTTATTAGGCCCTGGGGACCCCATCTCCTAGGGTCACTCATTTAAATAAAGTGGGGGGAGGCTGTGTGGCCTCCTTCTCCAAAGTCTTGTTAGACCTTGGAGACCGCATCCCCCAGGGCCTTTTTTATGAAAGGGGAGGGGGGCACTTGCCCCCCCTCCTGAAGCCTTACCAGGACTTGGGGGCCTCAACCCCAGGGCCTTTTTTTAAATAAAGGGGGAGGGGCCACGTGTCCCCCTCTGTGCGTCTCTTAAGGCCCTGGGAATGCCATTACCCAGGGCCTTTTTTTAGGAACAGTAAGTAGGGTTGCGTGGCCCTCCTCACCGAGCCTTATTAGGCCCTGGGAACTCCATTCCCCGGCCTGTTTTTTTAAATTAAAGGGGAGGGGACAGAATGGCACCCCTCCCCCAGCCATGTTAGGCCCTGGGGACCCCATCCTCCAAGCCACTCCCTTAAATAAAGGGGAGGGGGCCAAGCGGCTCCCCTTCCAGAACCTGGTTAGGCCCTGTGGACCCCCTCTCCCAGGATCCTTTCTTTAGGAACAGGGAGAAGGATGTGTTGCCTCCCTTTACCGAGCCTTATTAGGCCCTGGGAACCCCATCTCCTAGGTCACTCATTTAAATAAAGTTGGGGGGAGTCTGTGTGGCCTCCCTCTCCCAAGCCTTGTTAGGCCTTGGTGACCCCATCGCCCAGGGCCTTTTTTTTAAGAAAGGGGAGGGGGCAAGTTGCCCCCCCTCCTTAAGCCTTACCAGGACCTGGGGGCCTCATCCCCAGGGCCTTTTTTTAATAAAGGGGAAGGGGCCACATGACCCCTCTTCGTGCCTCATTAGGCCCTGAGATTGCAATCACCCAAGGCCTTTTTTTTGGAACAAGACGCGGGCCTGCGTGGCCCCCCTCACTGAGCCTCATTAGGCGCTGGGAACCCCATTCCCCGGCCCGTTTTTTGTTTTTTAAATTAAAGGGGAGAGGACAGAATAGCACCCCTCCCCCAGCCATGTAAGGCCCTGGGGACCCCATCCTCCAGTGCCAGTTCTAAAAATTAGGGGGAGGGGGACCGCGTAACCCCCCCCCCCCTCAAGCCTTGTTAAGCCCTGGGCGCCCAACCCCAAGGGCTATTAATAAAAATAAAAGGGAGGAGGGTCACGCGGCCACCTCCCCAGCCCTGTTAGGCCCTGGGGACCAAATCCCCAGAGCCAGTTCTAAAAATTTGGGGGTGGGAGGCATGCAACCCCCCCTCCTCAAGCCTTGTTAGGCCACATCCCCCAGGGGCTTTTTTTTAAATATAGGGGAGGGAGGCCACGCGGTTCCCCTACAGAGCCTTATTTGACCCATTGAAACCATTACCCCAGGGCCTTATTTTTTTAAAGGTGCATGTCCCACCTCCCTGACACTTGTTAAGCCCTGGGGACCCCTTCCCCAGGGCCATTAATATAAATTAATGGGAAGGGGGCCGCACGACTCCCCTACCTAAGCCTTGTGAGGCTGTGGCCCCCCTCCCCGAGCCATGTTAAGTCTTCCCCGGGCCTAATTTTTTAAATAAAGGGGAAGTGGGCTGCATGAACCCCCACTCCCTGACCCTTGTTAGGCCCTGGGGACCCCATCCCCCAGGGCCATTACTAAAAATTAAGGGGAGGAAAGCAGTGGGCCCCCCTCCCCAAGCCTTGTTAGGCCCTGGGGACCCCATGCCCCTGAGCCTTTTTTAATTATAGGTGAGGGGGCCACCTTCCTGAGCCTTATTAGACCCTGGGAACCCTATCCCCCAAGGCCTTATTTTTTTAAAGAAAGGGGGCACCATGGTCCCTCTTGCTAACCCTTGTTAAGTCATGGGGACCGCATCCCCCAGTGCCATTACTTAAAATAAAGAGGAGGGGGTTATACAGCCCCTCTCCCTGAGCCTCTTTAGGCCCTGGAGACCCCATCCCACAGGGCCGTACATATATCTAAAAATGGGGAGGGGGTTGTGCAGCCCCCCTCCCTGAGCCTCTTTTAGCCGTGGGAACCCCATCCCCCACGGCCTATATTAAAAGGGGCGGGGAGCTGAGCGTCCTTACTCCCAGAGCCATTATAAGCCCTGGAACCCCATCCCCGGGGCCTGCATTTTTGAAAGATTGGTGCCCAGGTGCCCAGCCAGGGCACCCACCAAACTCTTGTTGGGGGCTGCAGGAGGAGCCCCAAGGCCCCATGGTTCCCGCCGGCTCACTGCATGCAGTGGGAGAAGGCATCACTCCCACCAGGAGGGAGCAGCTACTATTGCTACTCCCTCGAGCTGGAGCAAGATTTTGATCTGTTTCGCTGCCCGCTTCAATCCGGGCAGGGGAACAGATCAAAAGTCTGCTCCCAATGAGCAGGAGCATTTTCAAAGCTCACTCACACTGGGGTGTGTTTGCTCCTGCTTAGTGGGACATTCATAATTGCTCCCGCCAAGCGAGAGCAAACACAGGTTTCCTTGCCCACGATGGTGGGGACAAGGAAACCGCTATGTCCCGAGGGTGGGCTTCCCGGAGCATAGCTTGTAAGCCTGCCCCGGGAATGGGGTCCCCAGGGCCTTTAATGGCTTGTGGATGGGGGGCCACGTAGCCCCGCCCCATTTTAAGTAATTTCAGCCTGGGGGTGTGGGCGAGGAAACTGCTATGTCCCGGAGGTGGGCTCCCCGGAACATAGCTTGTGAGCCGGAACCGGGGGAGGGGGTCCCCGGGGCCATTAATGGCTATTGGAGGGTAGCCACTGTCCCCTCCCCATTTTAAGTAAATTTGGCCAAGGGGTGGGCTCCGCAGGGCCTTTAGAGGCTTCAGGAGGGCCCCCTCCCCATTTTGCATAATTTTTGCCCCGGAAGTGGGCTCTCTGGGGCCTCTCATGGTTCAAGGAAGGGGTCCTTGTGTCCCCTCTCTCCCTATATGTAATATTTTCTAGCCCGAGGGTGAGCTCCCCGGGGCCCTGTAAAGACTAGGGGAGGGGAACCACACACCTCCTCCCATTATCAAAATTAAGTGGTCCCGGCCGCCATTTTGTTTTGTTTGTTTTTTACAACCCCGCAGAAGTCCTGTGGGATCGCAGCAATTTTTGCCAATTTTCTTTTTGTTTTTGGTACCAGGGGTGTCCCCCTGGATCCCCTCCATGGGGCCTAGGGGTCAGGATATTCCTACCTTGCCCCCATATAATTTTTCTTAAAACATGTTGAGGACAGGTGACTAAGTCCCCAAGTCCTGTAATGGTGTCAGAAGCAATTTTCTCATGTGGCTGGCAGCCACTCAGAGCATTCGTTCCCATGGGAGTCTGACTCCTGCGGGAGTGAGATGGCCCAAGGGAAATAAAGCTCCCTGGGCCAATCAGAATGCTCTTTTTTTAAACTGCCACTCCTGCAAGACTCTCGCGGATCCACCTGTCCAGATATACAGTTATTTTGTAATCTTAATTTCTCAAAAACCACTGAACATATTTACACCAAAATACAAAAAACACAATCTGTGGACCAAGGTCTATCTTCCTGTCGAATTTGGTGTAATTCCATTCAGCAGTTTTTGCTGTAGCCCTGCCTAAAGAAGTCAATGGAAAATGCATTGGGATTTTACGTTTTAGGATCCCCCTTTTTTCTCAGCCCTCGCTTGACAAATCAACCCGAAACTTTTCATGCATAAACTAAACAAAATGTAGCACCTTTTTGAAAAGTTTCGTGGTGAGTCGTCAAATGGGGTCAAAGTTATTAGCAACACAAAAAACGCTTTTCCTGTGGAACAGCAGACCTAACTAGGAAAATATGCATATATATATATATCTAAATCTAAAGATATATATTTATATATATATTACCTACTGGCGGTCACCACTAGGTAGTTATAGTTAGGACCACGTTTCTATAGAAAAAGCCTTATTTGACTCGCCTATATCTTTGGCGCCGTTTGATGAATCTTCACAAAATATTCCAAAAGAAGTGCCCCAGTGACATGGAAGGTTTCGGGGTGAACAGTCTAGCAGGGGCTGAGAAAAAGTGTGTGGAGGGGGAAAAAATAATGCGTTTCCCACATTAATTCCCATAGAGTCTTTAGACACACCTGCAGCCCGAACCGCTGGACGGAATTACACCAAATTTGGCAGAAAGTTAGATTGTCGTACGTAGATCACGCTTTCTGTTATTTGGTGTAAATTTGTTCAGTACTTTTGGAGGTATTAAAGAAAAAACAAATTTGGATACCTGGGGGAGCCTAAGCACAGATCTCATGGTGGGATCTGATTGGCTGTCAACACTTCAACCAGGAAGTATTGTCAGCCATCTCAGGACCAATGTACATGACAGTACCTACTGAAATGCATTGTAGTGAATTGCAGGTTTTGAGGGTCACTGAAAGGAGAACATATGAAGGGTGATAACAGATTTTAGTTACAATATAAATCATTTGTTGATGGAACCATACTAATTTAAAAAAATTGTGGTGTGTTCTAAGGTGATTTTACCCTGTGAAAAAGCTTTCTGCTGGGGTTTCATGAATCATGTTTAAGAGAAAACAGTTTTTTCATGATTTTCCCATAGAGGTTATGGAAGGTGCTCCAGAAGCTAAAATGAGAGCATATTTTCTGTAAATTCACACTGTCTTTCTCAGCAATATGAAAATGAAGTCTGACATTCTCAGTAAATCATGTACTTCCAACAGGAGCAGCTTGCCAGTTGATTCCCTTATGTTCTACTGCAGCATCCCAGAGTGTTCTTAAGAACAACTAGAGCGCTAACATAGTTACTTATGACAAAAGTATGCCACACTTGATGCCATGGAATCAAACTGGTAAAACTTAAAACATTTAATTTAGAAAGGAACAAAATAAAGGGGTTCAGTTTGTCATAGAAATTATGCTTAGTGCTGCAGAAAGAAAAATGAGGACACATTTTGAGTGAGTTCTCAATATCTTCCTCTTCTATTTCATTAAATCTGACATGCAGACTGTAACATGCACTTTCAACACCAGCAGCAGACTGCCAGTTAACTCCCTGGTGATCAGCAGCATTACTACTGTCTTCTAATGAACAACTAGAGTGCTAACAATCTGAATCTATCCCAAAAGTGTTGCACATCAGAACGCCATCTTGATGGAATCAAAGTAGAAAACTGAAAGCATTTTCTACTGAGGATACTGTAATAGATGGGGAAATTGGGGAGCTTCATAACAAATAAGACTCACAAGATGCTCACCAGGGAAAAAAGAGCCAAAATGTAGCACAAATATTACCCAAATGTAGCATAAGTATAGCCCAATGACAGAAGTGTGGAAAACACTTAATTATTTTGTAGTTTTATATAGTGCAGACTTGACCCAAAGGTTTGTAGTGCTTTACATGAGCATCAATTACATTACACATTCATTTTGGTTTTAGGCATGGGGAGATTAAGTGATTTGCACAGAATCATAGGATGTCGAGCTGACGCCGAAACTCAAACCTTATTTGAGATGTCGTCAGTGATGTCACTGACCATTTCATGAGTGATGTAATATGTGAGGGCATAAGCAGTGCATTGCAGGGGTGTAAGTTACTGTTAGCTCAGGTAACTATAATTGCTGAATTTCTATGGTTTTGTACTAGTGAAATCTGAGCCTAACTATAACATCCATGTAACCTTCGTTTTTTTTCCAGGCAATTTCTGCGTTTAAAAAAAAGTCTATTTCCTAACTATAACGTCCCTGTAATCTTTGGTTTCTATGTGAATTTCTAAGGTTTTTCAAATTCTATTTCCAAACTATAACGTTCCTGTAAACTTTGTTTTTTTGAGTGAATTTCTATGTTTATTTAACTAGTAGTCATGTTTGCAGAGTGGTGGAGAAAGGGGGCGGGCCTCTGACCAGCTCTCAGGAATTCTTCTATGTCGGATTTACTGGAGGTAACAGGAGGGCTTCTTGGCCCTCAAGGACCCTCAGCATCCAAGACAACTTTATCCCCCAATCAGTAGTGCTCCAGGAGGTGCATTTGCAGAGTGATGGAGAAAGGGGGCGGGGCCTCCAACCAGCTCTCTTCAGTCACGCTGTGTGTGACTTACTGCAGGTAACAGGAGGGGTTCTTGGCCCCCGAAGACCATCAGCATCCAAGGGGACTTCATCCCCTAACCAGTAGTGTGTAAGGAGGTGCGTTTGCAGAGTGGTGGAGAAAGGGGGCAGGGCCCCCGACTAGCTTACTGCAATCCTGCTATGTAGGACTTTCTGGAGGTAACAGGAGAAGTTCTTGGCCCCCAAGGACCCTTAGCAGCCAAAGGGACTTCATCCCCAACTACTAGTGCGCCATGAGGCGTGGTTACAGAGTGGTGGAGAAAGGGGGCATGGCCTCCAAAGACCTCTCAGCAATCCTGCTGTGTGGGACTTACTGGAGATAACAGGAGGGCGTGTTGGCCCCCCAAGTACCTTCAGCAGCCAAGGGGACATCATCACCAAACCAGTAGTGCACCAGGAGGCTTGTTTGCAGAGTGGTGGAGAAAGGGGGAGCGGCCTCTGAAGACCTTTCAGCATTCCCGCTGTGTGGAACATACAGGAGGCAACAGGAGGGCTTCTTGGCTCAAAGGACCCTCCGCAGCCAAAAGGACTTCATGCACCAAACAGCAATGCGCCAGGAGGTGTGTTTGCAGATTGAGGAGAAAGGGGGCCTCCGATAACCTCTCAGCAATCCTGCTGTATGGGACTTACTGGAGGTGACAGGAGGGGTAGTTTCCCCCCAAGGACCAACAGGAGTCAAGGGAACTTCATCCCCCATCTAGTAGTGCACCAGGAGGCGTATTTACAGCGTGCTGGTGAAAGGGGATTAGCCTCCGGAGACTTGGCTTTCAAAAAAAAGTTTTATTAGGGATTGGGGGGCCCCATTGGGGCCAGGACTTTTTGGAATGGGGAGAGGGGCTACGTTTCTCTCCTCCTTGGGCTGATTTCAGCCCTGGGAACTCCATACCCCAGGGACCAGCATACTCCCTGGGCTGCTTTTGACCACAGGGCCCCCTCCCCTGGGGCCTAGCCATTTAGAGATAGGGGCCAAGCTCATTTATAAAAAATGGGACGGGGCTGCGCGGCCCCTGTCCCGGGTACAAGAATAAAGGAGGGTGGCCCCGTGGCCCTCCTCCTGGAGTCATATATGGCCCTGGGGACTACCACACCCCAGGGCCGGCTCCTGCTATGTCCCAGGGTGCCCACCTCCAGGACATAGCTGTTTGCTTTTGCTTGGTGGGAGCTGTGACAGCTCCCGCTAAGCAAAAGTAAACACCCTGCTCCCAGCAAGTGGGAGCTGTCAAACTGCCTTGCTTACTGGAAGCTGAGTTTTTATCTCTTCCCCTGCCCGCAGACTTGCAGCAGGGAAAGTGATGAACGCAAGGTGCTGCATTTCCAGCAGCTCCCTGTCTGTGACAGAAATGCTGGCTACCGCAGGAGGCGGGACACTGGCTGGGACTGCGGGGGCCTTGACGCTCCCCCCAGTCTCCAGCATGCAGACTGGGTGCCCTGGATGGGACCAGTGCACCTAATGAGATATGGCTTGGCCCCAGGGATGGGGTCCCCAGGATCAAAATGGGCCTGGGTAGGGGGCTCCTTGCCACCCTCCCCTACTACATTTTGGCTGGGCCCCAGGGGGTGGTGGCATTGGGGCTGAAATTGACCTGAGGAGAGGGGCCGTGCAAACCCCTCCCCATTAAGTCACAGCCGGACCCCGGGGGATGGGGGCCCAAGAGCCATTCTGGCCCTGATGCTCATTTCACAGAAATTAAACCTCGACAGAAAGCACTTACAAACATAAACATAGCAGGTGCCCCAGCTGAAGCTCCACCTCTGTAAAGGACAAACCATTCTAACTCATATAGTTAAAAAAAAGACCCTTGTGTAGTAGAGATTTACCTTTTTGTTGTCTCGTTGTCTTCATTATAGAAGGATTTATGTTATGACATATTTCTGGATCAAGACGCACTAGGAACAATCACATTGCCAAAACGCACACAAGGTCACTGTTGACATTGCCTCATGCTCCATTACGCAGAATTTAGTGTAAAATACATACTGGACATTTACCCTAGGAGGTAGCAGTTAATAATAAATCAGTAGAAAGTACTCCACTTGGATAGATATTTTGTTCAAACCTGTGTAGTCTTGTATCATTAAGTCAAGGTTCCTTTCTGGTCAAGTCACTCACACAGCTACTGACACACCCACACAGACACTTTGATACCTACTTATACACTCAGGCACTCACACATCCATTGACAGACCCACTCAGACACTGATACACCCACTCACATACCCACTCAGTCACTAACACACCCACGTACAGACCCACTCACCCACCCACTCACAGACCTACTCAAACACTCTCACACAAACTCATAGAATCACTCAGACACTCATGCACCCACACACAAATGCACTCAGACACTCTCACAGCCACTCACAGACCCAGACGCTCATGCATCCACTCATAGACCCAGTGAGAGACTCATGCACCCACTCACAGACCTACTCAGACACCCATGCACTCACTCAAAGACTGACTCACACACTCATAAAGGCACTCACAAACCCACTCAGACACTTTGACACCCACTCACAGACCCACTCAGACACTTACGCACTCACTCACACACCCAATCAGACTCTCACACCCCCACTCACAGGCCCACTCAGACACTCACACACCCACTCACACACCCAGTGAGACACTTATACAGCCACTCTTAGACCAACTCACACACACACTGACAGACCTACTCCGACACTCCCACACCCACTCACAGACCCACCTAGACACCCATTCACTCACTCACACACTCACTCTCAGAGGTTACAGTTAGGATATAAAATTGGAAAATCCTTAGAAATTCACTTAAAAAACCTAAGGTTACAGGACGTTAGAGTTAGGAAATAACATTAAAAAAGCCCTTGAAATTCAATCAATCATCAATCAATCAAATAAAACTTTATTCGGTTTTTATCAAACCATAAAGGTCACAGATAAAAAAGACAAACCACGAGTTTCAGGAGAAAACAGCTTGACATGTTTGAAAATCATGAGGACCCATCAAGGCCCGCCAGAACGAGTCATTTAAAATTTGAGATCCTCGATCAGACACAATAAAATAACAATCAATTTAGTTATGTTTAGATATATCAGTTTTGTTAAAAAAGAATTAACATGACACCTCACCCTATAAGTAACCATAGAGCCCAAAAGAAAACAGCTTTACATGTTTTTAACTTCATGAGGACACATCAGAACAAGGGCCGTCCAGATCAAATCATTTAAGATTCAATGTCCTAGATCAGACACACTAAAACGACAATCATTCAGTTTCCTTTATAAAGTCCATGATGCCTTTAGCCAGCATCGAAGAAAAAAAAACCTCAAACACAGCAAGCAGCCTTAGAGACAGGCAGTTTTACAAAGTGCATGGTGCCTTTTTGAAAGTGCCAGAAAAGATTTAAAAGCCTCCAGAGTTGCAAGTGACCTATTTTGGCAAGTAAAAAAGATCAGATTTAAAACATAATCTTACAGAAGAAACAGAGCAATCATTTTCTGACTAGCCTCCTTAAACGAATTGCAGCAGAAATAAATCTATAAATCATTTCGCAAATATATTCTGGTCGGAGTAGCCGAAGGTGGAATAGGGCCGGCCTGCATTTTCTAATATTCAGCACCCTCAGTAGTGGTAAAATAAATTCCCTATGCGGATTGTCATATAGCTGACAGAAAAAAAGAAAATGCAGCAACTTCTGTGATAAATTACAATTGCAGGGACAGGGATCCAGATGGGTATCGTGATATGCTTTACTAGGATACAACACCAGAAAGTGTGCGATGCCGAATCTGAATCTTAATAGACATTTAAATTCACTAAAAACCAAAAGGTTACAGGGATGTTATAATTGAGGAAATAGAATTTTAAAAAACCTTAGAAAATCACTTAAAAAAAGCAAAGGTTCAGGGACGTTATAGTTATGCTGAGATTTCACTCATACAAAACCACTGAAATTCAGCAGTTATAATTACCTGAGCTAACTATAACTTATGCCTCCATAATACACTGCTTATGACCTCACATATTACATCACTCATGACATGGTCAGTGACATCACTGATGACATCATTGATGACATCTCAAATGACATCACTGATGATGTCATCCACAGAAACACTCACATCTCTATACAACCTCTCACACACCCACTCATACACCTACACAACCACTCACATACCCATTCACGGACCCATACAAGTATCGCACAACCACTCACTCCTCCATAGAGCCACTCACGCACCCACTAATTCATTCATACAGCCACTCACACAACCATTCACTCACCTATACAGCTACTCATACAACCAGTGACTCACCCATATAGCCACTTACACAGCCACACACTCACCCATATAGCCTCTCAACACAGCCACTCACTCAACTATACAAGTACTCACGTACTCACACATACCCACTTACATGCCCATTCACACATCCATACAAGCACTCCCATATCTGTTCACGCACCCAAACAGCCATTCACACAGACACTATCTCTCCAATACAGCCACTCACACACCAATTCACTTTACCAAACACCCACTCAAACAGTGACTCACTTGCCCATTCACACACTTACATACCCAGTCACTCACTCATACAGCCATTCAGACACCCACTCACTCACCCATACAGTCACTCACACACCCACTCACCCACCCATACAGCCACTCACACAGCTACTCACTCACCCATACACTCACCCATACAGCCGCTCACACACCCACTCACCCACCCATACAGCCACCCACACAGCTACTCACTCACCCACTTATATACCCATGCAGCCATTCACACACCCACTCACATACCCATACAACCACTCACACAGCCACTCACACATCCACAAAACCACTCAGACACCCATAGAACCACTCAGATGCCCATTCACACACACATATAACTGCTCACACAACCACTCACACACCCACAGAGCTAGTCAGAAACCCACTCACTGGCCCATGCAGCCACTCATGCACCCACTCACACACCCATACAGCCACTCAGACACCTGCTCACACACTGATACAGTCACACAGCCACTCAGATCACATATGTTAGAAATAGTATCATTCCTTAGTAGTACACCTAGTATACTAATCAAACTTTTGTAGTAGGTAAGTATATATGTTTAACACTCATAAACTCAGAAAACACTTATACTCACTTGATGATGTCATTCGAGATGTCATGAGTGATGTCATCAGGGATGTCATTGACCATGTCATGAGTGATGTAATATGTGAGGTCATAAGCAGAGCGTTGCGGGAGTGTAAGTTATACTTAGCTCACTAACTATAACAGCTGAATTTCACTGGTTTTGGCTCTCAGGAATCCCATTGTGTAGAACTTACAGGAGGTACCAGGAAGGCTTCTTGGCCCCCAAGGTCCCTCAGGAGTAAAGTGGACTTAATCCCCCAACCAGTATTGTGCAAGGAGCCGAATTTGCAGAGTGGTGGAGAAAGGGGGTGTGGCCTCTGAAGACCTCTTAGCAATCCCGCTGTGTGGGACTTACTGGAGGTAACAGGAGGGGTAGTTGGCCCCCAAGAACATTCTCGGGGGCCAACTACCCCTCCTGTTACCTCTAGTAAGCTCCAGACAGCAGGATTGCTGGCGGTCACGCCCCTTTTCTCCACCACTCTGCAAATGTGCCTCCTAGAGCACTGCTATTTTGGGGATGAAGTCCCCTAAGTGCTTGAGGGTCCTTGTGGGCTAACTACCCCTCCAGTTACCTCCAAAAAGTCTTACACAGCAGGATTGCTAAAAGGTTGTCGGAGGCCACACCTCCTTTCTCCACCACTCTGCAAACATGCCTCCTGGCGCACTACTGGTTGAGGGAAGAAGCAAACTTTAGTCCTGAGGCCCTTAAGAGTAAAATGGAATTCATTCCCCAACCAGCAGTGCACCAGGAGGTGCGTTTGCAGAGTGGTGGAGAAGAGGGACATGACCCCCAAAAACCTCTCAGCAACCCCGCTGTGTGGGACTTACTGGAGGTAACAGGAGGGCTTGTTGGCCCTCAAGGACCCTCTGGACTCAAGGGGACTTAATCCCCCAACTGGCAGTGCGCAGGAGGCGCATTTGCAAAGTGAAGGTGAAGAAGGCATTTAATTTTTAAGGGAGGGGGATTGGGTGGCCCCCCTTCCCTGGACCCCATCCCCCAGGACTGTCTTTTTTTGATGGGTGACAGGAGGCAGGCAGTCCTCCCTGGGCCAATTTTGACCCCGGGGACCCCATCCCCTGTTGCCCGGCCTTTTCTTTTTATAATTTATAGGAATGGGGGTCCGTGCTTCATTTTAAACATTTTGGTGGGAGTTGCGGATCCTATGTGACTTCCACCGAAAAACAAAAAAAGGAGCCTAGGGGTATCAGGGTGTTTCTACACGGCCCCTTTTTCTTTTTTTGTAATGTTTTTTTCTGTGACTCGGCTTCAAGCTGACTCACAAGATGGCTGGCAACACTTCCTGGTTTGAAGTGTTGGCAGCCAATCAAGTCTTAGCATGAGAAGGGGTTGCGGATCCACTGCGTCCCTATTAATATAACTGGAAATTTCTTTATATAACTCTGAAACTGCTAAACAGATTTACACTATTTAGCAAAAAGGACTCTTTCTGGACCAACAGCTACCTTTCTGCCAAATTTGGTCTAATTCCGTTCACCAGTTCGGTCTGTAGCCATGTCTAAAGTTTCCTGTGGAAATTGACATAGGGAAAACGCGTTTTGGGACCCCCCCCCCTTTTCTCAGCCCTAGCTTGACAGATCACTCCGAACTTTAAAACACAACAGCTGACGAGAGTAGCAAATTACTTTTCATAATTTCATGAGGATCCATCAAACAACGCCATTGTTATTGGCAAATGAAAAACGCTGTTCCTATGTAAACTTGGTCCTAACTATAACTACCTACTGGCAACAGACAGTAGGTTTTATATATATATATCTATATATCTATATCTATATATATATATCTATATCTATCTATCTATCCACACACAAATCTCCATTTTACCGGGGGCCCCCAACCCTGCAGGGCGGCCTCTGCTATCAGGAACGGAGAATCCTGTTGCTGCATGTCCATACGAAAAGAAATTGCAGAAGCCCAATTCTGACTTACAAACATGTTGACCTTTATTCATCAAATGTGGCAGCCAAAAGACACTCTTTTAATCCTTACGCGTTTCGGCGAAATTCATATATATATATATATGTCGCACAAAATCCAAAGTAGTACGCACACTCAGGAAATGCCAGATACAGAATTTAATGTATACAGCTTACGCGTTTCGACAGACTCGCTGTATTGATCACACAGTGAGTAAACAGTGGAGATTCTTTACATAGCCTTGTGTAAACTTGGAAAACAGACTAATTCATATGAATCTGTGGTAGTCACAATTAATCATGGGGGCCACATTGGAAGGGTAAATAAATGAAGAAAGACCGAGTCACAGTTAGCCTGAATACTTAATAGCAATAAACGACAATACTGTAATGTGTCTAAAAGTTCTTAAACAATAAAAATGCAAATGCGTAGACACGGATGTAACTATACACAAATAAGTGGATAACATTAAAACATAATATGATGCAAAGCCCTGAAATGTGATGAACGCATGATTCGGACTGGCCGGGCATATATTAATACAACAGTGTTGCAAAGAGCATGATAGGTTTGGCAAGATGTACCCAATTCCAGCTTGTAAAGGTAAGTTTGGGTCACCATATTGGTATACCGCATAAAGTACTTGTGCATGACAGTGCATCGGGAATCACCATGGTGGTGATGAGACATAACAATGTGTATCCAAAGTGGCTGCGCGTATAAATAGCAAATCGCTTATGACTAAAGTTGAATTACCTTAGTGGTATTGCGCATAGTGCAAATACTTGAGCACATGAGAGTGGTTATGGAGTCACCATAGTGGTGAGGGGGCAAACCAAAAGTGTAACCTAAGTGGTTAAGCATATATATTACGGGTAGCACATTATACTGCATGTATGGACTGACTAAGCCCTCAAACAACTAAATACGAATCACCAAGTGGTATTGGGCATAAGGGAGATGCTTCAATATTCAGGCGCAGAAGAGTACGTCACCAATGCATACGGGTGAAATTGTTACAGATAGCATAGTTATCCGTTTAAGCAGCTTGGACTCAGTCATAGTCGAGGACATTAAGCACACGGCCTAGACTGTTAGTGAACACAAGGCAAGATACACAAGAAACCAACTTGAAAACAAAGATGAAGCAAGTGATAAAGTGAAGAAAGTCTTATCTCAGTGAAGTATGCCCAGAAGCGGGGAAGAAAAGGATAGGGAACCCGTGCATGCAGTGTCCGTCCCAAGGCAGAGGGTCCCTTCTTTTCCTCCTGTGAGAATATAAAAGAGAAGAAATATATGAGTTAAAAACCATACTATTTGCACATGTGCATTGTATCATACAATGTTAAGATCTAATGTGAAACATCATGGAATGACAGAAGAGAAAAATCACAGTACATAACGAAATTTAGCTTTCATGTAAATGTGTGCTAAGTTCCTGTGCTAAGTTCCTCATCCAGGTTATGCCCCCCAGGATATTTTGTTTTGAGTTCTAAAATCCATTTAGATTCGCATTTGCGAAGCTTGAGAACTCTGTTGCCACCCATGGGGCCCATGTGCACTTGTTCAACGATGAAGAAGCTCAAGAGAGAGCTGTTAGAGAGATGGTACTCTTGGAAGTGTCTAGCCACCGGGTAATGCATGTCCCTGTTGTTTATGGCACGCATATGCTCAAGTACCCTCTTTTTAGCCATTAAGGTGGTACCGCCTATATATCTGAGCCCACAAGGGCATTCAAGAGCATATATAACAAAAGGCGTGCTGCATGTCAAAAATTGTGTTATAGGTTTCTTTTTAATTCTCCCTGCTATGGAAAATTCATTAGTCATGAAACTATTGCGGCAAGCCTTGCAATGCCTGCAAGGAAAGAAGCCTTTGAGGTTATGGTCTCCTATGTGTTGAGTTTGAGTGATGTCATTGTGAAACAAGATGTCCCTCAAGCTGTGGCCTTTTTTGTACATGATTCTGGGTCGAGTATGAATGGTATTACCAATGACGGGGTCACTAGTCAGGATCACCCAGTTATGAGTAAGGATCTTGTGTATTTGTTGTGAGTTCCTATTGTATTTCATGATCACCCTGGTATCTTGCGGTTCAGGAATGCTGGTGTCACTGGTATCTCTGTTGGGTGCTTCAAGGGTTTGTCGTCTGCTGACCTTATGTACTTTTTCAAGGGCCCGTTTCAACACCCACCTTGGGTAACCTCTGTTCTGAAATCTAACGATCATGTTGTTCTGTTCATTGATAAACGCTTCCTCAGTACTGCAGTTCCTTCTTGCTCTCAACAGTTCTCCATAAGGGATACCCCACTTTAGATTATCGCGGTGACTGCTGAGAGCATGGAGGAGGGTGTTACCTGCGGTAGTTTTGTGGAAAAGACTAGTTTCTAAAGTGCCCTGGTTAGCTGAAACTAGTATATCCAGGAACTCAATATGTTTTCTACTCATGTTTGCCGTGAGGTTAATGTTATAGATGTTGTTATTCAGTTTGTTGATGAATCTGGTGTCAACTTCTTCAGTGCCATTCCAGATTACGAAGAGATCATCAATGTAGTGTAGCCACAATCTCACTTTGGAGAAGTCTGACTCCATGGTAGTATCCTCCCTGATTTCTTCTTCCCAGAGACCTAGAAACAGATTGGCAAAGCTCGGGGCAAAACAAGTCCCCATTGCAGAGCCAAGAATCTGTTTGTAAAGGGTGCAGTTGAACATAAAGATATTGTTCTTCAGGCACTGGCTCATCATGTCAAGTAGCATATTGGTGTGGTCTAAATACCCTATAGGTTTGTTTTTAAGAAAGTGAAAACATGCTTTGATGCCTTGTGCATGGTCAATTATGGTGTAAAGAGAATTGACGTCTAAGGTGACCATCAAAAAACATTCCTCCCAGATTATGCCATCAAGTTTAGAAAGAAAATGTTTAGTGTCCCTGACATGAGAGGGAAGAGAAGTAACATAGTCACGAAGAAAGTGATCGACATATTTGGATACATTCTCAAGTGCACTGCCAATAGATAATACAATCGGTCTTCTAGGTGGCATTAACGGACATTAACAGCATTAACGGGTCATGCTAGTGAAAAGGAATGCATTTTTTAATTCGAGGAATCGAATAAATGCATTATTAATACCCGGAGGGTGCTCCGGTTGTTCCTGGTGGTAGGAACGTTGTTGGGAAATTGATCGTGCTAGCCACGCGCACGCAGGAGGCACCCGTTAAGAAGAGTTCGGCAGGCAGTGGCATTTGATGGATTATAAATATATATATATATATGTATATGTATATATATGTGTGTGTATATATATATATCTTGACTTTGGCAAGTAAGGAAAAAACTCCGCTACGAGGAGCGGAGTTTTGCAGAACTCCGTGTGCTCTGCGGAGTGCTGAAATCTCTACAAAGTCCTCGACCTGCCGGAGTTCACCGCCAAGGCCTAAACATAAGAGTAACTATTATTGTTATTATTAGTAGTAATAATAATAATACTAATATTAATATTAGTATTCATAATGTTTAGCACAATTTATATGGTTTGACTCCTGTTATTATTGATTATCCCAGGCAGACGGGGTTACTGGATGAAAAACTCAAAACATGTCCACAGATGTAGCATGTAGTATTCATTAGTTTTGAGGTTAAAAAATGCAACACTTAATCAATTGGATTAAAGGAATATGGATAAACAAATATTTTAGATCCAGCGCTTTCCTCTACGTTAGAAGGACTGTTAGGATCCAGCTCCGAATGGTGTACCAACCTCTTTGTTTAAAGGTGACATCAAATACAGGGGCCAATGGCATATACCTCTGGATACATCACGTTTTGTCGATGCTGTGGTCCCAGCTTCCTGGAAAGGATCTATATTTCACCCACTGTTTCAAAAGTGTTGCCCATGGGGCCCAAGCAATTATAGGTTTATTGGTTTAATTGATTTAGATGTGTAAAAAAAGGGAGTGACCCCACTGACCAAGAGACAGGGTACAGAAAGTACAAGTAGAAAGGAACTCTCTTGGAAGCTAATATGAATTACCATATATCATTCGTTCCCACTCAAATCTATTAGAGCCAAAACATATCTTGAAGGATCTCACATCCACCTAAACCGTGGGCCCCAACAAACAACTACAAGCACATTGATGAACAACTCAATAAATTACAAAAATTACCATTTTATTAAAAGTATTCTTCCCAAAAACATATAAAAACACAATAATGTAATAAAAAAAAATTGTAGTTAAAAATTACACAATATAAAATGGGCTGTTCTCCAATTCAATAAGGAAGAACAATGATGATATTAAAAGGTATATGTATATATAACAAGGACCTTAGGTTCCTGGGAATCCATTTGTGGTATCTTACAGTAAAGGAAGGAGAGGAGCAACCTTATCCTTATTGCTCAGACGACATTTAATTGGTCATACACCTCGAATCCGGGTTATTACTGGGTCCCCTGTGATATCAGTGGGATACTTTAGTCTACACCAGTCTTTGTAATAATTATTCCGTATTTTCAGATTAGGAGGACGGAAAATCTTTATAATAGCGGTGAGCACTGAATTCCCTCTGTTACAATTAGGCACTCTCAGTCGGGGTTTTCAAGCAGCGCGTCCTCCTCTATACCGGTTCCCTCATAGCCGGATCCGAAACCTAAGTTCCTTGTTATATATACATATACCTTTTAATATCATCATTGTTCTTCCTTATTGAATTGGAGAACAACAGCCCATTTTATATTTACCATACAGGTTACGCGTACTTGCACCAGAAAGTAAACATTGAAAGAGACAGTTTATCAATCTAGTCCTGATGAAGGTGGTTTCTGAATAATTTATAGCCACCGAAACGCGTCGACGCCCTTGTTTGTTAATTTTGGTTATATTCACTGAACTTTCTATATCCAATCCTAATATCTATTGTTGGATCTTTTGTAACTGATTGATTCTTATGAAATAACCATTATATGATGATTTGAATGTTTTCTCGTACCTTACTGTCTCTTGTGTATTAAATTGTGTAATTTTTAACTACAACATTTTTTTATTACATTATTGTGTTTTTATATGTTTCTGGAAGAATACTTTTAATAAAATTGTAATTTTTGTAATTCATTGAGTTGTTCATCAATGTGCTTGTAGTTGTTTGTTGGGGCCCACGGTTTAGGTGGATGTGAGATCTTTCAAGATATGTTTTGGCTCTAATAGATTTGAGTGGGACCGAATGATATATGGTAAATCATATTAGCTTCCAAGAGAGTTCCTTTCTACTTGTATTAATTGATTTAGAGACTACACTGTTTGCCTATATTTTGTTTGGAGATCTGGAGACGTGTGTTGGAGTTCACAATCTAAGTCTGGGGTTTCAATCTGGTTGCCAACAAAGGTGCAGAACAAAAGATATTATAATGGCAAGTTCAGCATTACTTCACAACATGGTCCATGTGCAGCAGTCCTTTTTTATGCTTCATTGATTTCAGAAGAGCCTTTCTCTCTCACTGGCGAAAGCCGCTACAAACCTATACTCAGACACTTGGGTCAAAGTTAAATTTTGGAATGGCAGCCCACTCACAGAGAAGATTGAAATTAACAGGATTAAAGCAGGGGCGCATCCTTGCTGACCTTGGTCATGGTCTGGGGACAGGTTAGAACTTTTCCACCACAGTTGACCATAGTCATTTTGGGCTGTGTGCGAATTGACCTCAACAGGCTCTACAGGGCTTTGAGCACTATAATCATTAAATATTTTGACACTTTTGGCTGGGCAAACTCGAAACCTTGGAACTTAGTTGATAAACACCTCTAGAGTGAGCAGGGCAACAAGTTATATTTATTTTGGCTTGAGCTTTGAGGAATGATGGGGGGCAAAGAAGCATACTTATCCATCGAAAGATAAATTTGCACCTGGCACAATGCTCAATACACAGAACAATATTTGGACTTTCAAATGCCACAAGTTAAGTGCAGTTCAGGCTGGAAGTACATCTGAAAGGCCATCTAAAGCTCAAATCCTGAAAACCTATTATAAGGCAAAGATTACACCAGTCAGCACTGTCAAGGGACTGGTTTGGGAAATGTTTAACAAACCATCTCATGAAGCGCAAAACCCCTGGGCAAAGTACCAGAATTAGTCCTTGGAAGAGCTATTGCTATGGGAGGAGTGGGTCCTCGAGTCATTATTATAGCTCATCGAGATTCTTTTATGGTTTAAATCTTTTTATTGAAACAATTTAAGAGACCAAAGTGCATCAGAACGGGCCACACAGAGCCCACCGCGTATACTAGCAGTTGCATTGATACAGCAGATAAACAATAGATAACTGTTGGAAATGGCCCTTTTTGGCAGGTTCACCCCTGAACTTTTTGCCTTATATAGAACTTGGTGTTAGTAGTTTTAGACCTCTGGGCACTTGGACACTGTGGTCCAGTGCCAAGTGCGTGCGCGCACTGTGTCCATTTAGTGAGATTGACCTGCCTCCCATAGGAATGCATTGAGGATCTGTGTGCTAGTGGTAATTCCTGTTATGAGAGGTGCAGCCTGGTCAAGTCTAGTATGTCTGAATTCGTGAGAATAAATGCTGCGCAATGGTGTGCGCAGATTTCTTGTGACTGGTGTAGAAATGCCACTTCTAGAAGTTGGCATTTATGTGTGCTCTGTGTCTGCCTGCCTGATGTGGATTACATGTCTGGCTCTGTGAGTGACAGGAGCTGGGAGGTGTGTGTGGCTGCAGGAGGGGCAGGGTGAGTCAGCGCTGAGCTGAATAGGACACCTGAGCTGAGAGTGGTGGGAGGAGATATCCCCTGACCCTGAATAGGATGTTGCCTGCCCTGTACAATGCTGGCTCCACCCCCTGTGGTGTGTCTGATGTTCCTAGCCTGTCCTGTGAAAGGAGAGAGGGGCTGAGCAAAACAAAGTGCTCCAAAGCTCCCCCAAACCAGTTGCATCTGGTTTTTCCCCAGCCCTGTGCTGTGTCACAAAGGGATTTTGGTGTATAAAAGAAGGGCTGTGACCCCAGCTTCTTGTTGAGTGTTTGGCTGCTGTTCCTGCAGGGGCGTGCTGCTGCTGGGGCCCAGGGGGCTGCCATGAGGGCTGGCCTCCCTGGGCCCTGCCTTGCTCCTGGATCTGAAGAGGACCCTCTGTCCATGCCACTGGAGGAATCTGCAGGAAGTGACTGTCCTTTTGCTTGTGTGCTGTTTCTTGCACTGGCCTGCAGCAGTGACCTCTGGACCTTGAAGAAGAGGGAAAAGGACCTTTGAGAGGACTTTTATTTTTGTTTCAGCATTCACCCAAGGGCTAGAGAGAGAACTAGCCTCCTGACTGAAGTCTCAGGCCCAGTAGACTTCATTTCGTCGCTAACGCACGTTTGCGAGCCGCTGCAGCCGAGAGAGTGAGGAAAATCATCGCGCCGCTGGGTGCTCGCAACACGAAATCGTCGCTAACGCCCCTTTGCGAGCCGCTGCAGCTGAGACGCGCTGCAAAAGTCATCGCGCTGCTGTCGCCGAGCGCTCGCAACCCCTAAAGAAATCATCGCTTCAAGTCATCGCTTTGCGGACACCGTGCGTCCGCCATTTTGATCGCATCACACCGGATTCCGTCGCTCCCTCGCGGAGCTCGTTCTTCGAATCGCAACACCATCGCACAGCGCAACAGGATCGTCGCATCGACTTCTCCCTCGCGGCAAGAAAGTCATCGCATCGGCGGCCTAGCGTGCAGAAATCTGTCGCATCGTCTTCGCACACGCAACAGGATCGTCGCATCGTCTTCGCCCTCGCGGCAAGGCCTCAGCGCATCGGCGGCCTAGCGTGCAGAAGTTTGTCGCATCACCTCCGCACGCAAAGCAGATCGGCGCATCATCCTCCCTTGCGGCAAGGATTCAACGCATCGCCGGCCTCGCGTGCCGAGATTCATCGCTACAACTTCTTTGCGACATTTTGTTGGTTTTTGCTACTAAATCCAGGTACTTTGTGAGAGAAAGGGTCGCAGAGACCCCTGCTTTGAATTTGAACCTTATTTCTACAACCTTTGAACTATTCTTTGACAGCCTTTCAACAGTATCCTATTTTTGACAGTATTGTGGCTTTGACAGTTATTGGTCTTGTGATAAGTCTACATATCTATGTATAAAGATATTTACAGTGCTTGGGGACAGGTTTATTCTTAGAGCCCGTGCGTGGCTCCAACGCTTTGTATTTGTTCCTGAGCCCATGTAGCTCCAACGAAAGGGGCATAATTTGTTTTAAGGGCCACTGAGAGCCCATAATAACAGTAAACAGGAGGGACCCCTAATAGAGAATGGGGGTGGGTAATATAGGGGTTCAATGAAACAGTACAAAAACAAAGGAGTACCCACCCTTTTGAAAATAGTAAAGACCCGCAAAGGAGTCCTATGATGATGATTAAGAGCACAAAGCAATCTCATGCATGCAGGGAAAAAAACAACAATGGAAACAATAAATCGTTTTGTCTTTTTTATTAACAAAATATCAAAAGATTATCGAAAGATATGTTTAATATTACAGAGAATAATGCATACAAATAAAATATACTAAAGGAAATACAATAAATACATTGCCCCACAAACACTCATCATTCATACAGACACACTCATATCATTCATATGAGCTCAAAACATCAAACAGACATACTCAAAAATCATCCAACATTGACACACAAATATCCAACATAGAAAAGAAAGCCCACAGAATGAATAAATATTCTATATACAGATCCAAAATTGGAGGGTACGAAATGAATTAAGGTATTGAAAGGACAAGCGCCAACGCGCGTTTCGGTGGAAACCCTATTCACGGGCCACACCTTCCTCAGGGCGAGTCATCATTAACATGGAGGATGTGGGGCACTCAATAAACCAGTAATGATATTCTGTACAAATCAAGGTCCAACAACGACAGACTAAAATGATAATTCATTGGTCGGTCTATGTATAGTCAGAGAAAGCAACCTTCCTCTCCAATCGGTTTATTGAGTGCCCCACATCCTCCATGTTAATGATGACTCGCCCTGAGGAAGGTGTGGCCCGTGAATAGGGTTTCCACCGAAACGCGCGTTGGCGCTTGTCCTTTCAATACCTTAATTCATTTCGTACCCTCCAATTTTGGATCTGTATATAGAATATTTATTCATTCTGTGGGCTTTCTTTTCTATGTTGGATATTTGTGTGTCAATGTTGGATGATTTTTGAGTATGTCTGTTTGATGTTTTGAGCTCATATGAATGATATGAGTGTGTCTGTATGAATGATGAGTGTTTGTGGGGCAATGTATTTATTGTATTTCCTTTAGTATATTTTATTTGTATGCATTATTCTCTGTAATATTAAACATATCTTTCGATAATCTTTTGATATTTTGTTAATAAAAAGACAAAGCGATTTATTGTTTCCATTGTTGTTTTTCCCTGCATGCATGAGATTGCTTTGTGCTCTTAATCATCATCATAGGACTCCTTTGCGGGTCTTTACTATTTTCAAAAGGGTGGGTACTCCTTTGTTTTTGTACTGTTCCACTGAGAGCCCATGCCTCATTTATACATTTACAGCTGCGCAGCAATTAGTGCCAGCTGCACCGTTTAGGTTATTCTTTCTTTCAGGGGACATGTGTTGAAGTTAGGAGTGAGCTGCACTCCTTTGCCCCAGTACTTTCCCAGCTGCCCAGCAAGTAGTGGGCAGCTGCAACGTTTAGGTTGTGCGCAGATTGCGCACCCTTGACTTTCGCTGCATTGGCAGCGCGCCCTGACTTTTGGGACACAGGGCATTTCAGCCCCTTTAGAGATGGCCAGTTGGCCAAGGGGACTGCTAGGTTTATAGGGCGCCAGGCCCCAAGGTGATTTGGGTGTTAGTGAAGCCTCTTTCCTAGGGATTATAGGCTAATGTGATTTATACCTCTGCTATGGTTCTTTCTACTGTGAGGTGACATGCTAATGTGATTTTGTGTCCTAAGATATGGTGCTAGGAAATGTGATGCATTTACTATGGTTTACGCACCCTGGTTCTGACCTCTAAATGTACTTTTATGATTATGAGGTTGTTTTGCATATTATGGTTTATGCTAGTGAGATTATGTTCCACTGAGATTATTTCCTCATGTGATTTATGTGCTGATGTGATTTTGGGTGCTAGGAAATGTAATTCATGTAGTATGATTTACGCACCCTGTGTTGTACCTCTAATGTGATTCATGATTATGAGGTTGTGCCTACTGTGGTTAGGTGTGAGATATTCTCTACTGTTTTATGCCCCTAAGGTGAATTATGCTTAGGAGGTTATTGTCTAATGCCTTTAGACTTATGAGAGGATTGCATAATGTATTTATGCTGGTGAGGGTGGCGCAAAAGGTTTTGCGCCTAAGGTAATGCTGTGCATAATATGGTTTATGTTACAGGCTGATGCTAAGTACAGTGGTCGCCAGTGATTACTGGTTGTACGTGATATGTCCTACATTTGTAATATGTTCACTCAGTGATGGTTCTGACAGCGGCCCACGTGGCCCTGTCATGTGTAAATAATCCCTTGTAGATATTGCCCAGTGCCAGTTGGCACCATGTGTATATGTGAATACTATTCTAATGTATTATGAGAATACAAAGGCTATTTTTGATATACCCTTGTGTGGAGTTCCTTTTGTAGTGTGCCTTGGGTGTTGGGCTGTGTGTGTGTTGCGCAAACGCTTTACACATTGCCTCCGGGATAAGCCTGACTGCTCGTGCCAAGCTACCAAGGGGGTGAGCAGGGGTTATCTTGGGTGTGTAACTCTCTTGCCCTGACTAGAGTGGTGGTTTCTGCTTGGCTTTGGCGCAAGCCTTAGCCAACCAGAAATCCCATTTCTAACATTGGTGATCAGCGGTGGGATAGGACTTGCGTTTGCGCAGTACCGCGGCGACAACTGGCTGCACTACAAAACTCTGCATTTTAGATAGTCACATGTTGGGGATTATTGGTCTAAGATTTTTTTTTAAGTGTCATTTCATTTTTTAAATATGTGTTCTTGTTGCAGTGTAAGTTTTCTGGAATCCCCAGATGGGTGGGATCCAGTGGTGGCAGCGATATGTAGTCCAGTGTAGGATGTCCCATTCCCAGTTCCCCGAGTATGGTACCTAGTTCCCGGTTAAGAGGGGGACAGGTTGTGTTTCAGGGGCAGTAAGATGCTGTCTCACCAGTCTTATGGGGGAGTGTGGATGAATGTTGTGATGCGCTGGACGTTTGAGTAAATGGTGTTAGTGTGTGAGTTCTTTTGATTGTAAGGAACTTGCATTGGGGAGTGACCCTAGAAGAATGGTGCAGGTGTCTCGATAACCCTAGCGGTTTAAGATGGTTCAGAGTAGCCCAGCTGGGTACCCTTATAGTGAGGAGGTTGTAGGGACTCACATCCTGTCTCGCAGGAGAAGGAGTGAGATTGGGCTGTGTCCCAAAGTGCCCGCACCTCAGTCTCCAGTACTGGTTGGTTCCATGAGGGAACACCAGGTAGGGAGCCTAGTCTGTCCTGTTGGACCGTTCTTCGAGGTGGTTTTTCCCATTTTAGGTGAGCTGGGAGTGCCTGTAATCAGACCTCCAGCAGTTCTAGTGTCTGGCAGTACCGCTCCAGTTGGGAGGGTGCAGAGGTCCAGTTTGGAGGGGTGAGAGGGGGAAAGAGTCCCCAGTGGGAACCAGTGGGTCAGGGGCCAGCCAGAAGGGCTGAGTCGCCAATGAGTGACCATGGTGAGTGCCACTTCTGTCCTGGAGCATCTTCACGCACTGTCAGAGGGACAGGAGGTCGTGAGCTCTGCGCCAGGCAGACTGTCACATGACACATTAGTGAGGTGTCACCCTCGGGAGAGTATATGTGCTCCCAGGAAGTCCTGGTTCTCCAGGCAATTGTGAGGTAGTACCCCCTGAACGCAGGTGGGGTCCGGTTTCGAGGGTTGAGAGGGGAAAGAGTCCCCAGTGGGGACCAGTGGGTCAGGGGCCAGCCAGAAGGGCTGAGTTGCCAATGACTGACCATGGTGTGCGCCACTTCTGTCCTGGCACATCTTCACGCACTGTCACAGGGACAGGAGGTCGTGAGCTCTGCGCCAGGCAGACTGTCACACGACACGCTAGGGATGTGTCACCCTTGTGAAGTCCTGGTTTTCCAGGCATCTGACCCAAGAGGTACGTCCCTGGGTTGGGGAGCCAGTAGCCGGTGTTTCCGGATCTGGACGGCAGGGCGACTGTAGTCACTGTCCTGGCCGGTTTGCCTTCTAGGGGTACCACTCCAGTTGGGAGGGTATCGGAGTCTGGAAGGGGTGCAGAGGGAGGGAGTCCTCGCCTCTGACCCCGGTGCATCCGGTGAATTTGGATCCCAGGTAGTAGACCAGTTGATGGAGAGAGGTCCTGAACTGGTGGGAGAGTTGCGTTCTGGTGGGTGCTTCCCCTGGGAGGGTGCGTAACCCCAGAAGAGAGGTAGGGTGAGGAGATGCTTCGCCCGTGACTTCTGGTCAACCTGAGGGTGCGGACCCTAGGTTGGAGGATCAGTGGTAGTGGAACTACACTGAGAGGGAGAGTGGAGAATGGCTATTGTATGCCAGGGGCTACTGCCCCCACTCTGTGGATTGGCAAGGACCAGTGGCATCTGGGTGGCTTAGGGCCTGGTCCTGGCCGTGGGCAACTAAGGAGTACCGGTGGGGTAGCCTAGTTGGTCCTGAATTTTTTTTTTTTTTCCCTTCTATTAGATGGATTCCATAGGTTCCAAGTGGCGTAGGACCGGAGGGTGACCCTGCAGTTGCGGGCCAGTTCCGTGTTTTTATCGCCCAATGCAGGGAATCCTATCAAGGTGGTGATTGGTCTACCCTGCGTTTTGGCTGGAAGGGGGTCGTGTTGGAAATGGCCCTTTTTGGCAGGTTCACCCCTGAACTTTTTGCCTTATATAGAACTTGGTGTTAGTAGTTTTAGACCTCTGGGCACTTGGACACTGTGGTCCAGTGCCAAGTGCGTGCGCGCACTGTGTCCATTTAGTGAGATTGACCTGCCTCCCATAGGAATGCATTGAGGATCTGTGTGCTAGTGGTAATTCCTGTTATGAGAGGTGCAGCCTGGTCAAGTCTAGTATGTCTGAATTCGTGAGAATAAATGCTGCGCAATGGTGTGCGCAGATTTCTTGTGACTGGTGTAGAAATGCCACTTCTAGAAGTTGGCATTTATGTGTGCTCTGTGTCTGCCTGCCTGATGTGGATTACATGTCTGGCTCTGTGAGTGACAGGAGCTGGGAGGTGTGTGTGGCTGCAGGAGGGGCAGGGTGAGTCAGCGCTGAGCTGAATAGGACACCTGAGCTGAGAGTGGTGGGAGGAGATATCCCCTGACCCTGAATAGGATGTTGCCTGCCCTGTACAATGCTGGCTCCACCCCTGTGGTGTGTCTGATGTTCCTAGCCTGTCCTGTGAAAGGAGAGAGGGCTGAGCAAAACAAAGTGCTCCAAAGCTCCCCCAAACCAGTTGCATCTGGTTTTCCCCAGCCCTGTGCTGTGTCACAAAGGGATTTTGGTGTATAAAAGAAGGGGCTGTGACCCCAGCTTCTTGTTGAGTGTTTGGCTGCTGTTCCTGCAGGGGCGTGCTGCTGCTGGGGCCCAGGGGGGGCTGCCATGAGGGCTGGCCTCCCTGGGCCCTGCCTTGCTCCTGGATCTGAAGAGGACCCTCTGTCCATGCCACTGGAGGAATCTGCAGGAGGTGACTGTCCTTTTGCTTGTGTGCTGTTTCTTGCACTGGCCTGCAGCAGTGACCTCTGGACCTTGAAGAAGAGGGAAAAGGACCTTTGAGAGGACTTTTATTTTTGTTTCAGCATTCACCCAAGGGCTAGAGAGAGAACTAGCCTCCTGACTGAAGTCTCAGGCCCAGTAGACTTCATTTCGTCGCTAACACACGTTTGCGAGCCGCTGCAGCCGAGAGAGTGAGGAAAATCATCGCGCCGCTGCCGCTGGGTGCTCGCAACACGAAATCGTCGCTAACGCCCCTTTGCGAGCCGCTGCAGCTGAGACGCGCTGGAAAAGTCATCGCGCTGCTGTCGCCGAGCGCTCGCAACCCCTAAAGAAATCATCGCTTGAAGTCATCGCTTTGCGGACACCGTGCGTCCGCCATTTTGATCGCATCACACCGGATTCCGTCGCTCCCTCGCGGAGCGCCGTTCTTCGCATCGCAACACCATCGCACAGCGCAACAGGATCGTCGCATCGACTTCTCCCTCGCGGCAAGAAAGTCATCGCATCGGCGGCCTAGCATGCAGAAATCTGTCGCATCGTCTTCGCACACGCAACAGGATCGTCGCATCGTCTTCGCCCTCGCGGCAAGGCCTCAGCGCATCGGCGGCCTAGCGTGCAGAAGTTTGTCGCATCACCTCCGCACGCAAAGCAGATCGGCGCATCATCCTCCCTTGCGGCAAGGATTCAACGCATCGCCGACCTCGCGTGCCGAGATTCATCGCTACAACTTCTTTGCGACATTTTGTTGGTTTTTGCTACTAAATCCAGGTACTTTGTGAGAGAAAGGGTCGCAGAGACCCCTGCTTTGAATTTGAACCTTATTTCTACAACCTTTGAACTATTCTTTGACAGCCTTTCAACAGTATCCTATTTTTGACAGTATTGTGGCTTTGACAGTTATTGGTCTTGTGATAAGTCTACATATCTATGTATAAAGATATTTACAGTGCTTGGGGACAGGTTTATTCTTAGAGCCCGTGCGTGGCTCCAACGCTTTGTATTTGTTCCTGAGCCCATGTAGCTCCAACGAAAGGGGCATAATTTGTTTTAAGGGCCACTGAGAGCCCATGCCTCATTTATACATTTACAGCTGCGCAGCAATTAGTGCCAGCTGCACCTTTAGGTTATTCTTTCTTTCAGGGGACATGTGTTGAAGTTAGGAGTGAGCTGCACTCCTTTGCCCCAGTACTTTCCCAGCTGCCCAGCAAGTAGTGGGCAGCTGCAACGTTTAGGTTGTGCGCAGATTGCGCACCCTTGACTTTCGCTGCATTGGCAGCGCGCCCTGACTTTTGGGACACAGGGCATTTCAGCCCCTTTAGAGATGGCCAGTTGGCCAAGGGGACTGCTAGGTTTATAGGGCGCCAGGCCCCAAGGTGATTTGGGTGTTAGTGAAGCCTCTTTCCTAGGGATTATAGGCTAATGTGATTTATACCTCTGCTATGGTTCTTTCTACTGTGAGGTGACATGCTAATGTGATTTTGTGTCCTAAGATATGGTGCTAGGAAATGTGATGCATTTACTATGGTTTACGCACCCTGGTTCTGACCTCTAAATGTACTTTTATGATTATGAGGTTGTTTTGCATATTATGGTTTATGCTAGTGAGATTATGTTCCACTGAGATTATTTCCTCATGTGATTTATGTGCTGATGTGATTTTGGGTGCTAGGAAATGTAATTCATGTAGTATGATTTACGCACCCTGTGTTGTACCTCTAATGTGATTCATGATTATGAGGTTGTGCCTACTGTGGTTAGGTGTGAGATATTCTCTACTGTTTTATGCCCCTAAGGTGAATTATGCTTAGGAGGTTATTGTCTAATGCCTTTAGACTTATGAGAGGATTGCATAATGTATTTATGCTGGTGAGGGTGGCGCAAAAGGTTTTGCGCCTAAGGTAATGCTGTGCATAATATGGTTTATGTTACAGGCTGATGCTAAGTACAGTGGTCGCCAGTGATTACTGGTTGTACGTGATATGTCCTACATTTGTAATATGTTCACTCAGTGATGGTTCTGACAGCGGCCCACGTGGCCCTGTCATGTGTAAATAATCCCTTGTAGATATTGCCCAGTGCCAGTTGGCACCATGTGTATATGTGAATACTATTCTAATGTATTATGAGAATACAAAGGCTATTTTTGATATACCCTTGTGTGGAGTTCCTTTTGTAGTGTGCCTTGGGTGTTGGGCTGTGTGTGTGTGCGCAAACGCTTTACACATTGCCTCCGGGATAAGCCTGACTGCTCGTGCCAAGCTACCAAGGGGGTGAGCAGGGGTTATCTTGGGTGTGTAACTCTCTTGCCCTGACTAGAGTGGTGGTTTCTGCTTGGCTTTGGCGCAAGCCTTAGCCAACCAGAAATCCCATTTCTAACAATAACTGAAACATTCCCACCCCCCTCCCAGAGAAAAGGAAGAAAGAGAAAGAGAAGGAAAACCGCAAAGAGAGCCCCTCCCCCCCCCGGTCCACTGCCCTCTATGTGTCGCTGCGCAGCGCTAGGTGTCGTTCCTGAAACCCGTCCTACCTATGTGGAGGGATCCGGTGTGTTAAGTCGCAAGAGGCGTAAATAGCTGGGGCAAGTCAGCTCCTGGAAATCCTGAGTAAGTAGGGTCAGGAATCACTGCCAAAGGTCGCTAAAAGCTGAGCCCTTCCCAGCCAGAGTAAGGGAGATCTTTTCCATGCCCAGGACATGCCACAGCCGCTGAAGCCACCCTGTGTATGTTGGGATTCGGGGGGATCTCCAGTGTATCAATATGTTCTGGATGGCGGTGCCCAGTGCTGTTGCAATCTGCTTCCCTCTCCTAGATTTCAGAGGGTAAGTGAGCGGGTTTGGTACCCCCAGGAGAACATATGCAGGGAGCCGGTGGAGCTCCGTGTCAAGATGCTTGTCGACATCGTCAAGGATTTGCGTCCAGTAAGTCTGTAAGTGTTCACATTCCCATAAAAGGTGGACCAATGTGCCCCTCTTCCCACATCATCTCCAGCAATCAGGACTTTGTGTAGTGTCAGCTTGGTGGAGTCGCTCCGGGGTGTAGTACCAATAGTACACAAGCTTGGTAAGGGTTTCGGTAAGGCCTACGTGACTCGCTATGTGGTGTGCCCTATAACATGCTCCCTCCCACTCTTTGGTACTAAGACTACGGCCAAGGTCCCTCTCCCAGCGCGCGCGACCCGCGTGATGGGTGTGAGTATAACGAGACAAGAGCATTTTGTACAGGTCGGAAGTCAATTCTTCTTGTCAGAAGACCGTGTGATGAGCCATCGTTCGTAGGTGGTGAGGAGCCTACTCGCCTGCGCGCGGTTATCAGGATGCATGGCCCAGTGTCGCACCTGTAGGTAGTGTAGCCGTTCGGATTCTGGGAGGCCATAGTCGGCTCTGAGCTGCGAGAAGGGAATGATATCCCCTTTATCAAATAGAAGGCCCAAGGCTCAGCACCCGGCCTCTCTCCACAACGGGAAGGACATCAAGCCCATCCCAGGGCTAAAGTCTGTGTTATCGAAAAGAGGTGTGAGCGGGGAGGGGAAAGTTGTCAGGTCGTGGCGTTTACTGGTCTGATCCCAGACCAATAGGGTGGTGCGTGTCACGTGTGAGGCGTACAGATTGGGCGGGCGTTGGGATTTCCGGAGAAAGGGAATCTTCATAAGAGATGTACCGGCAACCACGCGGTCCTGAAAGAGCCAGTGTTTCTCTGACTCAGCCCGCCTCCATTCGACCAAGTGTCGAAGCTGTGTGGCTTTATAATAGAGCGTGAGATCCGGAATCCCAAGGCCCCCTTCGTTAGGTGGGAGAAAGCTGACCATCCTTTTCATCCTCGGTTTGCGCCCTTGCCAGATGAAGAGAGAGAGCTCCGACTGTACCCGATTCAGCCAGCCCGTGGGGGGCTGCAAGGGAAGTGTCTGAAAGAGGTACAGTATTTTAGGTAGGATCGTCATCTTAATAGCCACAATACGCCCTAGCCACGAGATCGGATAGTGTTTCCATCTCTGCAGGTCAGTGCGGATTTGCGTGTGGAGCTGGGAGTAATTGACCGTCCTCATGGCCTGCAAGGTTGGGGCCAGCTGTATGCCTAAGTAGGGGACAACGTCATCAGACCACTGCAGGGGGTGCCGGGCCTGAAGGGCTGCTCGCACCTGAGGCGGCGGCAAAAGATTCAATGCCGTAGATTTCGGCAGGTTGACCTTGAACCCAGAAGCCCTTGCGAAAGAGTCCAATTCTTCCAGGAAGGCTCCCAGAGCGGTCACGGGGTCCGCCAGAGTGACCAAGACGTCATCTGCATATAGACTTATGGTGCGCATGTCCCCTCCAAAACGGATGCCCGTGATTTGGGGATGATCCCTGACTCTCTGTGGCACTGGTTCCATATAAAGGGCAAAGAGTAGAGGCGATAAGGGGCATCCTTGCCTCGTGCCTCTGCTGATAGGGAATGGGGTGGACGTGTGCCCGTTGACCCGTACTGTAGCTGTGGGGGATCGGTAGCAGTTGAGAATGTGTGTCCGCATCTTTTCCCCTATGCCAATGTGAATCATTGCTTGTTCTAGGTAAGGCCAGTGGACCCAATCAAAGGCCTTCTCCGCATCTATGGTAAGGAGCATATAATCCCCCGGGATACGGGAGGCCTTTTCTATGAGGTGCAGAACTCTCTTCGTATTGTCACTCGTCTGCCTCTGGGGGATGAATCCGGCCTGATCAGGGTCTATAAGCCCCGGCTATATAAGGTGCTAGCCTCGCTGCTAATATTCCGGTGTACAGCTTCAGATCAACGTTTAGAAGTGAGATAGGCCGGTAGGACCCGCAGCTCGTCCTGTCATTCCCTGGTTTGGGGATGACAGCTATCGCTGCCTCCAACATGGAGGAGGGAATCATCCCCGGTGTCGCAAAAGAGTTAAAGAGCCGGGTGAGCAGGGGGGTAAGCGTGGAGCAAAATTGTTTGTAGAAGGCTGCCGTGTAGCCGTCGGGGCCAGGCGATTTGTCTAACTTCAAACGGGCTATGGCCGCTATGACTTCCTCCGGTCTTATCTCCCTCTCTAAATGGGCCACCTGCTCCGGGGTCAGAGCAGGAAGACGAGCCTGTGTCAGGTAGGTGTCTATATCCGCCCTCTCAAGAGGCTGCTCATCGTAAATTTGAGCATAAAAGGTGCGGAAGGTCTCGGCGATAGCCGCGTCATCCGAGCGTAGTGCTCCCGTGTGGTCTTTAATCTCCTGAATTCCCTCGCGCTGTCTAACCTCCCTGAGCTTGTGTGCTAATAGTCGCCCACACTTGTCTCCCCCGACGTAAAAGGAATGTCGCAGACGCAGTGCAGCGTATTCTGCTTTGTCCCGGTCAATGGCAGCCAGTTGCGCCCGAGCTGCGGTCAACTGTCGCCAAATGCGTTGGGCCCCAGTGCGTTGGTGCATCTGCTCCAATTCACGCACTTTTTGTGTCAGGTCCTCCCTCTTCCTTTTATGCTCTGCATTGTCTGCAGAGGAGATAGCGATTATTTCGCCTCTAACAACCGCTTTTAGGGCTTCCCATCTGGCGGACAGGGCTGTGTCAGGGTTATCGTTGTGTAACAGGTAATCATCCAGTGTGCGCTGTGTCTGAGCAACCGTGTCCGGTCGGTGGAGGAGGGTGTCACGTAGGCGCCAATGTCTAGTCGGTCATTGAGTCGGTGGGAGGGCCAGTGTAACCACCTCGGGAGCGTGATCGGACAGAGCCGCAACCAGGATGTCCGCGGAGAGTGTAATGTCTCGGAGGGCCTTCGAGCCTAAACAATAATCCAACCAGGCATACTTTTTATGAGCGTTAGAGTAGAATGAGAACTCTCGTAGCTGAGGGTGATGCTGTCTCCACAAATCCACCAAACTGAGATTGCTCAGCCTAGCGAGCCCCGAACACGAGAGGGCACCCACTTGACCTGTGCGCTGTGCAGATCTATCGAGGTCATTGTCGAACACCAAGTTGAGATCACCCCCTATCAGTATGTGGCGCTCCTGAGTCGCCGTCGCCTCAGTGAGGGCCTCATGTAAAAAGTGTTCCTGGCCCTCATTAGGTGCATAGATAGACCCTACAATCAGTGTGTATCCCCCTATGGTAAATTGGTAAGTAAGCAGTCTGCCCCTTATCTCGGCCTCCTTCTGCAGCACCTTCCCCCGAAAAGCCCTTGAAACCAAAATAGCCACCCCTGCGGTCTTAGAGGGTCTAGAAGAGAAAAATTGTATCGGAAAGGCGCGGTACCGAATTCGGTGGCAGTCTTTGGGGAGCAGGTGTGTCTCTTGTAGAAGGCAGATGTCCGCCCCTGTGCTCTCTAGGTAGGAGAGGATTGTCCTACGTTTGATGGGGTTATTAAGCCCTCTCACATTAAGTGTGAGAACTTTAATTGAGGGCGGTGACATCTAGGTCCTAGAAGTGGATGTGCCGCGGATCATGGGTGCCTGAGGGGCATGAACCCCAGGCAGGGCCTGTGAGGGTAGACCCTCGACGCTAGCACTGCAACCATGTAAGCAGCTAAACTCCGTGAACCGAGGGCCCCACCCGAAAGGAGAGAAGAAAAAAGAAGGTAAGCAGAGAGAAAGGGGGAATAAAAAGCCTGCATAGAGTAAAAGAGAAAAAAAGGCACAACAGGCGCCTAAGAAAGTCTGAAGTTCGACCATCAGTCCGTCATCCATAGATGAGCAGAATTAAAGTCCACTGGGTTGTCGTGTGGCCAATTGTAGTCCCCCGCCCCCCCCCCCCAACCACCTTAGGCATCAAAGGAAGAACACGCCGTTGAAACCGGGCTCAGTCATATGGTCGACGTCTTGGCCAAGGCTTCTGGCAGGGCCTCAAGGGCGGCCTGCTGCTCTTTCTTGATTGCCGTGGGGTCCGGTCGATTAGTGCGACGTCTTCGCCTCTGTTGCCTCCATCGTGGTCGACCGCCACCTGACCCATAGTCGGAGTGCTCACCATCGTCAGTGTCATCCGGGATAGCAATCCCCAATAGTCTGCCTGCTTCCGACAGTGAGCGGAGTTGGTACAGCTTGCCGTCATGCCGAAAGATAAGGCAGAACGGGTGCCCCCAGAAGTAAGAGATATTGCGTTGGCGCAGAGCCTCCGTGATGGGCCGGAAGGTCTTGCGTTTCTGGAGCGTGATGGCAGCTAAGTCTTGGAAGAGGACAGGCGACTGGCTCCTGAAGGTGATAGGATGGAGCGATCTGGCCTTGCGCAAAATCTCTTCTTTAGTGCGGAAATCCTGAACGCAAACTAGAATGTCTGCCGGGGGTGCAGCCGCCCCTCGGGGCGGGCCCACTCTGTGCGCTCGGTCCAGCTTAAGGTCAGCGTCCAGTGGGCTGCCCAGTATGTGATTAAAGAGCTCTCTCACGTATGTAAAGATGTCGCCAGCCTCTTCGTTGGTGCGCACCCCTCGGATTCTGATGTTATGGTGGCACGAGCGGTTCTCGAGATCCTCCAGGTGAGATTGAACGTCCACCTGTTGATCATGTATGCGAAGCACCTCCTGCTGCAGGGTAGCCATTTCGGTGTCCCGGGCGTCGCTCTTGTCCTCCAGTGCTACCACTCGCTCCCCTATGTTGTCCACATCTTTGCGGATATTCTTGATCTCTGCGGTGAGTTCGTGTTTCACTGTTTGGAGGTCATCTCGCAGAGCCGAGAACAGGGACTCCAGGAATGCCCGCGTCACCGGTTCCTCTTTGGGGGCGTCCATCCGTGTCGCGGTGTCCGGCAGCACAGGATCCGCCGCCTCTCCGCCCTGCGCCCGGGCAAAAAGTTCTTTGAGCGTTTTTTCTTTTTTGCCCCGGGTGGAGGTCATGCTCATCGCCCGCCAACACCGCCGGCCACTAGAAACCTGGCCCAACGATGACCTTCAACGTTGCAGAGTCTCCTGGCTCGAGAGTCCCAAGCAACTTCACTGAAGACCGACTGGGGTACGAGCGGGGGACCCGCGGCACACCCACAAGCCGCACCCAGGCTTAGCTGGGCCGCCTCTGTGGGGCGCCGGGCCCACCTCTCTGTGATCACCTCTAACGGTGGCCACGCTCGAAACCCCGTGCAGAAGTGAACTCCGGGCACTGCGGGCCCCTCCCGGGGCATGATAGGGCTTCGCGCCGGCCTGCGTCAGGTAAGTCCCCCGACAGCTCACTGGAGGAGCCCTCGCTGTCCGGGCCTCAGGCACACTCAGGCCGCGTCTTATGCCAGGATAAGGGGAGTCATCGGAGTCGACTATCCGTCGCCAGCTCAGGTCCGTACCCCAGGGGGTTGCGTGGGTGCACGAGGGAGGATCCGGCTCCGATGCTCCCCAAGCTTGTGAGAGTGCGTGGCGAGGGTCCGTGCAGCAGCCACCGGCCCCAGGGCTCGCTCGACAACACAGCGCGGGTCACTCCAGGTTCTGCAGCAGGGTCGGGGCGGAGCCGCCACCGCCAGTCCTCCGCCCGCTCCACAGGCTCCAACAATGGGGGAAGTCCAGCCTACTGGGGCCTCACGGATGTGTGCCTGTACAGGATGCACTCTCATGGGGCTCAGTGTGAAGTGTGTAACCACAGTCTAGAGAGCGGGCCAGGGGCGCCGTGTGGGTGAGGGAGGCCTCCGCGATCACCGAAGAGGCCTTGGTGAGGCCGAGGCTTAGCAGAAGGGGTGATGGGACTCACCGCGACATCTCTCCCGGACCGCTCCCCTGTTCCAAGGGTGAGGTTGTCTCCTGCGAGCTCGCTCCGCTCTTCGCAGATCCCAGAGCACGTGTGGGTGGCCGCTGTCCGCCCGGCTCCCGCACCGGAGGGCCCGGCGTCCGATACAAGATGGCGCCCCAACTTCGGTTTCTGCCACGAATCCTCTGTCCACAGGTCCGGCGCAGCGGGAAAGACCACGGACTCCGGCCGGAGTCCTCGGCAAGCCGACACAGCTCGGCGGCCGCAAGTGCAGGATTCCAACTACCGCAGCCGCGGTGACGCCGCTTGCCGCCTTGCTCTGCCGCTCAGTCCCGGCAGGGAACCGGGAGCACGGGACTCAGCCGCAGGGCTCCGGGGCCGCTCTCCCGGTGATGCAGTCTGTGCCTGGTCGGTAATGGCAGCTTTGCGTCGACTTCCGTGCTGTACAGGGCTAGGAGCCGGTGCTGAAGAACGGCGGTCGGAGGAGAGGCGGCGAGACACGTCTTACCTCGCCGCCATCTTGGCCGCGCCCCGAGATTCTTTTATAAACAAGCTTGAGCACGAATGTTTTGAACATGGCTTCCAGGAATTTGCTGGCAAGAAAAAAGGCTAATATGCTGGTGATACTTATAGCAATCAGATTGATACAAGGGTATTTTAGCAGAAAGTACATCTCCACTTTACTTACGACTGTCAGGCTTGTGCGTGCTCGCTTATCATTTCTCTTAATACTGGTGACCGAATTCAGATGGCCTACAACTTCGCTTTGCACTTGTTATGGTGAAACCCTAACTTTGCAGCAGCGGCTCGCACAGGTAAGAGTGGTGGGGCGATGGGGCGGGGTGTGGGCGTGGGGGGTGGTGGAAGTTGACAGACGATGGGATAAGTGATATTGAATAAATAAATAAATAAAACCACTTACTTTGCTTATTACTTATACTTATTACTTATAATATTACTTATCCCGTCGTCTGTCGACTTCCACCACCCCCCCACCCAGCCCCGCCCCATCGCCCCACTGCTCTTACCTGTGCGAGCCGCCATGCTTGCATCCTTCCTTTCAGTTCATTAGGAGGTGCTAGCTAATTTGGCTTTTGAAAAAGAGGGGTGTATGTACATGTAAAGAGGCTATTCCACTGTGTTGTAGTGGGAAGAATCTTCTGTTGGTGGTGAACCTGCAAGTTTTCTGGAAGTGGCTGAGACAATGAGTAGCCATGAGTACAAGGCAATTAACCACCAAAGAGATCTAGAGCCGTCATATGAGATCTTAGAATGATGCTGAAACTTTACATCTGTCCTAACACTTAGCATTTTGTGACACATTTAATATATTTGTTTTAACGTTTTAGGCCTTCTTTGAGGTCTATTTAATCTATTAAAATGAAGGAATGTGAGAATCCGAGGGTAGAGTACATTCTGGGGACAGCTAGTGACTATTGTTTAAGAGCTAGAATTAATTTTAATGAAACACAAATGTTTTCGGATAATAAAGTGCCAGAATTAGTTATATCCTCGGGATTTATAGTGCACTCAGTCTTTGTGTTTACAGGGTCTGACAGGGTATTTGAAACAATAATTGTGTTTTTTCGTTTTTTAATAGTATACAAATAGTGCATTACTGGGTGCCACAGTGATTAACATTATGTATTGAAAGGAACTAAAACACCGCGAGAAATTTACGCACACTTGCTTCTTTTGTATTCTATTGCCCTTAGGTCGGTGTTTGCAATAGTTTTTAATAACTCACACAAATACAATATTGAAATGGAGCTGCTGATCTAGTACAAACACCTGATTTGCAATGAAATACAGAAAGTGTTCTCTGTGTTACATTATGCAAGCAAACATATATTAGAAAATGTGCATTTCCAAAAGAAGTCAGAGTAAAGCTACACACAAAAAAAAGTAACTCACCATATCGGTTTCGCTGCACCTTCTTTCACATTTTAATATTCGTATTTACATCTTCAGATTTGGCCACGGAATTATCTTGTATGCTTGTGGTGTTACATTGGAGTGTCACGTTCAGTATAAGGTTCAGCTGTGCAGAATCCCTTCTTAGTATGAGATTTGTGACTGTGGTGTCCCTTTGTTAAACAGCTATCCTACTGCAGAGATTTGTATGTCAGAATACTAATAACAAAAGTATCGTTTAACATAAACATTGTTTGCAAAAATATCGCTCCAATTGGTGTAGATTTTCTGTTAAAAACTTAAACGGGGCAGAATTTTCGGAAACAGTATTTAGGACATTTGTCAGATGACATTTCAATAGTCTGGTACAGACAGAAGAGCAAGCGTACATCGTATATAGTACTGATGGTAGCATTTGTCAATTCTTTAGCATTCCATTGTTGGCTATTGGAGCAGAGTTAGGGTGGTCCTAATAAATACAGGGATGTTGTACAGATCCTGGGTATTTTGATGGAACTCTTCTTCATCTGGTCCTGGCTTAGCGTGTGCTGACAGCTACCAGAAGTGGTGAGCTTCTCAGACATATTGCCGAAGGGGCTGATAGGCGAAGAGGCTGGTGTTGATGACTTTGTAGGTGGGGCAACTAGTTTTGAAGATGGCACAGAAGCAAAGGGAGCCAATAGGGCCTTCGGATGGATGTGACATGCTCATATGTCTTTAGGCCCTTGGTGAGATAGCTGCAGTGTGTGGTATACCCTAAGAGGGTGAACAGTGTGGGATTTGGGAGGAAATGGAGTGGTTTGTTGCAATCATCCAGATATGAGAGTGTCATTACATTTACTTTACAAATTGTCCAACAGCCAATTTAGAAAGATTGACATGAGCACGGATACACCTGGGTTGCCATTTTTAGGTCGAGCCTAGCGCAGCGCGCATGCACTGCTCTATGGGGAGGGCCTCTTGGAATCACTCCACACTTTCTCAAAACTTGTCTGTGTGGTTTTTTAACTTGCACACATTCTATTGGCCTTTGCATGTGGCTTTCAAAAATGAAAGCACGCAATGGCCAAAGGCGGGTGCATGTCCCACCTTTTTTGTAAATGTTCACTCCCACGGCCTCCAGCTGTCGGGAGCGAGCAGCGGCGCGCAGGGTGCCAGCTGCATTCCTGGTCGTGGATCATTAAACACAGCGCGGTCACGCGCAGCTGGAACCGGACAACTTGTTTTTTCTGGGACTCACTCATTTAGCACTATAAACCACTGTCTCAGATGCCAGTGTGCAGAGGGGTGAAAAGCGAGAACTGGGAAAGTTGCAGACTGGACATGGGTCTACTTGCCATATATGCTTGAGTCCCTTCAGTGCGTGCCCGTATTAACCGCTCGCCCTTGGGGGGGGGGTTACTCAATTGGACTACAACCTATGTCACACACTGCGCTCAGCGCGCGTGAGCTCTTTCTGGTGCCCCAGTTAACGACCCCTCCCTCTCGCTTTGGAAGGTAGCTTTTTCCCTTTTCCCTCGTGGGACCCGATATTCTCGTCCTGCGCTGACTGATTCGTGTACGACCTGCTGAGCGGTCATTCTCTAAATGCACTTGCACCATAAAAGGTCCCCAATCCAACTTTTTTACGTTCTCACCGGCCACTTTTAGCACCCCAGGTGCCCATCGTTAACCATACTTTTGGCCTTGACCTGCTCACTTCCGGTGTCTGTGCCGCCACGGCAGGGCAATTTGCCACGAACGCTTCCCTGCCCCAGATACTAGCTGTAGTCGACTCGGGCGCGGCTCTGCCAACCGAAACCGTCTGTTTTCGTTTTACAAGCCGATTCCACCAATTGGAAGAAACGTCACGTTGAACTCCGAAAATGTTGACGAATAATAGATCGCCATGCATCAGGAAAGCCGGTCATACACCAATCAGAAAGATCTATTAGTTGAAGGGGCGGGCCGATGCTAAAACAGGATTGCGTCCGTTCGTATGAGAAACGTCCTTCTTGAAATGGGTCTTTTTACTGGCGTTCGTAGAGAAGCAGAGCAGCGAGCGCCATCTTCGAATGGTTCGAGTGGTCCCATTTACCGCAGTATGCGTATAAATACAGCGCTGACATCACCGACTTATTTTAAAGTTTAAACTCGAATGACACTTTTCTTTGCCTGGCTCTACGGCATTGTTGTCCGCAAAAAAATAATTCTACATACAGTGGACTTTTTGTCACGAGTGACTATTTTACGTATGAGAAGTACATTATATCTAAGTCCCTCAACCCAATTATTAATGAGGATTTTTAACACTCACAGGACGGGGAATCAAACGTGAATGCTTTAACTAACCCATCCAGCCTCAGCTGGGTGCTATAAGAAGACAGCATCCTGATAGTGCTTGTAGTTCTGGTTCGTGGGATGAGGACATGGATTGCTGAGGGTTAGCATTTACAACCTCCAACATGTAACAAAGTTTTTCTCCCTGTCTTCAATAAACCAGTCAGTAGATTTGTAGAGGGCTTTTGTCACCCGCGAGGGTATCCCTGCGCTGTCTTGGGGTGAACTCTAGTACCATCATGCGTGCTGTGGGGAGTATGGACATGATCCCTAAACTGTTTAAAGTAAGCCTAATGGTTTAGATGCAGTTGATTGGCAAATACGTGGCCGATTTTGCTGCAGTCTGAACCAGCGATGTGTAATTTTAAAAATAATGAACGCCTTGGTTTAAGTTTGAGGGTGGCTTTTGATTACCTTTTGGGTGCCTGAATTTCTGCGTATAGCTTAATTATTTCTCTTGTCCTACAATCATTTGATTGGGCGTTGTTTTGTGTAATGAATTGGAATATTAATGCAAAATTTCAGAAATCATGGAAATCAAGATCACGTTTTTATAGAACTGCATGCCGTTATCTCTCAGAAAACTACTGAGGGCTTTTTTGTAAGTTCTGTGGTATGCAGCACTGAGAAAGGCATTAGACAGACTGAAAATAGGTGGTTGAAGTTTTGGGTATTATACTTAGGTTACCACAAAAGCTATGTCCTTTTTACAACTTACCCATTAATTCAGATAGGCAGTGGTGGCTAGTAGATTTGAAAAGGGGTGAGGCAGAAATGTTATACCTGAGTATAACGAGCGTGCTTGAACTACAAAGGTGGGTGCAGTGGGGTTTCACAGGCAAGCACACCCAACCACTAACTAAACAAGCATTTGCAATGCAATAGGTCTCGCATTTATGAGAGTTTGAGCTATTGACATTGCAAATAACAAGCCTTTTATTTTTGTTTTCGTTTTTAAAACATAAATAAAAGGCATTGTCATTACAATGCCAATAGCTTAAACTCGCGTAAATGCGAGACCTATTGCATAGCCAATAGGTCTCGCCTTTGGGACCTTATAAGTATTTAGTTATACAGCACAATATCCTTGGTGCAACAACATCAACTGTTGCATGGCTAAACACTTATAAGCTCTCAAAGGCGAGACCTATTGGCTATGCCAATGCTTGTTCTCAATGTCATCAAGATGCCATTTTCTGGATTACCGATTCAGTGCGAGCTAATCTGCACCTGCATTGGGAGAGGCCAATGCAAAGGGGGACTGTGCACCTGACCAGCAAAAAAGATAACCGCCTTCTTCAACTTATTTGCTACCTCAGTTACTGGATACTTCCCTTGCGAGGTTCCGAAGCACATTAGCAGAGAGATAGCATACTGCACTGTGGGGCATTGCTTTGGTGGAAAGTGTTGAGCTGCAGTGTGGCCCACGTGGAAGCCATTTTTGTGTTGTGAGTGCTCTTAATGAGCCTAAGCACCTAATGGAGGGAAGAGAAGTGAAGGATAGAGTCCATGTTTTTTACATTAGTTGAATTGTTATGCCTCGTTGAAGAGGTCTCTATAGGCTCCAGCCAGGAGCGACAGTGGAGCAGCTCAGATTGTATTCTTGATATAGGAATTCATAGTAGAAGATCTATCTATACACCCCTGGAGTGGCAGCTGAGTGGCCCATGCTCATTTACTGGGTAAAGGCTGCCAGGAAAGGGTTCTCACAAAAGGCGTAGGTGAGCGAGCCACAAGCATGCACTAGTTACTGGTTACAGGTGACAATCACGGAAATTGGTAACCCTGTAGTGAAGGAGTTATCTCCCTGACCAAGTAATTCTCGTTTTCATTGTCTGCATATATGAGCATCGGTATGTTTGAGCAGTGATCAATACACCTAGTACCTAATTTAGTAGATTAGGGCTCCATAACCAGTCCTGAAGAATCACCACCGACCCCTCCAGGCCAACAGACGCAAAAAACATGTGATCACATTGTAGAACACAAGGACTATTATTATCCCATAGGTTCCAGTCCTTTTGTTTTAACCTTAGCATAGACAGTCATTCAGAAGACAAATTGTCCTTGTGGCCTATAGGTCATTTTAATTTGCCCACAATCCCAATCTACTTCAGACCCTCCTACCCAGAAGGGGGAAGAGCTAAGGGGCTCATTATGATGGCGGGCGGACATCAGTCCGCCCGCCATCATAGCGATGATGGGACCGCCCACCAGAAGTGCGGCAGTCCCACCAGCCCAATTAGGATGCACCCGCCAGTATGGCGGGCGCATCCTGGCCTTTTAACATTGCGGGCGGTGCTGCTGGCTGCAGCACCGTTTGCAATGCCAAAATGCCACGATGTGCATTCCCATGCACAACGTGGCAGGCACCACGCGGTTCCTGCCACCTTGTGCATGGGAATGTAGGGGGGTACCATGGGTACCCCCCCAGTGCACCTACACCCTCCCCCCACACTGAGGGGGCCCGCAACTGGCCCCCAAAACCAATCCCTGCCAGCCTTTCCATGGCGGCAGCGCCGCCATGGAAAGGCCTCTTCCAGGGCACATCATAATATGGCGGACGGTGCCTGCTAGGCACCACCACCATATTAGTGGCCCTTTTCCGTCCGCCAGGCAATCGGTTCGATTGCCTCCGGCGGATAAGCGGCGGACGGACTTTGCGTCCGCCGCGATACCCACCGCCATCCTAATTTGGTGGTGGGTAAAATGTTCAGTGATGGCGGACGGACCACCACCGCCGGCCCGGTGGTGGCGGTCCTTTCACCATCATAATGAGCCCCTAAGATCTTTTTGTCTGACTGACATCAGACATGGACACAAGAGATCTCGGCAAAGAGCTCCCTTGTGGGGTCTTTTGGGTATTGCAATGCCCACCCAACAAAGAGCAGAGCCAAATGATAAAGCATGTCACTTCGGTGGATGAGGGCTTTGCATCCTGAAAAAGATACTCCTGTGACCTGAACAAGTCCACTTACCAGAGTGTGGAGAAGTAGAACCTACTAAACAGCATACCTTATTATAATTAATTTATGCACTGGTTGCTGACAACCAGCTCAAATGCTCTGTAAGGTCCACCCTTGGCAGCAGTTGAGTAATACACAGGGATGCAATTGATGTAGGGAAAAAAGGCACGAAGAAGAGAAGCACAGCCATAGTAATAAATAAGATTACCCAAGAATGACAAAGGATAGAGGGAAATTCAGACATTACAATCATGCTATAACCACTCAGTCCTTAATACAACACGTTAACCTTTACAATGCATTGCATTACATTGCGGAACTTTATGCCACATTTTTGTGGTAATATATACCCATATATATCTGTAGATACATTCAATGAAAAAAGCAAAAGTTAAAGATTAGTTATAGTAAGGGAAACTTTATTTATTCTTTCTATACAAACCAAACTTTAACTAAACAAATATTAGAAATTCTGAAATTATAGTTATACCTTAACATTATAATTTACACACGACCTTCAAATTACTATAACTTTGTTTATTCTTTCTACACAAACCAACCTTAAACTACCCAAACATTAGAAATTCTAAAGTTATAGTTGTACCTTAAATTTCTAATTTACATACCATCTTCTCCATGCACCCTGTTATCTCATTAGCCACACTAAATTAACTATAACTTGTGTTTTCTCCATGTACTGCTTAAACCCCTTCATAATACATCACTAAAAGCATGTTAAATGATAGCATTCCTAACAAGACTTATGACATGTCTAATGAAATGATTTATAAGCACTGTGCTTGGTAGAGTGGCAAGTTATAGTTAATGAAGTGTGGCTAGTGAGTTGACGACAGTGTGTACGGAGGTGCGTTAGTTATAGTAATTTGAAAGTAGCACATAAATTTAAATTGATGTAGATTGGAATGGCATACAGTATTATGGCATAGAGTGGAATAGCGTAGAGTGGAGTAATGTACAGTGGAGTAGCATAGAGTGGACTGGCATAGAGTTGATTAGTGTAGAGTGGAGTAGCAAACAGTGGAGTCAAATAGAGTGGAATAGCGTAGGATGGAATAGCATAGAGTGAAATAGCGTAGAGTGGTGTGGCATTGAGTGGATTGGCGCAAAGTGCTGTGGCATTTATCACAGTGGCATAAACTGGAGTGGAGTGGCGTAGCGCAGAATAGCATAGAGTGGAGTAGCATAGAGTGGAGTGGCATAGAGTGGAATAATGTAGAGTGGAGTGGAACAGAGTGGTGTAGAGTCGAGTGGCATAGAATGTAATAGTGTAGAGCGGAGTGGAATACAGCACAGTGGTGTAGAGTGGAGTGGCGTACAGGGTTGGGGCATAGAATGTAGTGGTGTACAGTGTAGTAGACCACAGTGTAGTTGCGTAGAGTGGAATAGTGTAGAGTGGAGTTGCGCAGAATGGCGTGGCATAGAGCGGAATACAGTGACGTAGCAAGAGTGGAATTGTGAGAGTGGAGAGGCATAGAGTGGAGTGGCGTACAGTTGAATAGTGTAGAGTTGAGTGGCGTACAGTGGCGTAGCATAGAGTGGAATAGCATAGAGTGGAATGGTGTAGAGTGGTGTAGAGTTGAGTGGCATAGAGTGGAATAGCGTAGAGTTGGATTGGCGTACAGTGGACTGACGTAAAGTGGAGTGGCATAGAGTGGAATAGTGTACAGTGGAGTGGTGTACAGTGGAGTGGTGTAAAGTGGAGAGGCATACAGTAGAGTTATGTAGAGTGGCATGGTGTGGAGTGGAAGAACATGCACTGGAGTGGCGTACAGTGAAGTGGTGTAGTGTGGAGTAGCATATAGTGGAGTGGCATAGTGTGGAATACTGTAGAGTGTAGTGGCGTACAGTGGAGTGGTGTAGAGTGAAGTGGTGTAGAACAGAATAGTGGAGAGTAGAATGGCATATAGTGGAGTGGGGTACAGTGGAATACCATAGAGTGTATTGGTGTAGAGTGGCGTAGAGTTGATCGTTATAATGGAATAACGTAGAGCGTAATGACGTAGAGTGAAGTGGCATAGAGTGGTGTACAGTAGAGTGGCATAGAGTCGAGTGGAGTAGAGTCGAAAAGTGGAGAGTGGAGAGGCGTAGAGTGGAGTGGCATAGAGTGGAACACCATAGAGTGGAGTGGCATAGAGTGGAGTGGCATAGAGTGGAATAGAGTAGAGTGGAGTGGCGTAGAATGGTGTAGAGTCAAATGGCGTAAAATGGAGTGGTGTAGAGTGGAGTGGCATAGACTGGAGTGGCATAGACTGGAGTGGCATAAAGTGGAGTGGTGTAGAGTGGAGTGGTGTGCAGTGGAATAGAGAAGAGTGGAGTGGCCTAGAGTGGAGTGGTGTACAGTGGAATACTGTAGAGTGGAGTGGCATAGAGTGGATTGGCATATGGTGGAGTGGTGTACTGTAGAGTGGCGTAGAGTGGAGTGGCATAGAGTCAAATAGCATAGAGTGGAGTAGCGTGAGTGGAGTGGCGTAGAGTGGAGTATTGTAGGGTCGAATAGTGTAGAGCGTCATGGCATAGAGTGTCGTGGCATAGAGTGGTGTGGCGTACAGTGTTCTGGTGTAGAATGTCATGGTGTACGGCTTCATTGTGTAGAGTGAAGTGGAGTGGTGTAGAATGGAGTGCCATACACCGGAGTGGCATACAGTTGAATGGCATGTCATAGAGTGGAGTGCTGTGTCGTAGAGTGGACTGTTGTAGAGTGGAATGGAGTGGAGTGTCATAGAGTGGAGTTGCATGTCGTAGAGTGAAGTGGCGTGTCGTACAGTGGAGTGGCGTGTCATAGAGAATTGTAGAGTGGAGTAGAATAGCTTACAGTGGAGGGTCATTCAATGTAGTAGAGTGTTGTAGAGTGGAGTGGCATGTTGTACAGTGTGTTAGAGTGGAGTGGAATACAGTTATGTACAGTGGAGTGGGATACAGCGGTTTGTTGGCCTAACGGCTAGGGCGGTCAACCTCGAATCTGGGAACTGGGTTCGAGTCTCGGCAATGACGCTGAACATCCTGTGATTCTGGGCAAATCACTTAATCTCCCCGTGCCTAACAAAAATGAATGTGTCCTCATGTAACGCAACTGGTGCTATGTAAAGCGCTCTGATACCCGATACCTTTGGGTCAAGTTTGCGCTATATAAAACTCCGTAAAATAAAAATAAAATAAAAAATATTCCACTGTACACCACTCCACTCTACACCACTCCACTTTACGGCACTCTACTCTATGCCACTCCACTGTACGCCACTTGTAGTGTTGCGGTGTACTGTGTAGTAGTGTACTACAGTGGAGTATAATGCAGACCTGTGTCATAGAGTAGAATGGAATAAAGTGGCGTGGAGTGGCATAGAGGAGTTGGGTAGAGTGTCGCAGAGTGGCATAAAGTGGAGTACAGTGTCGTAGAGTGGAGGAGCATAGAGTGTTATAGAGTGAAGTATAATACAGTGGAGTGGGGTTGAGTGGAGTGGCATGTCGGATAGTGGAGTGAAGAGTTGTAGACTGGAGTGGCGTACTGTAGAGTGGAGTTGCGTGTCGAAGTGAGGAGTGTTGTGCAGTGTAGTGGAGTGTTATAGAGTAGAGTGGCATGTCGTATAGTGGAGTGGAGTGTTATAGAGTCAAGTGTGGTGTCGTGCAGTGGAGGGACATACAGTGGATTAAAGAGTTGTGGAGTGGCATAGAGTGTAGTGGCATGTCGTACAGTAGAGTGGCATGGCATGTGATACAGTGGCAGGTCATACAGTGTCTAAGAGTAGAGTGGCATAGATTGGAGTGGTGTAGACTGAAATGGGATGTTGTGGAGTGGCGTAGAGTGGAGTGGCATGCTGTAGAGTGGAGAGGCATGCTGTAGAGTGGAGAGGCATGTGGTAGACTGGAGTGGCGTGTTGTAGAGTGGAGTGGCGTGGAGTGTCATACAGTGGAGTGGACTATCATAGAGTGGGAGGCATGTTCTATAGTGAAGTGGCATAGAGTGAGTGGCATGCTGTACAGAAGATTGGAGTAGCATGCCATAGAGTGGCATGTGGTATAGTGTCTTAGAGAGGAGGGTAGTAGAGTGGAGTGGCATAGAGCGACCTGGGATGTTGGTCAGTGGAGTGCCATATAGTGGAGTGGCATGTCCTACAGTGGAGTAGAATGTGGTAGAGTGGAGTGGCGTGTGGAAGGGTGGAGTGGCATTGGATCAACTGGAGTGGTGTAGAGTGTCATAGAGTGGAGTGGAGTGGCATGTCATTGAGTGGAGTGGCATGTGGTAGACTGCAGTGGCATGGTGCAGAGTGGAGTGGCGTGTCACAGAGTGGAGTGGCATGGAGTGTCATAGAGTTGAGTGGACTGTTGTAGAGTGTAGTGGTGTGTAGTACAGTGCAGTGAAGTGGTGTGTTGTGTTGTAGACTATTGTTTCAACAGATGTAGCATGAAAATGGCTGACCAGATTTAGATGAAATGTGTCAGAAATATAGATTATGAGGAATAAACAGTAATTTTTGGTAATAGATGTAAATTGTTTCAGCAGTTTTAAAGTTATACAGCCTAATTAACAAAGGTAAACTTACATTTTTGAGTAGGTTTACAATTGTGTGCTATTCAGAAAGGTATTTTACAAGTAGCATCTTTACAAATGAGGAGTCTCTACACATCATAAGGTAGGACAATCCTATCTATTTATGTTCGCAGACTCCGCAATCAAAAATATATTACTAGTAAAATGCCTTTGTCAATAGCAAACAATCATAAACTTACAAAAAAATGTATGTTTTTTATTGTAAATCAAGTCCATAAGGCACAAAAACCTAGAGATACATTGGGCCGTGGTATACCACGGTAATATCACGGTGTACCGCGGTACATGCTGATGAAAAAACAGTATATAATTAGTTAATGATTGCCCTTACAAAAGTTAAAACAGTCATATTGTTTAGACCACACTTTCACTGTATTCTGGCTTGTAAGTTTAAATATAGTGTCCTAGTGTTTTATAAGTGTAAAGGAAGAGATGAGTCAGTTTATATGTGTGTAACGGTAAGTAAAAGTTGTTTTATTACTCTATATATTTTAGAATAACCAAAATATAAGTGCTAGCAGTGTGGGCCATTAGATGCAGCACTTGTGTATAATTGTAGTTGTTATAATTTAAAAACACAAATCAGCCTTTGTATCTCTTACCAAGGTACTACTATATTGTTTAGACCACATTTAGTATGCGTTCTTTGTTTTAATGGTAAATATAGTGTAGTAGAATTTTGTTTTACATTTTTAAATATTTAATTTTCTTTACAGTTTTTAAGAACACTGTACTACACTATATTTCCCCTGAAAATAGCTTGCAGACTAAGGGGCTCATTACGATGGAGTGCGGATCGCCACCGTCGGCCCGGCGGTGGAGATCCGCCCGCCATCAAAAGGTGATTTACCCACCGCCATATTAGGATGGCGGTGGGAATGACTATTGTTCCACAGCGGTCGGAAACACCGACCGCCACGGTTCCGCAAGGCGGTCCTTTTCCGCCCACCTTGCGGAACCCGGAACCAGGCAATCATTGCGGCGGTGCTGTGCAGGCACCGCCGTAGTGATTACAATGGCCCTCTCTGCCTGTCTTTTTGCGGTGGATTCTCTGCCGCAAAAAGGCAGGCGGAGACTGGCTTTGGGGGCCCGTTGCGGGCCTCCTCCGGGGGGTCAGCTGTGCACTGGGGGAGTACCCATGGTACCCCCTCCATTTCCATGCACAAGGTGGCAGGCACCGCGCGGTGCCTGCCACGTTGTGCAGGGAAATGCACAACATGGCCATTTCACATTGTGGCGGGTGCTGCAGCCAGCAGCACCCGCCGCAATGTTAAATCGCCAGATGCGACCGCCGCAGTGGCGGTCGCATCATAATCAGGGTGGCAGGACCAGCGCATGGCAGGCGGGCGGTCCCGTTACCGCTGTCCGCCCGTCATCTTAATCAGCGCCTAAGTGTGGTATAAACCATATTTCTCCCTGGAAAGTTCAAAATATAGTATTTAGTGTAGTAGATTTCTTTTTAAATTCTTTTACATATTGAACGATTTTTACATTTTTTTACGTACTCTGTACTGCACTATATTTCCATTTAAAACGCAGAACGCAGATGAAGTGTGGTCTTAACAATATTTCGCCCTTCCAAAATTGAAAGCGTAAAATATAGTTTAGACCACACTTGGTCTGCGTTCTGGGTTTAAGGAAATATATTGTAGTATAATGTTTTTAAAACATTTTACATGTTTAATTTTTTTGTTTCATTAATTTAAGTACACTGTACTACACTATATTTCTACTTAAAACCCAGAACGCAGACTAAGTAAAATAAAAAAAATCAACATGTAAACATTTTTAAAACACTGTGCTGCACTATATTTCTACTTAAATATGATGTAGTGGTGTTTTTTACATTTATTACATATTTCAATTTTGTAAACATTTTTAAGTACCGCAGTACTTCCTAGGTAGTACGTGGTACTTAGGGGCCCATTACGATAACCAGCGTTAAAAAATCCGCCATCTACTATAGCCTGAGAAAACCGCCCGCCTGCACCATGGAAATACCGACCGAGCAATTATGAAGTCGCGAAGCAACCTCCGCCCGCGGCGGTAAAAACACACAAAATTCCGCCCGTCCATGTCAGAGTAGAAGATTATCCGTCCGCCACGGACGCAATCCCGCCGGACAACCCAAATCCGCCCGCTCTGACGACCGAGACAACGACCGTGAAATTATGATCTCCCCGACATGAGCGCGGAAAATCCACATATTCCCCGCCCGCCACGGTTAACAACAGTGATGAATAACTGACACGGCGGAAGGCCTGGCGGCCACGTCCGTGCATGGAAATAATTTGCGGAACAAAGAAATACACACAACATGGCCAACAAGTCCACACAGCAAACTACGCCAAAATAACCAAACACAGAACACATCCCAAAGACACATCCCCCTGGCAAAACTAAAAACTACAAATCCCAGGACACCAGACACAACACACCTGAAAACGACAGCCCATCATGACACACCCACATAGGTAAGTACAAAAGCAGCCCCTTCACAGACCACAATCCCTTGCACTACTACAAAGCGAAGACGCCATCAGAGAACCCAGAGATCCACAAAGGAAAGCAGCATACCACACGCATGCACACATCACACTCATCACCAACAACACCACCACCATCACCACTGAAACACCGGCACCACGAACCCCCTGCACATCACACACCACACACCCACCACACCAGCACCACAAATACCAAGACACACACCATGGCAACACAAAGAATGCCTAAGTACACTGCCACTGAGTTGACGGTCATGGTCGACGAGATCATCAAGGTGCACCCACAAATCTATGGGAACCAGGTCCAACAGACACCAGTAGCCACCAGAAACAGAATGTGGAGCAGGATCGTAGACCAGGTGAATGCAGTTGGGAACGTGCCACGCAACCGGGGTGAAATTACAAAGAAGTGGCACGACCTGAAAAGCGTGGTCAGGAAGAAGGAGGCCAAGAATCGTGAGCTGGCTGACAGGACTGGTGGCGGAAGTCCCGCGCCATTCAAGACCTTCAAGGCGTGGGAGGAGAAGGTGCGAGGCATTCTACATCCGGAGAGTCTCACCGGAATACCAGGGGGAGTGGAGGCTGGTAAGTACAAACAAATGTATACCAGCACACCGCTATGTACTGTCATGCACTACCAGAATGCCATAGCTCCGAGGGCCAAACACCCCCATGTCCAGTACACAATACACAAGACATCTCTCACACATGCAACAGACACTCCCACACACTCAGCCCAAAGGTACCAACAAACAAAACCATGGGGGCATGTGTACAGTCAGCCAGCACCACAACTCCCACCAGGTCCCCTTGTACCCCAGATGCGCCGGAAGAAGCACTCCCCACACCCACACTCATGTGTCAGCCATAGCTGCACTAACCAACAAGTAACAGGTAAGTAGCCTTACCACAAAGTCCGTGTATCGGAGGGGGACTGCAGAAGTACAACTCCCACCAGGCCCCTAGTCCTACAGAGCAGCAAGATGGAGCACTCCCCACACCCATGTGTCAGCCATTGCAGTGCACACCTTCACCCGACAGGTAGATATGTTTCCCTACATGGAGGGGTGTCTGTGGGTGGTAAGCCATCACCACAACTCACAACACGTCCCCCACTCCCACAGACCAGCAAGATGGAGCACCCCTCCCTCTCATAACCATGTGGTAGCCATTGCATTGCTCCCTCCAAACCAACAAGTAGGTAGACTACTGTACATGGCGGGGTGTCTGTAGGCATGAGGACTGTACTACGACTAACATTTGGGAAATGTCACGTAGCAGAGGAACAGGTAGCACTGCTCCCTGTCATAATCATGTGACTAATGTGCACACGGACATGAATTACAGAGTCATAGCCCACATGAGCCATCTCAAATACAGTAACACGTAAGGAGTCACGTCTGCATGCACAAGTCTCACTGGAGTACTGACCCACATGGCGTGCACTGTGCCAGTCATCACACACATCAGCAACACCATCGAAGTCTTGTCCATGTAGTCGTGTCTGCTTGTTCTGTTGACATTGTACAACATCACCCATGTAAGTCTATCTTGTCTCAATGTAACAGAGTGGAACCCCAGTAATGTCACATACACCACTGGACCCATGAACCACACAGCTACACAATGCACATTCAAAATCTCATCCATCTCATCTTTCAGACCCAGTGTCATGAAAGGTATATCATCTAAACAGTTGTCCCATATACAGTAGTCCAGCAAAGATTCCTGCCGATGACCAAAAATGTGTCTGCAGTGTCTGAAGCGCACGTCACACTGTGATTTACAACATACCTAATATAGTCAACACCCCAAGAGCACTGCATTGCTGCACATGGCTGAGGGTAGCACGCACACCAAGGAATTGTCCCATCTGCAATACGTTGTGTGGCACACAACCATTACTCACTCACTACAATGCTTGCAGTGTAATGTCCCTAAATGATAACAGTGAGCAGATATGCTGGGTATGTCAGACATACACACACCTTTGTCTCTGCAGTGTCGTGTGGCCAAAACACATGTCCCCTTCTGCACCCATATGTCACAGTATGTACCACAAAACCATATTTCATCTCAAAAGCGTTGATGGAGCTGTACTCCTTATCCCATCTGCGTTTCTAAGCGTTTCATTTGAACCCCAAAAACATATTTCATCTCAAAAGCGTTCATGGGGCTGTACCCCTTTTGCCATCTGCGTTTCCAAGCGTTTCATTTGAACCCCAAAACCATATTTCACCTCAAAAGCATTGATGGGGCTGTACCCCTTTTGCCATCTGCGTTTCTAAGCGTTTCATTTGAACCCCAAAACCATATTTCACCTCAAAAGCGTTAATGGGGCTGTACCCCTTTTTCCATCTGCGTTTCTAAGCGTTTCATTTGAACCCCAAAAACATATTTCATCTCCAAAGCGTTCATGGGGCTGTACCCCGTTTCCACCAAAGCCACAAAATGTAGGGGTACTGCAACACACACCGATTGGCATTCCAAATCCGTCCCATGCCATATGCACCCATCACACTATTCCATTGCCTTTATCACGCACACACATTGTAGAGCCATACACACGCATCTGTGAAATCAGTGCACAACTGTGCACCAACTGTGAATGTCAGACATCTAACATAAACCTTGCAAGGTGCAACACAATAACCTTTCGTCTCCGCCCCACAGGTGACGAACAGCATGATGCTGGAGAGGGAGACAGCAGCCATCACAGCCAGTCCACAAGCCCTCCACCCGGACTCACGGATGTGGAAGACCTGGACACCTCTTCGGACGAGGACTCCCGACCAGGCACATCTGGTGTGGCAGGGCGCAACCGCTCCCCAGGACCCCTCCTATCCACCAACCCATCTCCCAGGGCTGGTGACCAGTCCCAGGCCCCTGCTGCCACGGTCATTGCGACCACCACCACCGCCGCAACCACCACCACCACCACCACCACCACCAGGGCCTCCCTGACCACTCACCCTGCGCAAGGGGTGGTACGCACGTCGACACCGACCCTGGGAGCTACAACGAGGCCCCGGGTGACCAATGTGGCGAGTGGGCAGGTCGGTGGCAGCAGTTCAGGTGGGAGGAGCAGGGTCAGGCCAACGCCATCAGAGCCTGGGAGCCAAGCCCTGCCACAAATCGCCAGAGTCCTTGGGGCCTATGAAGAGGCCCAGGGACAATGGGCCCGGTCAGCTGCTGATACGCAGGAAGTCCTTGGGGTGTTGAGTTCCATGGACGCCCATATGGGCCAATTCGTGACACGTATGGGCAAACTTGTCGACCTCATGGGCCAGCTAGTGGTGGCGGTGAGGGCCCAATCAAGGCCAACCACACCACCTCCGCCACCACCTGCTGGGGCGCAGGGTCATGCAACATCCAGTTCCCCTGCGTCCACAGCGAGTGGGCAATCCTCAGCCACCACCAGCAGCCCACAAACACAATCCCGCCCTCTCAAACGTGGAAGGGGTCGTACGAAGAGGAAACAGGTGTCCAGAGATGACTTCGCACGCTCCAAACGCCAGTGAGTCAGCCAGCCACGGTGGCCATCTACTGCATTCACTTGGACTACTATCCTACCCCACACTGCCATGTGAATGGCATGTGTCTGTCGGACTGTGGACCCAGAACAACATAGGTACACCTTGACCATCACGCGGACATGTCCGTCAACTCATTGTTTCAGCATGCACCACTTTTGTGATCACCTTCCCCACAATCACATGTCACCGCTTAAAATAAATACACCTGGATCACATTCTGTTTTATCTGCTCTGTGTTTAATCAAGGATGTGCAACCGTCACCATGATCAGAAATGCATCTGGAGTGTGGTATGTCGATAGGCCAGGAGAGGCTGTAGGGACCTAGGGGTGAAAAACAGAACAAGAGTCCATTGAATGTGTGTTTCACACACTCATCACACAGTACTTCTCATCAAGTTTAAGCAATGTACACACATCTCACAGAGCAACAGGGCACAATGCTACAGCCACTGTCAGTGGCATACTACCCTGGACATGGACCATTGCCACACAGCACACAGTGAACAATAGGCCGCCGTGACAATGCACACATACACCTACACAACTACAGCAACATCAGCCGTCGTACATGGTCACTCACCGTCAAGTGAAGTAGCGGGCGATGAGCTGCTGTCGCTCATTCACTGCTTCCTCCTCTCCACTGTCCTCGTCACTGGACACGGCTTGGTCTGCAGGTGGGGGCCCTAGCTGATCACCGTCATCCACTATCAGGGGGATCTGCCTGCGAATCGCGAGATTGTGCAGCATGCAGCATGCCACAACTATCTGGCACACCTTCTGTGGGGAGTATGCCAGTGCACCCCCGGTGCGGTCCAGGCATCTGAATCTGGACTTCAGGAGTCCAAATGTCCGCTCCACCACACGTCTGGTCCTCCCATGTGCCTCATTGTATCTGACACCAGCTGGTGTCCTAGGATTACGTAGTGGGCTGAGCAGCCAAGGCCCGTTAGGATATGCAGAGTCACCTGGGTGTGAGAAACACAGAGAATCGTTGCAATTCCAACAGGGTACAAGACAGCATGTCACACCCAGCACGCTACACGAGTATGCATACTCACCAACAATCCATGCACGGTCCGGTTGAAGATTGGTCATCATTCGTGGGAGGATGCTGTGGCGCATGATGTGCGAGTCATGGGCGGATCCGGGAAACTTCGCACACACATGTGTGATAATCATGTCCGCCAGGCACACCACTTGCACATTCAGGGAGTGGAAATGTTTCCGGTTCCTATAGATGTGCTCCATGGCCAGTGGTGCACCAAGGCCAACATGGGTGCAATCAATTGCACCAACAACGTGGGGGATTCGTCCAAGGGCATAGAAAGCACCCTTCACTGCCGCCAAATCACGAGCCCTGGGGAATCGGATGTACCGGTTCCTGTAGAGCATCATAGCTGACAGGACAATCCGTAGCACCATGCTGAACATGGGCTGGGACATCCCACCTCCACTGCCCACCGTGTGTTGGAAAGATCCGGTTGCGAAAAAATGCAGTGCAGCCATCACCTTAGCCGTGGGGGTGAATGCTGTAGGATACACCCTGCGAGGACGAAGGTGGGCTTCCAACATTGCACATAGGTGATGCAGGGTGGGTCGATCCAGACGGAATTTCCGTATAACCTCCACATCCTCCATGTCTGCCAGCAATTGGTAGGGGCGATGTATGTTTGGTCTCCTCCTAGGACAGATGGAAGTGGACACATGTCAATGCAACACACCACATGGCATTTTCACATACACAAAACTAAAATTACTGACAAAGCAATAGAATCACAGAACAGCTGACAAGTAGGGACAGCACAGCTACAATACTCTTACACAGGTCCCCTTACCAATAGCAATGACCACTGACACAAACCATTGCTATGAGCATGCACATGGGGATTTAGGCCATAATAGCTTGAAAGGCATGATGATGATTTCAGACTGCATATGTGGGAAGCGGCAACACCACGGCAATATACCTAGCTGCTGTGCCTGACACAGCTTCCGAGGCTGGGTGAGTATGGCACACACCAACAACACAATGTACACAGGCTGAGCGGCCCAAACAAGTGGGTCCTTTTCCACAACGGGATATGAGACAGTCAATGATGTCCCTAGTTCACCCAATGTACAGCACTGTACGTATCACACCTCCAACACACATTGACAGGTGTACACATTGACAACTCCATGACAACACAGCTGTGTGAATGCAAATACACATCACAAGTGACACGTAACATTGCACGTGCCAAGTGGGAGATGTACATTGAGAAATATGGCATGTGTGTGCATATGCACATCCCATGCTCCCATGCTAATGTGTACATGATGATGTGCCAACAGACATGTGGAGGCTGAGCACTGGCCGTCAATGCCTATGCACACAGCATGAAGTGGCCCTGTCTAGTGTGGACATGCTCCCACACACAAATCATGGCCACACCTGCAAATGCATGGCGCACATTAAACTGTGGATTCCACATGGCACCAGCGGACTGTACCCGCCATGGACCAGGCCCTTGAGGCCAACTCTAATGGCCCTCGCGGTTGCATCCTGCGTGTTCGACTATAGAGGTAAGTGTACCGGGACAGCTCGGAGCAGGCCATTGTGTGCATTTGAAGTAGGCAGACATGGTACACCAATTGCAGCAGCTTGGACCCACTGAAACAGCCCCAGGGGGCTATATGAGTGTGGGAGGAAGACCAGCATTACCACAGCTTCCAGGGACTGCTGCCTGGCATCCCTCAACAACACCTGCTGCTGCTGCCACCTGTCAACCTTCATGCCGACGACTCTGAAGATATGTCCAGGTCCACTCACCAGCGAGGAGCTGGAGATCCTGGATTCCGAGCTCCACGCACACTGCCCAAGGCTATTTCTTGCAAAAGTTGTGTGTGTAAGACAACTACAGTGTGTGTGGGAGTGCATGTGGGGGACACACATGTCGTTGATCCACAGCACTATGAGTCAGAGCCTGTGGGGTTCCAACATGCACTGCTTACCATGCTTACTACAGGTGGAAGGGGTATGTAGGCTCTCTGGTGTTTTCCCATGCATGTCCCTCCCGAGTGGTGGTACATGGCATTTTCATGTCAGACATCCAGTGACGCAGCCACTTGGCAATGCAGGACTCAGGGCAGTTGTTGCTTGTGTGAATGGCTGGCTGGGTCCCTGCTGGCCTTCTCAGTCTCAGCAGACCTGGGCTGCACATTGACCGCCCAATCCTAGAAGGAAACAACACTGACTGTACAGTGGGTTACATGTGTCTTTTGTTCACAACTGTCCGGAAATGCGCAAACTCAGCCCTGTCGATTGAACACTCCAGGCCTTGTGATAGGGATGTGTGTGAGAGATAGTGGCACTGAATGTGACCTCCATTGTGGGGTGAGCCATTCACAGGGCGAGTACATTGAGGGCTGCGCAGTGTTGGACACAGTGAGCCCACCCACAAAGATGTGTTGCCTTGTGATCTATGTGTTGGTCTACCTGACAATGGACAGTAGATGTGGGCAGACTACACATTGCTCAATGTGCTGGCATCCTACATGTGAATGGGATGGACAGGTACTGTGTACACACTCCCACCAGCATGCATTCACGTGTGGTGTACACATGCTGTTATGCCATGTCCGATTACTTCTTGGCTCTGTTACACATCTCTGAGTATTTTGGATGGGTCAGCATCATGCCACTTTGATTGGTGGATGTGGGTGATGATGAGAAATGTATGAGTGATATTTCAACCCTCCTGTGTACCATCCCTGCAGTTGGAAGTCCTCCAGCCCAAGGCCTTGTGATGAGCCATTGCATCCAGGTTGATGCCTCTGTGTATGTGTAACCGACAGTGCAGCCAGTTCCACAAAGGGTGTGACGTCATCTGCCGGATGAGCGACTACGTGGCGGAGACGAATCGGGGGATGCCCCCTCGTATTGTCCGGTTAGCACGGCGCTGCATTTCACTACTAATGGTCTGCATCTTGTCAATGCATTCAGAGTCGTAGCCCTCAGGAACAACCTGTAGTAGGCTGGAGTGGCAATTCACATGTATGTTGGAGGCACTGTGCCTACTCTGATTTCGTTCGGACATATGTGTGCGATGCCTCACCTCATATTCCTGGTACTTACACATCCGGCACACTGTGCAACAGTAGTTGTGCTCGTGCGAACGACAGGTGGATGGCATGGGCTCATGACCATTGTGGACTTTCATGTTGCAGTCTGTGTGAGTGGTGTCCCATTCTGCTCCATGCAGGTATGTCCTTGGCCTAATTACGTAGTGGTCATCCTTGCCACCATCAGGACAGTGGGTGTGCACACTGCGATTTGTGGCTATGGTCGCAGGGTGACACAGGCCGGGTGTTGTGCTATGTGCACAACACATGTGCCACTTATTAGCGGCTTCATTTTCTGTACGCCAGCCATTACGTGTTGATTGTGGTGGCTGTATACAATTGCACAGGTATCGTGCAACATGTGGATTTGGGAATGTTCTGTGTTGCTTCCCTTGCACATGTCTGTTTAATTGATGCCAAATGAGTGAGGCCACCTCGCTCTCTCTCTCATGTAGCATCTCCCGTGGGTGCTGAGGGACAGGGGACGGTCAACAGTGGTGAGGCATCGGATGAAACAGATGCACAGGAGCTGAGTGAGACAGATGTGACCAGCGCCTCGGAGGGGCCAGACGTGTGCTGGATGAATCACAGGCCGAGACGGCAATTTCTGCGTCATCTGAGGACAGAGGTGATGCATCCATGTTTGCTAGCACAGGGGACGTAGACTCTGGCTCCTCTTCAGCCACGCGGAGGCCAATGGCCGCCCTTCCATCTACTTCCACTGGTGCAACACATGTCGGCACAAGGATGAAGGATAGAGTGTCCTTCACACCAGGCACAGCTGCCCCTGCACATGTGATCCCTGCTGCCCTCAGTGCTGGGTCTGTTGAGCTTGTGCGGCATCTCTGCGTGGGGCAGACAGCTCTCCTCAATAACTTCATTGCCCATGACATCACCTTGCCGCAGGTGACATAGTTCATGGAGGGCCTACATGTACGCGTGGGTGGGCTACACCAGACTGTCCAATGGTTGTCCTCCCCAGTCAAGGTGGGCCTTCAACTGGGCCAATCTCAGGCTGACATTCCTGACCCTTTCTCCACCCCCTGGAAAGTGGCACATCTGACAACAGCAGGGCACGAGTCCTAAAAAAGAAGTGGGGGACGCTGACGTCACGACAGGAAGTGACATCACGAAAGGTGGCTTGCACCGTCAGACTCATTGCCTCCCCTCGCTCACCCCTTATATGTGATTGCATTGGAGAAGCCAGCACGTGCACAAGCAGCTCCGATCTCGCCCCAGAGAGGCCAAAGAGTGAATGTGTGGCTCCATTTGCTCAAGTTATCGAGCTCGCGGTAAAATAAGTGGGGGGATGCCGTCCACCCGCGTGGTACCCCGACTCGAGCCCTGGACAACAGTGACAATGCATGACAGTATCCGGAGTCCGGATACACCACATGCAACACACAGAAGCTGTAGCTGCCCTAGCGGGCCAGGCCGCAAACACCATCCAAGACGAAAGGTAGACCCACCCCGGCGCGCATAGTCATTACATCCGCTGCCATTGACAAGGGACCCATAGAGTGAGATATGGTCCTCAGGGTGACGGGCCTCTGAGCCATCCCCCGCCAACGAGTGTCATGCAACTCACACATATCGCAAAGCCAATAGGACACTTTGCCTGCACACCAGGGCTCGAGTCGGGGTACCTCGCGGGTGGACGGCGTCCCCCCACTTATTTTACCGTGAGCTCGATGACTGGAGCAAATGGAGCCACACATTCACTCTTTGGCCTCTCTGGCACGAGATTGGAGCTGCTGCTCACGCGCTGGCTTCTCTGATGCAATCGCATCTAAGGGGTGAGCGAGGGGCGGCAATGAGTCTGATGGTGCAAGCCGCCTTTCGTGACGTCACTTCTTGTCGTGACGTCAGCGTCCCCCACTTCTTATTTAGGACTTGTGCCCTGCTGCACACTGAGAATGTGTTGCCTGCGAGATGTGACCAGGAGAAGGGCGCCATGACCTCCCACCCACCAAGCTCCACTGCCATCCCGTGCCCTGGGTAGCCTGGGCAGGTGGACAATGTAGGGGGTACACCTGGAGGACAGGGGATGTAAGTGCCTTGGCAAGGGCCTGGCAGACGCACAGCAGTATCCAGCATGTCCCCAGAGGGAGGGCTAACGTCTACACCTGATGCAGCATTGATCGTGTGCCCGCCTGTTGTGCCCACACGAGTTCACATTCATCCCCAGACAGGTAGGCTTTCCAAATACCCTACACAGTGGAAATCTACCCCTCTGGAATCCTCACCACACAGTCTGTTACAACACTGCATGAGTGCACCTACCCGTGCCACCCACCCACCTGGGCCAAGCAGCCCTCCCGCTTCGCATGCCACATGTGTGTCTTCCACAGTTGTGTTTCTCTCTCAGGGGCGGACCTCCAACTGTCCCGTAGCACACAGACAGCACCGAGTCGGACTGGCATCCTGTTTGAATGGAAGGCACCCTCACACAACTACCTGTGACACAGTGGTGGCTGTAATGGCTATTGTGACTGCCATGGCAGTGTTGCTGGCCATGGCAGGGTACACTCACACACATTGCATACGCAGCTTTTCGTATCACTACTCTGCACATCGGACTGGCCACTGTCCCTGGTGTTTAACAATATTGCCGCCTGTCTATGTAATCTGTGACTGGATGCTGTTGTTCCTGTAGTCGGTTGTGTCTGTGTAGTTGCTGATTGCAGTTGTTACTGTGTGTGCATAGTTAAGTGAGGCACATGCCGTGTATGGTACCTCAACAATTGCAATGTCTGGTCTCACATTCCAATGTATTTTACACGTGGCAGGGACTTCACTTCTTTCAGACTCTGCTACTTGTGTGTGTGATGAAGAAGTATTTTTGTGACACGGATTGTCTGCATGTATTTGGTGGTATTTCTGCGAAAAATGTATACGTGTCATGTTTGCGGGCAAGCAAAGCACAGGGTGTGAGTCTAGCCACAGGATGACAGGTAGCATGTGCAGAGTGTGCGGGTATGTGTGAGCTTACTTTCTGTGTGGCCAGCAGTGTAGGTGTATGTTAATCTTGTGATGAACATTGAGCCTGGGCACACGGCTTACTTTCAATGTGTGCATTTGGGAGGTGTAGGTATGTGTGGTGTGAAGGGTGTGACTTTGGGGTAGTGTTGGTGTGTGTGTGTGCGCTCTGGCAATGTCGACTACACACATGTGTTACACAGGGCCATGGTGGGTGTTTGTATCCGTGTTCAGGTCTGTGAATGTGAGCACATGTGTGTATTGTATGTTACACAGTGTGCAGTGTGTGGGTGTGTCCTTGCAGTTCAGGATGACTCCTACTTGATATGTTTTGGACATTGTGGGTCTGCAGGGTGTGTGACTGTCAAGATTGTGCCTTGTTTAATTGAGCATGTATGTGAATTTCTGCAGTTCGTACTCACTGTGCAGACCTGCCCACCCACACTGAAATCGTGTGTGTGTTTTGTCATGCATTGCAGTAGCATGCTTCTTGCGTGGCTCCTAATTTTGCTTGATGACTGTGATGTCAGACTGTGAAGGTAATTGTACACATATGTAGGACTGCGCTTTGTAGTGACCAGTCCGTCAGTGTTAATGTGATGATCTGTTGGGCCACGTCAGAGTCTGACAAGCCAAGGCCCACGACCTCTGGTATTTCACTAGGACCACTGTGGCGGCAACTCATATGCATTGACATCCAATGACACTATACTACATGGTCATCTCACGACTCTCGTGTACTTCACACACTCTCATCCTCTCTCATTCGTACTTGTCTTCGATAAATAATTCTACATAGTCACATATTTGCTTCAAGGCATGTATTTGAACTTACTTCCTCTGTGATGCAGTATAGTGGACACTACTGGCAGCAAAATGCATGTGGAGGATATACTTAGCATGATTACACATGCAAAAGGGGGTACAGGTAGATGTGATTGGTTGTTGACTGTGGAATAAAGGCTTCAGAGTTACAATTGCCTTGCCCTTGCTATGCTAAAGTACATTTGCTCATTACTGAAGAGCTCTAGACTTTGACACAGACAGTATTCATTTTGCCTACCAGACAGCTTGACATCATAGGCACAGTACATCTCAGTTCCATGGTACGGGATTACTACAATAGTGACTCCGACACACCTGCGTCAGAGGTGACATCAGAGCATGAGCCTACATGCATGCAGCAGCGTCTCACAGGTTGTTGCTATGTGGTGGCTACTGAACATGACACAATAACTAGGGCCATGTTGTAGGGGGTTGCATTTGTTGTCCATGCAAAAGTCCTGGCACGGAAGTACAGACGAAGGTGAGGTGACAGTTCTCACGTAATACAGCAGACAGATAAGTGTGCACTGACAGGTGCATATGTTCAGGTGCGCAGAATACATATTATAGAATAGTTGTTCGTGCAGTATTGGCCATGTGGTTACTGTACACAAGTCCCATACCTCTGCCTCCCCCTGTTCATGCAGAGACACTGGATATGGTGAGGAACAGAGTGCATGTCCCGAAAATGTCCGATGTCATGGCAGTGGAGTTGATGGTAAGGTGTTTGTTGCAGATTGTATGGTATAGTTGTTGTACAGCTAACTGCCCACTCCGTGCGAAAGCCAAGCATAGGTACGGTGTTGAACATCAATGTTCAATTGGGGGTATTGAGTCGGGGACCGATGAATTGACAAGTTGTCAGGTATGCGATACCTTCCAGCAGGGCATCCATGGCATTGGTGGTAAACATGGATGCCATCCAATGAAGCGGATGGTGGCTAGCAACGTGTTCATCGTAAGTTGTCCCTTGTAGAAGCCTGATGGGACATGTTGGATACCATTCGATGAAACTGTGATCCAGAATACGTTGTGTGGAGGCACACTGGTCCCATTGCAGTGTGTGTCCGATTGCAGCCACATACGCCATGCCCCCAAACACTGAACAGATCCTGTCGTGGGCGTCCAGGGGTGCAAACAAGTGTACCAAGTCCGCCTTTGGACATGCCGGGTTGGAGAGACATAAATCCACAGGACAGTGGAACGGACACCTCCGACAGTAGAAAACGGGGATGACGCAGCTGAACATTGCAATGCGGTAAGTTACTCGGTAACTTACGTTCAGCATAGCCAGATTTCCACAGCCCACTATCTGTAGCAAGCTCTCAATGTACAGCTGCATCTGTCCGGCGTAGTTGGGAAGCAGTGGTGCAACAGCCATTTTGCTACAGGGTGATGTGATGGCGTGCTCCGGCTGCCTGAGCAGTCAGCAGGGTGCAACCTCCGACGATGCTGGGAATTCTGGAATGGATGTACGGCGGCAGGACTTGGGTTATAGCTTGGGCGGAGGACACAGGCCCTCATCCCACATGCTTCAATGAATGGTCAAGGCCAGTGGTGTCTGACTCTTTCCAGATTACTTGCATTTGACCCACATGGAGGAGTGGTATAATTTTATTTTGTGTTATTATCTTTCTTTCATGTTAGGCGCTATGTGCCAGTGGAAGGTTTACTCTGCATGGCTCTGTTTGGCTTCTTGTTGGTACAATGGCTCCATTCTCCTGCATAAATTGTTGCAATGTGATTTCAGAGTAGGAATGGAAGGCGATTCAGTGCTATCTGCTCTCCCGTGTGTGGGCGGGACACTGCGTTGCCGCTATACATTGAGGCTTCTGTGTGGGTGTAGTAATTGGAAACACCTGTTCTCAGGCAGCAGGGTTTTTCTATTTTGTACATTGCATGGCTTGATATTGCGAGCAGGATGGTATAGGTATTTTTGGATGAGACTGGCGTGCCTTTTACGGACAATGTCCATATTCTGCGCTGTTATGTAGCAGCCGCTGTGTGCTTATCCATTTTTTGCACACAAGGGTGTGTCCTATTTTGCCATCACATTACTCCCCTGTTCGGGACACTTGTGTGACATCTAGTTGACAACTGTGAGTTGTCGGTTGGGGACATGATTGATGCAGGAAGGCCACGTGACGTGTGCCTTCAGGGTGGGGCTGGTGTGTGGGGTGTGTAGTTGTGACACTGTGGTGTTTGTGTGCAGCCCATGCATGGCACTGTCGTTGGCCTCTGCGTTGTGCGCATGTGTACCTGCGTCATCGCCGCTACGCTGCAGTGCCGTGACGGGGACGTCACTTCTTGGTCCCGGGTAGTGGGTGCCCAGGATGTTGCGAGTTGTTTTATTTTGACAGGTGCGACATGTGTGGGTACAGTGGTGGATGTGTCCTGTCCACACAGGGGTGTCTGGGGGGGCCATGTACAGTTTTTCCGCCCTTGCATTGTGTGCAGTGTTTGCGTGCCCTTGTTGTGTGTCTGCCTACCTGCGTCGTCGTGGCGCGTTCACTCCTAGGTGGTGCATCAGGTAGAGCATGGGGATGGCCTGGAGTGCAGGATTCATCTCTGGGTGGGCCGCCTTTTTAGTCTCCGTACTCAACAGTCGGGTTTCCGCCTTGGGATCTCGCGCGGTGTCTCTTTGCCGGTGAGGCTGTTTGGTTGTGGCATCGTAATTTGTACGCCGGGCGGTACGTCATTTCGTCGGACGGTGTGTCTCCATTGGCTCGCGCCGCTACGTAGATGGGCGCACTTTGATGGCGGGTAGCGTCGCAGGCTTACGGGCGGTGTTTGCCTGACTTTTCACATCCTAATTTTGCGGGCCGTTGCTGGCGGACGGTAACTAGCGGTTTTTGCCTCCGACAGCACGGCGGTAGTGCTTCCGCCCGACATCATAATGGGCCCCTTAGTTCCCTTTTTTTTAAAAATATATAGAAAAATATAAATAATTTTCCCTACCTATTAACACTTTAATAAAATGGTAATGGGTAGGGAACAACAATAAAACCTACTGCTTACCTATATCTAAGGCCCTAATCCAGAACACAGCCAAGGTGTGGTCTAAAAAAGATGGCTGCCTTACTTTTGTAAAGGCAGTCATTAGCCAATCATATACTGCCTTGCCAAGGGCAAGTACCACTGTATACCTCGAAAGTACTGCCATACCGAGGCCTGAGATATCACTACGTTTCTGTACCTTATAACTACAAAACTAATGAACGGATTTTCATGAAATAGTACAAAGGTTCCTTTCCAGAACATAACCTGTATTCCTGCCAAATTTCATGAATATCCGTTCAGCTGTCTTACTGCTACATCTGTGTAAAAAGACTATGGAAAATACTAACCGTGAAAAAATCTGTTTTGGAACCCCCCCCTTTTTTCTTTGCGCCCCCTTAACTTATAACCATGAAACTTTGCACCATCTGCCTTCAAAATATTATAACTTGCAAATCTCTATGCACAGTGTATTCAACTCGCTAGCCACACTACATTACCTATAACTTGCGCCTTCTCCATGCACTGCTTATCCCCTTTTATATTATGTCACTTATACCATCTTAAAAAATAGTATTAACAATAACAGTTGTGACATTGCAAATCACATCTTTTGTGAGAGCACAGTGCATGGTAGAGTGGTGAGTTACAGTTAATGTAGAGTGGCTACCGAGTTGAATACATTGTGTATGATGGTGCACGAGTCATAATAATTTAAAGGTGTTGTGTACATTATAAATGAAAGGTATAAGCATTAGTTTAGAATTTGAAATTTTTGTGTAGTTTAAGTTTGGTTTGCAGATAAACAATAAATAAAGTTATATTATTTTAAAGGTGGTGTATAAATTATAAATTTAAGCTATGACTATAACTTTAGAATTTGTAATGTTTGTGTATTTTAAGTTTGATTTGAATAGAAAGAATACATAACTTTTCCTAACTATAACAAAGGTTTAACCTTTTGTTTTTTAATTGAATTTCAATATTTTTTTTATTAAAATGTGTTTGAAATCACAGTTTAGTGTCGTCGAACGGAGTATCATTAAGTGGCGTGTGGTATAATAGAGTGGAAGAGAGTGTTGTACAGTGTACTGTCACCGAGTGTAGTGTTGTAGAGTGGAATAGAGTGGAATGTAGTAGAGTGGAGTGTGGTACATGAGTGTGGTACAGTGGAATAGTGTACAGTCAAGTGGTGTAGATTGGAGTGGCATAGAGTGCAGTGTTGAGGTTTGGAATAGGGTATAGTGGAGTGGGGAAGATGTGAGTGGCGTACAGTGGAGTGAAGTAGAGTGGAGTATCGAACAGTGGAGTAAAGTGGAGTGGCACAGCATACAGTGGAGTAAAGTGTTATATAGTGCAGTGACGTGTTGTATAGTACAGTGGCATGGAGAGCACTAAAGTGGACAGGCATAGTGGAGAGTCAAGTAATGTTTTAGCAATTGGAGTGGCATTTTGTACAGTAAAGTGGAGTGGTGTATTGCAGAGTGCTGGAAAGTGTCGTAGAGTGAAGTAGTGTGTTGTACAGTGTATTGCAGGGGCATAGAGTGGAGTAGCGGTTTGTACAGTGCAGTGTAGGGGCTTAGAGTTGAGCACCACGTTGTATTGGGGCACAGAGTGTATTTGAGTCTTGCAGAGTGGAGTTACGTAGATGGGAGTACAGTGTGGTAGAGTGGAGCGGTATAGAGGGGAATGTTGACAATTCTATTGAGTGGAGTAAAGTGTTGTGCTGTGGAGTGGAGTCCAGTAGAGTGGCGTAGCTTAAAGTGAAGTAACATGTTGTAGAGTAGAGTGGCATGGAGTGGAGTAGAGAGGAGTGGTGTAGCATACAGTGGAGTAAAGTGTTGTAGAGTGGAGTGGTGTGTGGTACAGTGGACTGGCGTATTGTAGAGTGTTGGAAAGTGTCATAGAGTGGAGTAGAGTAAGGTGCCACAGAGTGGATTAGTGTTGTACAGTGGAGTGGTTTGAAGTAGAGTAGAGTGTTTTAGAGTACGGTAGAGTGGAGTGGGATAGACTATCGTAGATTTGAGTGGCATTGAGTAGCATACAGTAGAGTGGCATAGAGTGCAGTAGTGGAGTTCAGTGGAGTACAGTCATGTAATGTCTCATAGAGTAGAGTATAGCAAACTGGGGTTGAGCAACATAGAGGTAGTTGTGTAGAGTGAAGCAGAGTGTTGTAAAGTGGTATAGTGTAAAGTAGAGTGCTGTATAATGGCACTGACAAGAGTAAATTGTTGTATAGTGTAGTGCTATAGAGTGGAATATTGTGTGGTAGAGTGGAGGGGTGCAGACTATTGTTGAGTGGAGTGTAGTGTTGAGGGGAGTACAGTGGAGTGGTATAAAGTGGTATAGCATAGAGTGGAGTGTCGTAGAGTGGAGTGGGGTACAGGCAATAGTGTACAGTGGAGTGGTGTACACTGGAGTGGCATACACTGGAGTGGCGTGGAGTCGAGTGGCACAGAGTGAAATAGCATAGAGTGGAGTGGGGTAGAGTGGAGTTACGTACAGTGGAATAGCGTACAGTAGAGTGGTGTAGAATTGAGTGGCATACAGTGGAATAGCATACAGTGAAGTGCTATAGAGTAGAGTGGGGTACAGTGGTGTGGCGTACAGTGGAATAGCGTACAGTGGAGTGGTGCAGAGTGAGTGCCGTACAGTGGAGTTACATACAGTGAAATAGCGTACAGTGGATTGGTGTACACTGTAGTGGCATACAGTGGAGTGGCATAGAGTGGAGCGGCGTAAAGTGGAATAGCATACAGCGGAGTGGTGTATAGTGCATTAGCGTAGAGTGGAGTGTGGTAGAGTGGACTGGCGTATAGTGGAATATCATATAGTGCAGTGGCATTGAGTGAAGTGGCATAGAGTGAGGGGTGTGGAGTGGACTGGCATAGAGTGGAATGAGGTACAGTGGAGTGGCATAGAGTGCAGTGGTGTAGAGTGGAATAAAATAAACTGGAGTGGGGTAGTGTGGAGTGGCGTAGAGTGGAATAACGTAAAGTGGAGTGGCATATAGTGCAGTGGCATAGAGTGGAGTGGCATACAGTGAAGCAGTGTAGAGTGGCATGGTGTAGAGTGGAATACCGTAAAGTGAAGTTTTGTAGAGTGGAGCGGGGTAGAGTGTAGTGGGGTAGACTGTAATGGCATACAGTATAATAGCGTACAGAAAAGTGGCGTAGAGTGGAGTGGCATAGAGTGGAGTAATGTAGGGTGGAGTGGCGTAGAGTAGTGGCACAGAGTGGAGTGCTGTAAAGTGGGGTGCTGTACAGTGCAATTGCATACAGTGGATTGTGAAAGAGTGAAGTGGCATAGAGTGGAATAGTGTTCAGTAGAGTGGTGCACACTGAAGTGGCGTACAGTGGAGTGGCATAGACTAGAATAGCGTAGAGTGTAGTGTCGTAGAGTGGAGTTGCATACAGTGGAATAGCATACAGTGGAGTAGCATACAGTGGATGGGTTTGCAGTGGAGTGGTGTACACTGGAGTGTTGTAGACTGGAGTGGGGTAGAGTGTAATTATCTTTGCAACCCCTTCAAAAAGTGATTTACGAGTAATATCTTTACGAGCACGGAGTCTCCTCCGCACATACCTATGCGCGGAGACTCCACACTTATAAGATACTACTGGTAAATCACTTTGTGAATAGCAAACAATTGTAAACTTACACAAAAGAGTAAGTTTATCTTTGCGAATCAGGCCCTAGCAGTTTACCAATTCCTAGATGGTGCACAGTTAGCTTGTTTGCTCAGGTCCTTCTTGCCCGTGAAACTGTTCTATGAAACATGCCAAATGGAAATGAGGGTGAGCCGGATCACTGACAGAATATCGACAATCAGAATATCGAGGTACAAAAATATCGACGCAAAAATATTGATGTCCAGAATATCGAAGTCCTATCTACATAATGGTAAGTACAAAAATATCGAGAAAAAAAATATCGTTGTTAAAAATATCGTTGTTAAAAATATCGGGTTTTTTTAATGTTAAAAAAATAATGTAAAATAAAGTAAATAATACATATAATTAAAAAACATAGTTAAAATTAGTAGAACATGTTTAAAATTATAAGTAATACATATAACGTAAAAATAAATTAAACATATATATGTCTAAAATATAATACATACTTACTAAATAATATTTATAAATAATTATTTTAATAACTTATAAATTGTTAACAAACATATTAAAAATTATAAATACATATATATACACATACACCAATAATATAAATTCAAAATAAAAAACATATATAACAAATTAAAATATATATTTTTTTAAATCTTTTTAAAATACATTGTACACTATATTAACTAAAGCAGTAGAGAAAATATTGGATAGCAGAGGGGATAAAAGTACTATTCCCACTCCAGAGAGTGCAACAGTAGGGAAAGTGTTGGATAGCGTAGGGGTAAAAATTACTATTCCCACTCCAGTGAGTGCAACAGTAGGGAAAGTGTTGGATAGCGTGAGGGTAAACATTACTATTCCCACTCCAGAGAGTGCAACAGTAGAGAAAGTGTTGGCTAGCGTAGGGATAAAAATTACTATTCACACTCCAGTGAGTGCAACAGTAGGGAAAGTGTTGGATAGCAAAGGGGTAAAAATTACTATTCCCACTCCAGAGAGTGCAACAGTAGGGAAAGTGTTCGATAGCGTAGGGGTAAAAATTACTATTCCCACTCCAGAGAGTCCAACAGTAGGGAAAGTGTTGGATAGCGTAGGGGTAAAAATTACTATTCCCACTCCAGAGATTGCAACAGTAGGGAAAGTGTTGGATAGCGGAGGGGTAAAAATTACTATTCCCACTCCAGTGAGTTCAACAGTAGGGAAAGTTTTGGATAGCGGAGGGGAAAAAATTACTATTCCCACTCCAGTGAGTGCAACAGTAGGGAAAGAGTTGGTTAGCATAGGGGTTAAAATTACTATTCCCACTCCAGAGACTGCAACAATAGAGAAAGTGTTGGATAGCGGAGGGGTAGAAATTACTATTCCCACTCCAGTGAGTGCAACAGTAGGGAAAGTGTTGGATTGCGGAGGGGTAAAAATTACTATTCCCACTCCAGTAAGTGCAACAGTAGGGAAAGTGTTGGATAGCGGAGGGGTAAAAATGACTATTCCCACTCCAGTGAGTGCAACAGTAGGAAAAGTTTTGGATAGCGGAAAGGAAAAAATTACTATTCCCACTCCAGTGAGTGCAACAGTAGGGAAAGTATTGGATAGCGGTGATGTACAAATTACTATTCCCACTCCAGAGAGTGCAAGAGTAGGGAAAGTGTTGGATAGCGTAGGGGTAAAAATTACTATTCCCACTCCAGAGAGTGCAACAGTAGGGAAAGTGTTGGATAGCGGAGGGGTAAAAATTACTATTCCCACTCCAGTGAGTGCAACAGTAGGGAAAGTGTTGGATTGCGGAGGGGGTAAAAATTACTATTCCCACTCCAGTGAGTGCAACAGTAGGGAAAGTGTTGGATAGCAGAGGGTTAAAATTAACATACTTATCAATTAAATAATTATTATAATTAAAAAACCAATTAATAATTAATTAATAATAAAGTAATTATAAATACTAATAAATAAATATTAATAATTACTTTATTATAATTAAATTACTTCCCACCCTATTCCCCTATAAACCCACAACCCACTCCTAAAAACACACAATTAATATAATTATCAATTAATTAATTAATAACAATTATTAACCAATTAATAATAAATTAATAATACATTAATTATATAAAAAATTAATATTTACCTTTTTATAATTAAATTACTTCCCACCCTATTCCCCTATAAACCCACAACCCGCTCCTAAAAAATAACACAATTAATATAATCATCAATTAATTAATATTAATTAATAACCAATTAATAATTAATTTGTAATAAATTAATTATAAATACTAATAAATAAATATTAATAATTACTTTATTATAATTAAATTACTTCCCACCCTATTCCCCTAGAAACCCACAACCCCACTCCTTAAAAACACAATTAATATAGTTATCAATTAATTAATTAATAAAAATTAGTAACCAATTAATAATTAATTAATAATAAATTAATTATATAAATAAAAATTAATATGACCTTTTTTATAATAAAATTACTTCCCACCCTATTCCCCTATAAACCCACAACCTGCTCCTAAAAAAATAACACAATTAATATAATTATCTATTAATTAATTAATATTAATTAATTACCAATTAATAATTAATTAATAATTAATTAATTATAAATAATAATAAAGACAAATGTATTATTATTATTTATAATTAAATTACTTCCCACCCTATTCCCCTATAAACCCACAACCCGCTACAGAACTAAAATACGCCAAAATTAATTTTCATAAAAGTAATTACTGCTAAAAATTTAACACATACATTAAAAAAAAACTACACTTATACCAAAAAATTACATCACATACTTTTAACACACATACTAAAATATAGAACACTAATATAAATATCGATATTATTAACAACGATATTTTTACAAACGATATTACTGTCTTCGATATTTAAAAAAACGATATTTCTTACCTTACTGTCGATATTCTGTGCTACGACATACTTGCTGTTGATATTCTTGTACCTCGATATTTCAAACTCGATATTGTTGTAGTTCGAAATAAACAACTCGATATTCTGTCTGTACACCGGGTGAGCCCACTACACACTGTACATAGGCGATATGTCAATCGCGGCTCCTGGAGGGAGTCCTGCGGGGCGGTGGGGCGGGGGAGGGGCAGGAAGGGGGGTAGTAAACTCCGGCATACGGCCGAACGGAGTTAAGTACATAAATAAATAAATAAATAAAACGAATTACATTGTGCGCGCTGCAACGCCAAATGGCGATGCGGCGCGCGCAATGTAATTCGTTTTATTTATTTATTTATGTACTTAACTCCGTTCCGCCGTATGCTGGAGTTTACTACCCCCCTATCCTGCCCCTCCCCCGCCCCGCCCCGCCGCCCCACAGCACTCCCTCCAGGAGCCGCAACTGCGATATGTGTTACAAAAAGGACTGCACAATTGTCTGTGGCCCCTTATTTAATACTAAGGTGTGCCTGAAGTCCTGCAATAGGGTATTGACAAACACTTTACCGAATAATCCCTTTGTTTGCGATACTGGACCTTCATTTTACAATCTAATGGGTTCTCTGTTTTTGTAGTCAGGATTTTCCTCTATTAAATCAATTGGACTCGAACACAAGTGAAGGACTGTTGACACTGTACACCGACACAAAGGTAGATGACAAATAATGGTTGCGGCAGGGACAGCCTGGAGATATATTTAATACTTCTTCCTTACAGAGCACATTTCAGAATATTTTTATTTCAGAGCTATGTACGTGACTTAGGCAGAGATATTGCCTGGGTTTTTGAGCTGCAGTTGGACTGGGGGTGGGGAAAGCACCGGAATCGAAGGCCAAAACAATTTAGTAGAAGCACGTCTCAATAAGCAGCTATAAAAGGGGCGATAGGGTTGAAAGGGAGTTGCATCGTAAGAATCAACACAACACAAAATCTTATCTGGCACCCCTGACAAGCCCTGACTCAATCAATTTCCCGAACGTAAGGAAATTGGCTGTAGATCTGTCGGATAGTGGAAACGACTTCCCAAGACTGCGCCAGCTTTGCGAGACCCCCTGCCAACTGATAAAGACGATCCTAATCTTTACGTTTAATAAGTACCACAAGGAGCTGCCCAGTGACGTGAATATTATGACGCACACTTCCGTAACAAATTCTCTTCGTACATGCGTGGTCACTTCCGCATTTATATCGCCGCCAACGGCGACTTACTTCTAACAGAAAGCAAGCCAGTGCAATTTCTTTCTGCCACCAGTATTTATCAGTAACTTTTCTAGTCGAGGTGACAGTAAAACTGGCCTCAGGTTTATCTCGGCACTTTCTGATTTTCAGACTAATTAAACACAAGTAGCAGGGCCTTAAGTGGGCCGGGTCCTACCGGTGCTCAGCACCGGCAGTTCTAAAAAGCAGGTGCCGAAACGGGTCCCCATCAGGCTCTCCATTTTTGCCCTCACCCCAAGGGTGGGAAAAAAACATTAACTATACAGCTGTGCCACCCTTCCTTCACTGTCTTTGATGTAACTTCAAAGAGACTCGTTATAGTTCTTTCACAGTCTCATCATTTCAGAACTGAAGCATTTTCCTCATTATATACAACGAAGCCATGGTTGTTGCCTATTTATCTTACGCAACTAACAGCCATTGACAAAGCCAATAGCCCTGGCTTATTGTATGTGTAATGTTACTTGTATTATATATCTGGATGCTATGACAGAAGCAGCAAAATACCAGTCGGACGGCACACTATGCTAAAGACAGATATTTAGCAGAAGTGTTTTAGCCACACCCTTAATTACATTAGCCACGCCCCTTTGAGAGACCCCTCAGTTTTTTCATCCCACTTAAAGCTCCGACAAGTAGTAAATCAATCAATCAGGGGATTGTAAGCGCGCTACTCACCTGTGAGGGTCTCAAGGTGCTGGGGGGGGTGGGGGTGGTAAGCAGCTCCGTTCAGTCTAAGAGCCAGGTCTTGAGTGTCTTCCCGAAGATGTTCAGGGAGGGGACGTGTCTGGAACTCGTTCCAGGTCTTGGCCGCGATGTAGGAGAAGGCTCTTCCACCTGTTCTGGCTCTGCTGATGCGCGGGGTTTCAGCGAGGGCGAGGTCGGCGGATTGGAGGTTTCTCTTGGGTACGTGGAAGGAGATTCTCTCGTTGAGGTATTGGGGTCCGGTGTTGTGGAGGCATTTGTAGGCGTGGGTGAGTATCTTGAAAGTAACTCTTTTCTCAACGGGGAGCCAGTGGAGGTTCCGCAGGTGTTGGGTGATGTGTTCATGTCGAGGGATGCCGAGGACGAGTCTGGCTGCAGCGTTCTGTATGGTCTGGAGCTTGCGAAGCAGAGACTTGTTGACCCCGGCATAGAGGGCGTTTCAGTAGTCCAGTCTGCTGGTAATGAGTGCGCGGGTGAGGGCCTTCCTTGATTCGGGGGGGATCCAGTTGAAGGTCTTTCGGAGGATGCGGGGGGTGCTGAAGCAGCTGGAGGCGACGGTGTTGACCTGACGGGTCATGGAGAGGGAGGAGTCGAGTACAATGCCGAGGTTTCGGGCGTGGTCCGTGTGGGTGGGAGGGCTGCCGAGGGCGGTGGGCCACCAGGTGTTGTCCCATGCAGAGGGGGAGGGTCCGAGGGGGAGGACCTCTGTCTTCTCCGAGTTGAGCTTCAGGCAGCTGCTGCTCATCCAGGATGCGACGTCCTTCATTCTTTCCTGGAAGCTGAGTCTGGTGGTGATGCGGTCCTTGGTGAGGGAGAGGATGAGCTAGGTGTCGACGGCGTAGGATACTATGCTGAGTCCGTGCTGTCTGACGATGTCGGCGAGGGGGGTCATGTAGATGTTGAAGAGCGTGAGGCTGAGCGATGATCCTTGGGGTACTCCACAGTTGATTTCCGTGAGTTCGGAGAGGAAGGGTGGCAGTCTGATTCTTTGGGTTCTGCCGGTGAGGAACGAGCAGATCCAGTCGAGGGAGGTTTCTTGTATGCCGGCGTCGTGGAGTCTGGTGGTGAGTGTGCGGTGGGAGACGGTGTCAAATTCTGCAGAGAGGTCGAGTAGGATCAGGGCCGCGGTGTGTCCTTGGTCGAGGAGGGTGCGGATGTCGTCTGTGGCGGCGAGTAGAGAGGTCTCGGTGCTATGGTTGCTAAAGCATGCACTTAAACTGTTTTTGTACATAATGTTTCTAAATGGACCCATGTCACATAAGCAACTTTCAGTCAGTCCTCATCTTTTTAACCAATAGCACTAAGAATGCTGGGACATGTAGTTTTATTTTTCCTTTAGAAGTATGGGCGCATCCTGCTTAATGCTGTTGGCTGAAAAACATAAGTTGAAAATCACCCCTTGACTTATGGCAGTTGACAATAATGTATTTACCGTCCTGGCTATCTGTATGAATTGTATAATATAGTAAGGGTGCTTTACAGCGCCGAAAATCGCTTTTCACAGTTTGGAATCTAAAGTGAAGTAGTTTAAGCCTTATGTTGCATATGAAATGTGTCAACATCTGCTGCCAGCTCGCACCATGAAGCAAGAGACCATTTTTGGAGCCTTGCCCTTTATTTTCAAAATTAATTAAGAGGTGTGTTTGTTTAATTGGTTCATGTGAAGAAGAAAACTGTGACTCCCAGTATGCTTTTATTTGGAAGTTGAATTCTCGCGAATGGGAGTGCAGTGGAGTTGCAACATTGAGCAATCTGGCAACGCTAAGAACAGTAGCACAGTATTTCGAAATGCTTTTTCTTTTGCTTTATAAAACAATGTTTCACAAACAAGCATTGGCAAAGCCAATAGCTTGGCACTCAGTTATGAAGGCAAGTCCTTTTGACTTTGTCACTGCGTGTTTTCCTTGCAAACACTGCAACCACGCAGGCGATTTTATTGATAACATTTGAGCCGCCTTTCTTGTTGATCTCAGATTTCAATCAGTTGATAACACCGGTAGCCAGCATCGGGCGGGGGTGGGAGGAGGAGTTAAGATACAAGTTATGGGGGTGATTTACAGTTCGAAGGAATGGAATCCTTAATCACCCAGGAAATATCGATACGTTATGATGGATGCAGACTAGAGTCTCAAGTAGAAACTGACACATTATTGACAATTCGTACTTGATATGTAGTCGCTTCAAATATCTGACTTTTGTATATTTTCCTTAAAATTCTTATCGGGACTCTGATTTTTACAGGTCACAGCGCTGCCATAATTTTGACTTGCAGAGTGCTACCCACACAACTTTGAGACTGCTTTCAAAAATCAAATACCCGAGTCTTTTTTGCCATCTCCCAGAATATGGCCAGGTAGGGCTCAAATGGGCGAGACAATGCACCTGGACTGCATTTATGCTGAAAACAGAAAAGGCCCGGTCAGCATTGGCAGGAAGGGGCAAGCGTTGTTGGTGCAAACATCCAAGAACACTGTTCACACTGGAGCGGAAAGGTGAGCCACCGCTGAGGGAGAGGTGGTGAAAGTTCGGTTTCTGCTTATTTCTCACCCTTTCAGTGCCTCAGTTGTTGTGGCAGTTTTACTTGTTTTCTGTCTCCACGGTTCTGTGTGTAGATTTTAGAGGTTGAGAAATGAGCCAGATTGAGATCTCTAGAAAACAAAGTTGTTTATGTGCTCGCCCGTGAAATTCAGCTGAGACAGCAGCAGTTTAGGGTTTCATCGCACAGGGGAGAAGAGTCACTGCATGGCAGCATCTGTGCAAGCCTCCCTCAGTAACAGAGCATAGACAGAATGGGCCACATCCGTGCCAGACTGCATTTTGCACGAAACAGGTGCAGCATCAATACAAGCTTCCCTTAAAGACAGATCAAGAGCATCGCGCTCAGCTTTGGTGCAAGCTTCCATTAAATACAGAACAAGCACAGCACCAGCAGCATTAATGCAAGCTTTTTTTAAAATTCAGAACAAGAACAGCAGGAGCAGCATAAGTGCAAGCTTCCATTAGAAACAGAGCAAAAACAACACGAGCATCATTAGTGCAAGCTTCGATTAGAAACAGAGCAAGAACAACACGAGCATTATTAGTGCAAGCTTCCATTAGAAACAGAGCAAGAACAACACGAGCAGTATTAGTGCAAGCTTCCATTAGAAACAGAGCAAGAACAACACGAGCAGTATTAGTGCAAGCTTCCATTAGAAACAGAGCAAGAACAACTCAAGCAGTATTACTGCAAGCTTCGATTAAAAACAGAATAAGCACAGAGCAAGCAGCATTAGCACAAGCTTCCATTAAATTCAGAACAAGCAAAGCATGAGCAGCATTAGCACAAGCTTCCATTAAATTCAGAACAAGCAAAGCACGAGCAGCATTAGCACAAGCTTCCATTAAATTCAGAACAAGCAAAGCACGAGCAGCATTTAGCACAAGCTTCCATTAAATTCAGAATAAGCAAAGCACAAGCAGCATTTAGCACAAGCTTCCATTAAATTCAGAATAAGCAAAGCACAAGCAGCATTTAGCACAAGCTTCCATTAAATTCAGAATAAGCAAAGCACAAGCAGCATTTAGCACAAGCTTCCATTAAATTCAGAATAAGCAAAGCACAAGCAGCATTTAGCACAAGCTTCCATTAAATTCAGAATAAGCAAAGCACAAGCAGCATTTAGCACAAGCTTCCATTAAATTCATAGCAAGCAAAGCACCAGGAGCATTAGTGCAAGCTTCCATTACATTCAGAACAAACACAGCACACTCAGCGTTAGTGCAAGCTTCCATTAAATACAGAACAAGTGCAGCATGCACAGCATTAGTGAAAGCTTCCATTAAATGCGAGCAAGCACAGCATGTGCAGCATTAGTGCAAGCTTCCATTAAATACAGAACAAGCGCAGCACGAACAGCATTAGTGCAAGCTTCCATTAAATACAGAACAAGTGCAGCATGCACAGCATTAGTGCAGGAATCCATTAATGACAGAACAAGCGCAGCACGTGCAGCATGAGTAAAAGGCATGGGCAGTGTCAGTGGAAACTTCTATTGCACACACAGCAGAACCATGTGTATGAAGTACAGATTCTATTACACATGCAACAAATAATAGCGACGCCATCTCAGTGCAACTGCCCCTCTTGCACAATGCAGGAATGAAACAGGCAGTACTAGTGCAGCTTCCTTCGCTTCTATGGTAGTCAAGGAGGCAGAAGCATAGCAAGCGTGACATATTCCCTAAAACAAGCATTTATAATCGGACATCTTGCCACTGGCTAGATAGCAAAAGGTAGATATCTACCTCCTTTACCAGAACCAAAATATGATTGCATGGCAGAGAGAAAGTTCTACTGGGCCCTTTAAACTTCAAGCCCAAGGAATTCATTATCATTCTGGTGATTTTGGCAACAACAAAATTCCAACTAGTTCCACTTTGTATGATGTTTGTCATGTAATACTAACTGAGAACTAAGCAAAGCTTACCAACTTCCTTCAACCAGATATGAATAGTGTTATGCCACAGTGGCAGGATTTAAAAGGTGTCCCAGTGTCACCCTGATAAGAGACTGTTCATCCTGGTTCTCACAATAAGAGCTAACATTGTTGCATGAACTAGATTCTGCCTTCCCATTGCAGTCCAGTAAGTATGCAGTCTGCCTAATACCCTGCTTAACACTGACCACATTTTACTAATAGAGGTGGGGGTGCAAGACTTTGTAACAAAGTGTTGGAAATCTATTCATGTATTTCCTTCTTATGTAGTAGAAAATAAAACTGCCCTGCCATAATCCACTCATCACACCCCTCACCTTCCACATCCCTTTATCAAGAATTTTAGTTCACAATGGAGTTGCATGCCGAAATTTTAGGTATACGAGCTATGCTTGCAGGTTGCCTTCTCATCCATGCCATCAGGACACCATGTATCTAGTTCTGGGATTTCATTAATTCTAGGCCTTTCAGTCATGATTTGCTTCCCTTGTCGCAACTCAACAAACACAACCAATATCACTGATTTATAGTTGAAGAGCCCAGAGTTTAGAGAAATGGTGTCCTTTTTAGGTTTCGCCTGAGACAGAGTGCATGTGCTGTCGGCAAAGTCTTTTGTCAAACAAAAAAGCCTAAAACGGGCTTAGACCCTGCCCATTACCTACCAATACTTACCATTGATTGGCTACGATGTTACTCTTGTTTCCTTGCTTATCATTGGTCATGTCTCCTGCTTCCTCATGGCTGCTCTCCTCCTCCTGCTTTCTCCTGGGACTTCTATCCCTGCCGTGCAGCATGGGCCTCCCACAGCTTCCTGTTTGTGGCCAGTGTCCTTTCACTCTCTGAGCACTCCTCCTGGTATTTTTTTTAAACTTTTTGCATGCATTCTGGCTTTATACTGACTCCCTTCCTGCCCTCCTCTCACTGTCTGTTGTTGCTTATCCCTCCTCCGCATGTCTCTTGTATTCCTTCCCCCACCCGCTATCCATTGTTTCTGTTCCATCCATCCTCCCTCGCACCTCCCTCTTATTGCTTGTCTCCTCCGGCGCTTTTTTAGACATATCCCAGAGCAGCACAGGCTGCTGTGCAACATGGCTTAAAGAAAAAAAAGCTCTATGATGTGGTCAATGCTGGCTGCATCAGAGCACATTTATTTCTTTACTTTAAGCCATGTTGCACAGCAACCTGCACTGCTGTGCAAAATGTCTAAAGCAAACATTGACAAAGCCAATGGATCTTGCATAGGCAAAACCTACTGGCTTTGCCAATGCTTGTTACACAGAGAAAAGTACCAGCTCACAATGTGAATACTGAATATCTTTGGGAAATAGTTGTCTGTGGTTGATAAATTCAGCTTTAAAGGAATATTTAGAATAGGAACTGCATTCAAAGAAAGATGGGATGGGGGATGGGGATCACAAGTAATAATGCTAATTCTCAGAATTTAACCTTTATTTTTAGATGAAAGTGAACTTTAGATGGCAGTGGGTAGCTATTTGTTTATTCTTCATAAAGCTGACAATATTTGTTGGATTCCTCCATAAAATCGCTGTAGTTATTCTCTACATTGTTCTATCGAAGCATACATGCCAACAGACCTGATTCAGGCGGGAGATGCCCGATTTATGATGCTAAAAATGGCTTCATTTTAACTGTCTCCCGTCTAAAGTGTCCTCTTCTTCAATATATGTCAATGAGGAAAATACATTCTTCCGTTTTTTTTTAATCTCCCATTTAACAGATTTGAAATCCTGGCATGTATGATGTAGACTAGGGCCCAGATTTATCAAACTATCATGCAACGCAATGTAGCAAGACACCTATAAAAGGGAGAGGGGAGGAATGCGCCATATTTAACATTATATGGCACATTCCTGTCCTCTCCTTGCGCTGGTGCACAATGTGCTACCATGTGCCAACGCAGGCACCCTTGCGCCGTGGTGCAAGGGTGCCTGTGTTGTACACAGGATTGTTTTTGTGCAGGAAGGAACACCTTCCTGCACAAAAACAATCCTCTGAGGCTTTTTCCTCTTTCTATGTGTGCTGCAGAATGCAGCATATGTCGAAAGAGGAAAAAAACTAGGAGAAATAAAAATATTTCTCCTCGTTATGCCTGGGAAGGCAGAGGATTTTGATGCATTCCCAGGTCTACCATTCATGGAAAATCTGAAAATGCGCCAAAATACATGGGAGGGTGTGTGGGAACACCCACGCTCTACCCATGGAACGCCTCCCTGGCGCAGAGTAATGCAAGGCAGCGACTTGCGCTGACTTGCATTACTCCAGATTTACCAAGCACCGCAGGGGCAGTGTACGGTGGCCTTGCATTGCTTAGTAAATCTGACTTTAGTGTTGCGTTGCCCTTGCTTTACGTTGTGTGACGCAAGAGCAATGCAACACTATTATAAATCTGATGATCCCTATTTCTGTGCTGGCGCAGAAAAATCTCTGTGCTCCTTTTTGATCCCTTCAGCAGGTCCATTGACTCGAAATATCTCAGAGTTAGTAAATGTTTTGCTGACAACAAACCTCAGAAACAGGGCTGTAATGGCCTCTTAATGTTGATCGTTGGTAAGTGGCAGGCCAGATAAGCACTAGTTATCCAGAAAAACACTTACGTTATCCAACCACCACAGTCTGATAAACTGTCCTACCTCAATTCAACCCACTCTATTTAGGTCGAGCCTGGGCAGCGCATGCGCTGCTGCGAGGCATGCAGTATTGGAATATGGCTTTGAAGCCCCGCCCACTCTCCACCCATAATTTTAACTGGCTCGTGTCATCGTCCTTTGCAAACGCTGGCTTCCGAGTCGTTATTAGGCTTGTTAGTCCCTCCTTGGTACCGCCTTGTCTGCATTTGTAGCCTCCCACGGCGACTGGCACTTTTACTGCTGGTGCGACACAGTATGTCTTATTTAGTCTGTAAGCACTATTTTCTTTAATGAGTTTCTCCTACTGCAGGCACAACGTTCTTTCCTTACATTCAGCGCACCATGCCCGCTTTCACTTTCAAGCAGCCCCGGACAATGGCAGCCGCTTCTTTGAAGTGAAATAGGTCTCGCATTTACAAGAGTCTGAGATATTGCCATTGTAAATGACAATAGCTTAAACTCCCGTAAATGCGAGATCTATTGCATTGCAAAGGCTTTTTTAGCAGCAAAGCTGCATCTACCAGGGAGCGAGCAGTCCAGCATGGACAGAGCCTGTGATGATTGGGGGAGCGCGGGTCGTAGAGTGTTTGCACCTCGGAAAGAAACCAAGGGCCATATGTATGAAAGTTTGGTTTTGCGATTCTCAAATAGCGAATTTTAGAGAATCGCTATTTGAGAATCGCAAAACGAGATGTATGTAGGGGCCATATGTATGAAAGTTTAGTTTGCGATTCTCAAATAGCGAATTTTAGAGAATCGCTATTTGAGAATCGCAAAACGAGATGTATGTAGGATTTGCAATAAATTTTGCGAATCCTTCATATTCCTTAATTGCGAATAAGGAATACCTCCCCATTCATTCCTATGGGCCTAGAGGCCCATAGGAATGAATGGGAAGACATTCTCAATTTGCGATTAGCAATTAGAGAATCGCAAATTGAGAATGCAATTTGAAGGGTGCCAGGGTGTCAAAAGGACACCCTGTTGCACCCTGAAATGTGCATGTGTGACATGTGGCACACATACATGCCCTAAGGGCATGTATGTGTGCCACATGGCACTTTAAAAAATGCAAAAAGTGCATTTTTAAGTGAAATCGCAAGTTACCATCAACTTGAAGTTGGTGGTAATTTGCGATTCCTTAAGCCCAAATTGCACTTTTTTGTGCTTCTTACATTGCATTTAAGGAATCGCAATTAGCGATTCCTTAAATGCAATTGCAAAATAGGGAATCGCAAAATTTGCGATTCCTTATTTTGCGAGGGGTTTCAGTGTGATACATTGCACACTGCTAATTTATGATCGCAAACGCCGAAATTCGGCGAATTTCGGAGTTTGCGATCGCAAATTGGCTTCATACATATGGCCCTAGGATTTGCAATAAATTTTGCGAATCCTTCATATTCCTTAATTGCGAATAAGGAATACCTCCCCATTCATTCCTATGGGCCTAGAGGCCCATAGGAATGAATGGGAAGACATTCTCAATTTGCGATTAGCAATTAGAGAATCGCAAATTGAGAATGCAATTTGAAGGGTGCCAGGGTGTCAAAAGGACACCCTGTTGCACCCCTGAAATGTGCATGTGTGCACATGTGGCACACATACATGCCCTAAGGGCATGTATGTGTGCCACATGGCACTTTAAAAATGCAAAAAGTGCATTTTTAAGTGAAATCGCAAGTTACCATCAACTTGAAGTTGGTGGTAATTTGCGATTCCTTAAGCCCAAATTGCACTTTTTTGTGCTTCTTACATTGCATTTAAGGAATCGCAATTAGCGATTCCTTAAATGCAATTGCAAATAGGGAATCGCAAAATTTGCGATTCCTTATTTTGCGAGGGGGTTTCAGTGTGATACATTGCACACTGCTAATTTGCGATCGCAAACGCCGAAATTCGGCGAATTTCGGCGTTTGCGATCGCAAATTGGCTTCATACATATGGCCCCAAGATCCTCCAGGCAGATATAGTGGAGGAACGGGAGAAGGCTTCGACACGTCTCATCGAAGAGAGGGCCAATTTGGGGATGATGTTGAAAGAGGTCTGGCCATTTGTGTAAGAAAGCAATCAACAGCCACCACGAGCCAGGAGGCAGCTCTCTGGGTTACAAAAATACAGCACACTGTGGAAGTGCTGGGGTGGTGGGAGAGCTTTTTTGCGTCACACGCTGACACAGGACCAATTCGTCAAGAAACGCTGTGTGTTTCTGTTTATTTGTTTACCTTTGCGAGTGACAGACAGCCTGAGAGGAGAGTGAAGTCAATATGAGTGATAGCTCCTCAGAAGTTTAAGGGCTCGTCGAGCACGATCTGTGTGAATTCCCATTCTCGCAGAGTTGCGGGGTCATCGGTCATCTTAAACGAATTATAAATGTTTCTCTAAAACATACTTGCAATGCCTTATTAACAAACGGAGGTATTGTTTCTCATATTTATAAAACACTAGCATAATGATGGAATTAGTAGAAATTACATCACAAGACCGTTGGCCTAATATTGACCTCGCAGGAAATCACAACATGCTATTTGAAATGGATCAGAGGAAATGAGCAGTTGACGTCTGACCCTGATGATATCATGGAAAATACGTCGTGACGTAATTGCGTGACCTCCAGTACAGCGGGGCAGTCTTAACCTACCACATCTCTCCATTGGTAAACATCGTTTTATAGTGTGGTGCTGCCCGTCATCAATTCTAGTAGCACGTGAAGTAAGCATTTCAGAATGCTACACTTCTTTCAGAGTTTTGTTGAAGACTCTCTTCCTGCTCGTGAAACATGGTTTCACCTTCTAAAAATTCAAATCGTTGTTTCCTCAAAAGCAATTGGATGACTGAGAAATCTGCAAGTGGATTTTTTTGCTGAAGAAGCAGTAGCCTGTCTCCCAATCTGTAGGATTAGTAAGTATGCAGCAAAGCTCTGAATGGTAGAATTGCATTTTTCATTATAGGTTCTGGCCCACACGTCGCAGAACTGGATGTAGGGGCACAGCTATCAATAGTAGGGCAGAGGCAGTGGCACTGAAACAGGAGTGCGAGAGACTACTTCACCTCAAACGTTGTAGGCTTTTCCATGGACAAAAAAAGGGGCATATTCATTGCTTGCTAAATTTAGGGCCCATTGCACTCTTCCTGTCTAGTGACTGACTATCAATAACTGCTGACATCTGGCAAGCTGATTTCACATTATTAAGATCAGAGCACATTTTGCGTCTCATCCTAAACTCTTTGAACAGTGGAAATTGACTGCTCTGATTGTAGGTGGAGCAGAATTTTCAACTATTGCAAAGGTTTACTCTTGAATTTATTCAGCTTATTTAGACCATCTACAGAATGCCATCAGCCCTCGAACATTATTGAAGCCGGCATGTTGTGTATTTGATTCACTAGAGTGTGTGTGTGTGTGTGTGTGTGTGGTTGTGTATCTGTGTAGCTTTGTGTATCCCTTTGTGAATTGTTATGCTCAATGAAACAAGGTAGATGTGTTAGATGTATAGACTCCAAGCAGATATGCAGGTAGGAGTCATTCTATCATTTTCTTGCAGAAACCTCCTGGGAAGGAATTTGGATAGATCAGTTTGGGGGACTTTCAAATTATTAAATTCTGAGCAAAGAACTGTTTTGCCAATGGCACCAACAAACTAAAACTCAACACAAGCAAGCAGAGATCCTATGTGGTATGTTTCCACCAGGATAACCCTGTCAAGTTCCACCTTGTCACTGATGGCTCTAGATAATGCTCCAATTCTTGGTGTGGTCTTTGACCACAGCACATACCTTGTATCATAGATCTCAACTGTACTTAAAGCTGACTTCTTTCATCTAAGGTTGGCTTGTAGACTTTTGCCTTCTTATCCCTGGTACACGATAAAAGGAACATTGCTGCATTGGTGGTGTTTTGTTCTCCATTGCCTATATCGGCGATCTGTACTTTCCCCTACCAGCATTTCTCTTGTGGCAATTGCAGCACCTACGGAACTCTGCAGTGATCATGCTGATGAAACCTAGTTGCTAGGAACACATTATCCTTGATCTCGTCTCACTATAGTGGCTTCGAGTTTCTTAGCATGAGGACTTCACACTGCTATGTCTTGTACACAACGTTTTTTATGACAGATCCCCAAACATTATGATCAAGTATACATTTTAAATATGACATAAGATTATTCCCTCTAATAGACAGCACCTGTTGGTTTCAGCCAGTTTCTCCAGCAACATGAAAACATAACTTGATGTCAAAATACTTTATCAGTACCAGTTTTCAACAAGCATTAAGGAAGCAACTTCAGTTGCGCTAGGCCGCTAAGCCACAGATTCTTCCACTGGGGCAAACAAGAAGAACACCCAACATATGCTGAAGGTCACCAAAATAAAGTATACAAAAATTGATGGATGGAATGCTTGAATTAATCTCAGCCTCTGGTAATTACTTGGGCCGCATCCCAATCCATTGTTGAATGGGGTGCAAAATAACAATGGATTGGGATGCAGCCCGAGTAATTACCAGTGGCTGAGATTAATTCTCGCATTCCATCCATCACTTTTTTGTATACTTTAGTGTGTCGCCCTAAGTGGGACAGGTATGCCCATACGTGGGCCCCGTGCACACTGTCATTGGAACCAAGCTGTACCTGGCTGATGAGCTCATAATTAGGGCAAAACTGGTCCAGGGTGGCTTGTGTTCCGATTCAGGGAGGACCTGGCTTGGCAGTTTGGGCTGGACATTTCCGATTGGTTCAGGGTCAAGACTGATTTGCATATAGCCGGGTCCAGACGGAGGTGGCATGGTCTGCAAAATAACGATGAATTGGGGTGCGGCCCGAGTAATTACCAGTGACTGCGATTAATTCAAGTATTCCATCCCCCACTTTTTTGTATACTTTAAAAGGTCACCAAAGAACACAACAATGCAAAAGATTAGAAGCCCAGATAGTAATGTGCAAGCTGCATCTTAACTACAAAATACATTGTAACAAAGTTGCTGCTTTTAAGGTTTTAGGTGTACTTTCCAGTACATTGATGATTCGTTGCAGAGAGATCCATGTAGATATAAGACTAGGAGACGCTGAGGGTCTTTCACTCTGATCACAGAGAAGGTTCAAGTGTGGGAAACCTATAGGTTCAAGAAAGTGAGCTGAAGTCTAAGGGCCTGATTCCCCAAGATAAACGTACACTTTTGTGTATGGTTATGATTTTTTGCAATTCATAAAGGAATTTTACAGTTGTATGACAGAAGCACGCATGGCTAAACCACACATGCCTCACCAATGCGGTCGCAACAACAAATGCGTCTTAACCACGCAGTCCTTTACCACACATGCCTTTACCAGGCATGCCTTTACAACGAATTTCGTTTTAAAGGCATGATTGCTAAAGGGATATGCATGGTAAAGTACCACTATGCCCTAAATTCCTGTCCCCTACCTCGGCCTCCCCCTACCCTGAGCCCTAAAACCGACCCCACTCTGCCCCTAAAACTACCCCCTCCCCCGCCCTGAGGCCTAAAACCCTGCCCTCTACCAAAAACTACCTCAGTCCCCCGTCCTGAACCCTAAAACCGACCTGCCCTGCCCTTAAAACTACTCCTTCCCCTCCCTCCGCCCTGAGGTCTAAAATCCTGCCCCCTGCCAAAAACTAACATGACCTCAGCCCTCCCGCCCTGAGCCCTAAAACCGACCCCCGCCCTGCCCTTAAAACTACCCCTTCCTCTCCCTGAGGCCTAAAACCCTGCACCCTGCCAAAAACTACCCTGACCCCAGCCCCCCAGCCACCCCCACTCTGAACCCTAAAACTGCCCCCTTGCCCTGAAAACTGCACCTTCCCCCCGTCCTGAGCCCTAAAATTTGGCCCCATCCCTTAAAACTATACCGACCCCCTGCCCTGAGCCCTAAAACCCTGCCCCCTTCCAAAAAAACTACCCCAACACCCCCGCCCTGAGCCCTAAAACCACTCCCACCCCTAAAAACTACCCCCCCAAACCCTGCCCGACCCCACTTACCTGTCTGTGTCCGGAACCTTTTGTTCCGACGCTTCCTGTTCCTCTCCCCACCCATCTGGACATCTAGACCGCTATCTGCCTTAACAATGCATATACGTGGTTAAGGCTAATGCGTGGTTCAGGCAAGCATTGTTCGCTTGCGGGGAAGCATGGCTCGGCCTGCGTTTTAAAGGCCGTTTCCAAATTTTATAAGTAGTATCTTTGCGACTGCTGACTCTCTACACTCAAGGCGGAGATTCCGCACATAAAAAGGTAGGCAGTCGTAAAGATACTACTCATAAAATTGTTTTGTGAATAGCAAAAAATCTCAAACGTACACAAAAGTGTAAGTTTACCTTTGTGAATCAGGCCCTTAGTTTCTGGTAGACCTAGAGAGAGAAATCCTGTTGACCTTGACCTCCAACTTTCGAAATGTTGGAATAGGAAAATATAACAATTGCAGGGGTGATAGTGCAGTGCTAGGTACAAATCTTTCCTATAGAGAGTTATGAGTCTAAAGAAAAGCATGCTGGGTTGAACTTGAGGTTGTTTCCTTAAGCTATATTCTATTTATGTGAAGAATAAGATTGTGAAGTTGCACCCATTTGGAACATTAGAGTTTACTGGAGAAAAGTATGACTAAACTCAGGATTTGCGTGCCCTCCTGCTAATCTCTTTGTGACTTGCAATCTATTGGTTTGTGCCATGTTATGTTAATAGAAGTTGTATACCACTTGGCTGTCATTAGTATGGCCTTGTGGCATTTGTGACTGCCTTGGGGTGCCTCTACACACGATTCCCAGGATTTCCATCGTATAATGGAGTCTAAGTCACCCTGTGAAGATATGTACTGGGGTATTATGATCTTGTTGTTCTCTAGGCTAGATACAAATGTCTTATTCAGTGAGCTGTATGATTTAGCCACTAGAATGTTTATTTGTGAGCTTGTACCAGATGGTTACTCATCTGTTCTATGAGTGACATGCCCTTCACCCTGCGGTTAGTCGTAATCATGTTAAGGTGTTTATGCATGACACATTTTGGTTGCTAGTGCTGTTTGTAAACAACATGTAGCACCGAATATGTATGTGTTACCAGTGTTGAGTTAATATGTGCTATTTTGTCAAAGGGGTTCTGATGGATATTTATGTTTGGTATGTGGTAGTGATAAGTGTTGGAGGGAGCATTGTCATAAAGAACCATAAACCATATTTGAGCTGTGTTAGATGTGTGAGAATTGGTCGCCCTGATGTGTTCTGTTGGATTTTTGCATATGTTGTTTCATGGAGACAAATGCTCCTTTATGCACTGTGATATCCTACCATTCTGCATATCTGAGCTGTGTTTGATGTATGTGAGGTGTGTTGTGTGATGTACTGGTGGAAAGTTTTATGCTCTGTGTCCAGGTAGTAAGTGCAGTTGCGCGTATTGTGATAGCTGGCTATATGGCACAGCTGAGATGTATTGGATGTATGTGAAATGGTTTGTTCACTGTGTTCTGTAGGATATCTGTGTGATGGTGTATCTTGTTTATATGTCCTGTGGGAGGCAGCACGGCTGCTGGTTATTTAATATGTATGCTCTGTTGGTTGTAGGATAAATGTTCAGTAATATGTTCTGTTGAATATTTGTGAGAGGTGTCTTAGTGCCAAGTACTGTTGTGAGCATCATGTTGGCCTATTAAATCACATATTTGTGTTGTGTTATCTACGTGAGCAGTTAGGTCAAATATATTCTATTTCATATTAGTCTCATTTGTACCATGCACAATCTGAAATTGCAGGATGAAAAAGCTATAACATATGTATAACAAGCACTGGCAAAGCCAATAGGTCTCGGCAATCCAAGACCTATAGGCGTTGTCAATGTTAATGCCTATAGGCAGTGTCAATGCATTGTTAATGCCAATGGCATATCAGCGCAGCCATGCGCACTCAGTGTTAGGTGAGGCCTGCCCTCCCTGCAGCGTCACCAGCGGAGTGCATAATATGCCCTCGCCTCTCCGGGGGCCGGAGCACTGAAAGCAGCGCAGCAGACCCGCATCGTCATAGAGAAGTGAAATCTCTACAGTAGTTCTCTCTTACAAATGGCATCATGTAACAACAATGTAATAACAATGTAATAACAATGCTATTTACATTAGTTGGCATGAAGTAAGCAAATGTTTTTTGTTATTGTGGTCTCCCTGCATGCATGCATGGAATAATATAGATGTTCCTACTGAGTATGCTTGTTTCCACTATATATTTCTTGTTCCATCATGTAAAAGAGATTACTCTAGGTATGTAAGAGATACCTATATATACCTATATAGGTATATAGAGATTAAAAGGTATAGAAAGGAAATGGATTTTGGTAAAGATAACACAGTCACTGTTGTTTCCATGTGATGATCAGCTTTTAATTTGATGGATGTGACAATTGAAAATGAAGTGCACAGGAATGATAAAATAATATGTCAAAGGAAGATGTAAATATAAACTCGCACTTTGTGTATTTCATAAAGGCTTTATGTGAGTGCATATCTGAAACTTGAAATGTGAAACCGATAGAAAGTATTTTTTTAAGCGAGTATTTTGAAAGTAAATCAGAATTAAAAGTAATTTTGCACTAGCAAATCATTGCATTTATTTGTACTTTGATTTGCTGGTGAAACATTTTTAGTTGTGATTGCACCCAAAACACACACTTAAGTCGCACTTCTATCACTGCAATGGAAATAGGTTATTTAGGTGTGTATTTACAAAGAAAATCATGTGATTAAAAGCCTTCATCTTAGTGTATGTTTTGCAATTAAATCTGATGCACTCAGAATTAAAAGTAATGTTGCACCAGCAAATTAAAAAAATAAATTAAACGCAGTATGTTGAAAGTATTTAACTTTGATTTGCCGGTGCAACATTACATTTAATTATGAATGCATGTGAATTACTTTTACAACATGCGCTCAAAGGCTTTGCATCGCTTGATTTTGTTTGTAAACATGCACCCAAATAAAGTCTTTAAATTGAAGTGATAGAAGTGTGCATTAGCCATGTGTTTTGAAAGTCAATCACGGGCACTTAGAATTACAAGTATATCATACCGATGCCGGACCTGAGTGTTGACATACTCCAATCATGTGTAAAATAGCTAAACAGGCGCCATCAAAAAACAGCGTCTTGCATTTGACCTCAGTCTTTATGAACGCACAGCAAATGTGATGAGATAAGAACAAGATTTACAGGCCTGTTTACGGAGGAGCTTGGAAAAGTGAGTGAAAACACAAGCGCTCGTGTTAAGTGCTCTTTAACAAAGAAAAAATTAGTTCCTGAAACAGATCCTAAAATGGAAGCAGTGGAGGGAGAGTGTACTTGGTCCATGCTTTCGGGCAGTGCTAAGCACAGGAAGAGGCATGACAAATGCCTACTATAGACAAAAGAGGAGAAAGAATATGAGAGCTACGATAGAGCAGTGGTGGCCGCTCCATTAGGGCGTTGGAGCGCCGCCCCACTGCTTTCTCGCAGTGCGAGAAGCAGAAAATAAAATGGTATTTTAAATACCATTTTATTTTCTGCTTCTCGCGCTGCGAGAAAGCAGAAGGCAGGGGTATGCCTGGTCGGGGGCGGGTGGGAGGGTATGCCTGGTTGGGGCGGGGGGGTGGGCGGGTCGGGGAGGAGTGGTTTGCACCACTCTGAGTGCCCTGACTGTTTGGTCAGCCCTGGGGCTGACCAAAGCAGTCATGCGCACTCTACATTTTCTCTATGTAGGTTGCATGCAGCCTACATAGAGAAAATGGCGTCCCTACTGGTGCCCGGCTGGGCGCCGTCCGGGACTCCCCACCAATCACAACGCTGCCATTGCAGCGTTGTGATTGGCTTACAGGAGGAGAGGGAGCATCAGCATGCCTGTTCCTGTTAGCAGAGGCGGCGAGGGACCCGGCCCAGGAGCAGAGGGCAGAGGCGGCGCGGACCTGGTCAGGTACGTTTTCCTTTTTATTTTAACACCCCCCTGCGGTAACCCCACGCGACCCCCCCCAGTATTGCGAGCCGCGACTGATCATTTACATCTGAACTGCTTTTATTTTACTTGCTGCCGTTAACAAATGCTTTTAAGTTTTAAACTTAAAAGCATTTGTTAACGGCTTATCAGCCAACCCTGGGAGTAAATGCATCTAGTACTTCAGCTTCTGCAAATCTGGTGCGCTTTTTGTTTACTACTACATGAAAGACCTCAGAAGAAGCTGGCTGAGTGATGTCATAGAGAAGACATGATCCAGCTAGTTGTTGAAATCTGGAAAAGCGGAATGAAGGATTTCTAAGCAAAGCAGCCGATTGTATTTCCTCCTTGATTCCAGACCATTACCGCACGACTTTGCACGCCGTGCGACTGGGTATAACGCTGCAATTGGAATACACTTCGGTGGAAATATTTCATAACCTTCAAAACCTGTTATTGATTTGAATGAATATCGCACTTGTTATATAAAGTGTGGGTGTTTGGTATCCAAAACGTTGTTCTCTCTCCGTGTCGTTTCAGTGTTACCGAAAGTACATTAAACAGTGTTCAGCAAACGTTGCTAACATAATTAATTTAAATCCAATGATATTGTTAAAGGCTAAGCGAATCTCTTGGCTTGGGAACATATTGTTTGTGTTCCTCTTCGTAAAATGGATTGATTTACTGTGTGGAATATCTCCTTTGGGCTGAGCACAGAACATTTGTTATATCAAATCCTGGGACTTTTTTCAGCTTAACTTTCCCAGTAAATGAAAAACGAGTTTTTGTAAAAAAACGTTTTGAAAATATATATCTAATTGCACACGTCAATGCGGAAATCTTACGTTTGTTGCAGTATTGTTTCTATTTAGTGCGTTAGTTCATTTACAGCAGTGCTGAAGGCATTTTGTTTCTTTTAAAAATGGCCCGAGCTTGTGTGGAGTTAAAGGCTGTTAGACCTGGCACCATTGGCGTGGGTCTCCTTCCATTTTTGCGGTTGCCTCTTATGTTTTTGCTGGTTTTAGATGCTTTTGGGCACTGTGCCACTGCTGTTCAGTGCCACAGTGCAAGTGCTCCCTATGGTAAATTGATGTATGGATTAGTGACTCCATGATTGGCTTGTTTGGCTTACTGTCAGACCCTAGTACAGTGCACTGCGTGTGCCATGGGCTTGTAAATCAAATGCTGCTGGTGGGCTTGCAGCACTGGTTGTGCCACCCACCGGAGCAGCGTGTAAAGTGTGTCTCAGGCCTGCCATGGCAGAGCCTGTGGGCAGTCTGGTACTGCCATGTTGACTGGGCAAGTGTACCCACTTGCCAGTCCCTAAACCTTCCCTTTTATACATATTAGTCACCCTAAGGTAGGCCCAAGGGCAGGGTGCATTGTAGGTAAAAGGTAGGACATGCCCTGGTGTGTGTGGCATGTCCTAATAGTGAATTACAGCCATTTTCGTTTTTCACTATTGCAAGGCTACCTGTTCCCCAAAGGCCAGAATGGGCAGTTAGATTATTACATTTTATAATCCTAACTGACTCAGGGAACCAGGTAGAAATTCGAGTTTAGTACGCCTGAACTCAGAATGATAAAATACATCTTTTTAGTGAAGTTGGTTTTAACATTCTGTGTTTGAAAATACCACTTTTAGAAAGTAGGTATTTTCTTGCCTAACTATCCAAGCCTGCCTCTGCTAGGTTGTGTATTCCTTGTCTGGAGATTGAGTGACAGGGGCTGGGGGTGGCTACAGGAGACAGGGTGAGTCAGCGCAGGGCTGAATAGAAAGACCTGCATCCAGAGTGGAGGGAGGAGTTGCACCTGGGTCTGAATAGGGCTGTGCCTGCCTTCCACAATGCTGGCTCCACCTCCTGCCGGGCGGCTGAGCACTCTGCCCCACATTCTGAAAGGAAAGAAGGAGTCAGAAAAACAAAGTGCTCCAGGACTGACCAGAACTGGTTTTGGACTAGGCAGAGGCCTCTCTGCCTTCAGAGAACAAAGAGAAACTGTGTATAAAAAGGGGACCCAGACCCCTAGGAAATTAGATCACTTCTGGGAATCAAGACGAACCTTTGCTGAGGAGAAGAACCAGGAAGCTGAAGGAGGAGACTACCCCTGTGCTGTGTGTTTGGGGGTTGGCCTGCAGTGGTTGCTTCATTGCCAAAGAAAGGAGAAAAGGACTGAGTGTGCTTTCTATCAACTTGAAGAAGAATCTCCAAGGGCTTGAACTAGAGCTTGCCTCCTGCCTGAAGTCTCAGGGATACAAGACTTCACCAACCAGCTCCCCCCTGAATTCCCTTGCTGGGAATTGAAGTGCCTGCTGCTGTGCTGGGCCTTCTGAGAGACTGCGTGTCGCTGGGAGCTGGAAGCGCGATGCAACAACGAGAAGCGTGTCGCCGCTGCGCCGCTGTCATCGCATCGCCGAGGAAGCGAGACGCCGCTGTCATCATCGCATCGCGGCGCATCGCCGGAGAAGCGGGACGCTGCCACGGAGGACATCGTCGCATCACCGGAGAAGCGCGTCGCAGGGCCTGTCGCGGCTCCCAAGATCATCGAGTCGCCGCACGGCCGTCGGGCGTGCACGCATCGCACCAACGTTGTCGCATCGCAGCCAAGACGCCATTTTTATCGCATCGCACCGGAGAAGAGTATCGCATCGAGGTGCCATCTGTTGCATCGCACCGGAGAGCAGTAAGAAACCGACGCATCAACTCCCCACACAGTAAGGAAGCGAGCATGTATTGTATTGTATTGTATTGTAAATAGCATTTATAGAGCGCAACAAACACCCTGCGGGTACCCTGGCGCTAAAGATACATGAATACAGACCAACGTGAAGCGAGAAGGACAGAACCTAAAAGCATTACTCAAAAGCGACAGGATCAATTTCTGGGGAACAACCACGTTTTGATCCTTTTCCTGAACAGGGACAGGGTACTGCATTGTCTAATTTCAAGTGGGAGTGTGTTCCAGAGTTTTGCAGCAGCAAAACTAAAAGATCTTCCTCCCAGTCTGACCCTGTTGAACCTGGGTACCTTTGCCAAGTAAGCAAAAGAGGAACAAAGGGTCCGGGTAGGAGTATACCAAACCAATTTCTTCTGTAGCGGCCTAGGACCGAGTCCATGCAAAGCCCTAAACCCTTTACAAAGGGATTTAAAATAAATTCTTTGCTGCACAGGGAGCCAATGTAGCTCCGCTAGGCACATTGAGGCGGAAAAGCCTCGTGGCCTAGACAAGGCCAATTTCGCAGCCGTATTCTGAACACGCTGCAGTCTCTGTATCAGATACTTGGGGGACTCCAGCAACAGAGCATTGCAGTAGTCAAGTCTACTTAGGATAACGCCTTGAACAACCAAGGCTCTAACCGAAATTGGGAGCAACGGGAGAATCTTTCTCAGAGCCCTAATGAGGCCAAAACAGCACCCCACCATCTTGTTCACTTGCGTCTCTAGTGACAGGTTGGCATTAAACATAACTCCCAAGTTTCGCACCGTCTTAGATGGCGCCAAGGCAGTAGATGAATCAATGGGCCAGAAGTTGTGAGGAAGAGGCAGATGGACCTTCCCAACTGCGCAGTGTACAATTTCGGTCTTATCGGAATTAAATTGTAAAGAGTTATTACGTAACCACTGCGCAGTGTCATGCATACATGCATGAAAATCCTCCAGGGCATTGGGTAGGGTTCCATCAAGAGATAGAATGATCTGAGTGTCATCAGCATAATTGACCAATTTCACATTATGAGCCCGAATGATATTAATCAGTGGGCTCAAATAGATGTTAAATAAAATTGGGCTGATGGCAGATCCTTGTGGGACCCCATGACAGATATTAGTGAAGGCTGACTGGAAAGGGGGAAGAGCCACTGCCTGACACCTGCCAGATAGATAGGATCGAAACCAGTCCAAGGCAGTGCCCACTACTCCCACCTCCTCTAAACGTGTTAGCAAAACTCCCTGCGCAGCAGTAAGGAACCGACGCAT
>CAWUFW010009555.1:600000-773949 GCA_963921515.1 Calotriton arnoldi
AGGGACCCTGTAATGCCACATGGACACTGGCATCACCTGGAGTATCATGTGTACACCACAGCAAAACAAACATGACCCCCACAGGTAGTGGCCACACTTGCCATGGCAGGACAGACATGGACGTCTGTGACACACACGCACAACATCAGAGTCCATGCACACACAACGTGGATGTGGAGACTGTCTCCCATTGTGCACATGAAATCAGAGACATTGTAAACACTACATGCACAAAGACTGTGGAGGGCCATCACTATTGTGCCACTGGGACACCCTGGCTCAAACATACCGTCCCACATGGGACTCACGGGGTATGTGACATGACATACACAAACACCACTGTGAAATGTGACCATGACACATGCACAGATATGAACAGTTGCACATCACAGTGGTCACGTACACGTAACACCCAGGATCCTGTCCCCATGAACACGTGCACAGCCTGGGGGTGGCTGCCCACAGGTGACACCCACAGGACAACATGTACACCAACATACACACAATAGGAAATGCAGCCTTACATGCCTTATGATAAGGTTTGGACAGGCTGTCGTGATGTAGGTGTGCCCCTCACTCCCTGGGAGCTATCTGTGGCTGGCATATGTCCATCTGAGACAGGCATGCTGACCTATGCCAGTCACATGTACAGTGATGCGTTGTACCGCAATGGACCGATCGGTGCCTCCGGCCGGCCCATTGCCTTCAATGTGTGCGGGTACGCGTTGTACCCCTGTGCGCGTTGAACCGCAATGGACCGATCGGTGCCTCCGGCCGGCCCATTGCCTTCAATGTGTGCGGGTACGCGTTGTACCCCTGTGCGCGTTGTACCGCAATGGACCGATCGGTGCCTCCGGCCGGCCCATTGCCTTCAATGTGTGCGGGTACGCCTTGTACCCCTGTGCGCGTTGTACCGCAATGGACCGATCGGTGCCTCCGGCCGGCCCATTGCCTTCAATGTGTGCGGGTACGCGTTGTACCCCTGTGCTGCGTTGAACCGCAATGGACCGATCGGTGCCTCCGGCCGGCCCATTGCCTTCAATGTGTGCGGGTACGCGTTGTACCCTCTGTGCAGCGTAGTACCGCAATGGACCGATCGGTGCCTCCGGCCGGCCCATTGCCTTCAATGTGTGCGGGTACGCGTTGTACCCCTGTGCGCGTTGTACCGCAATGGACCGATCGGTGCCTCCGGCCGGCCCATTGCCTTCAATGTGTGCGGGTACGCCTTGTACCCCTGTGCGCGTTGTAACCGCAATGGACCGATCGGTGCCTCCGGCCGGCCCATTGCCTTCAATGTGTGCGGGTACGCGTTGTACCCCTGTACGCGTTGTACCGCAATGGACCGATCGGTGCGCACCCATTGACAATGGGCTTGCCTGGCAACGGACGCGTTTTCGAATTTCGAACGAGTCGGTTGCTGGGAATTCAGTTGGTCACCCACAACAATGTTGCAAAATCATGTATGTCATGAAGTTGAAGATTTGAAGGATGCTGTGGGCGTGTTTTGGTGCTGCTATTCCATGGATTGGCCAGATTCAGAAGATGCAAACGACTTGGACCTATCACTTTGGACACAAGGGACAGGATCTGCCTCTCCAGCACATATATATTGCTGGCTGTTCCCCTGAGAGCCCACTTGCCTGCAGTACATGCTCCAGGACGACATCTGCCACTGAACTGCTGCTGTCTCTGCCCCTCTGGACCCTGCAATGGCACGTACTGTGGAGAGAGCCCCAGCCTTCAGCCTTGAGGAGAACCAGGCCCTGCTGGACAGCCTACTTCCACAGTACAGCAAGCTGTATGGGACACCAGGGGAGCAGGTGAGTGTCCTGTGCACTGCCTTTCTGAATGTGCATTTTGTCTGACTAGCAAGGCTGAGAGTCTGCACGCCACTGGCTAGCAGGCTCACTGAGTAGTTGTCACCCCCCATAGTGTGTAGTGACTTGCACTGGACAGGTATGGTGCAATGACAGTGCTTCTGAACAGGGTTTTACTCCTCATTCAATGATACCATGTAGTGACTTCTGGAAAACTGTCCATGGGCAGCCGTGCACTGCCTGTGTACACCATGTGCCCCTGTGATTGCGACATGTATATGCAACTGTGTCATGCACGGATATGTTGCATGTGTAGTAATGGCCTTATCACTTTGTCATCCTGACAGGCTTCTGCCCATCGGAAGCAGGAGATATGGAAGGACATCGTCCGGGCTGTCCGGTCCGTGGGGGTCTACAAGCGCCGGATCCACAACTGCCAAAAGAGGTGGCAGGACCTTCGGGGCTGGACCCGGAGGATTGCACGGGTCCAGCTGAAGCTGTCGCCTCCTCGCAGGAGGGGCGGAACACGGACCCTGACCCCCCACATGCTCAGGATCCTGGCGGTGGTCTTTCCAGACCTGGATGGGCAGCTGAAGGCCAGAGAGCAGCAAGGAGGGGGTGAGTCAAAGACTGCACTGTGAACTCTGTCTAACATGCTATGTGCCCTCCTCGGGCCTGGTTAAACTGCCACAGTACAGCAGTCATGTTGTCCAGGAGCCATGTCCCTCTATTGTGCACTGCCCACTCCTCATCTGACACCCAGGTGTGGCCCTTACATGCAGGGAATTCTGTCACTTAGGACTGTGTCCTTGCAGTTTGCTTGACTCAAGGTGGGAGACAGCATCTGTTTCCCTGACTCTGTGGTGGGCATCATGGGTGGGTCCATTGCTTACACAATGCCTGTATTCTGACATGTATTCAGCGTGTTACTTTGATCTGTGGTCCAATTGCTGAGCTGATCCACCACATGTGGCTGGGGTATCTGGCACACACCCATGCTGCGGGTGGGAACAATGTTTGGGCCCCAGGAGTATGTATATGACGTGTGTCACACATACTTAGCCAGCTGCCTACAGTCCAGGGCTCATCCCTCATTCATGTGGGGCTGGACAGTCATGCCTACTCCAGGCCATACAATACACTCTGTACTCCCACTCCCGTGTATCAGCTGACACATTGTGCGCAGTGATTTGACCCCTCAGGTGTCTGCCTCTGTGTCAGTGTGCTGTGGATTAGTCGCCAGGACTGCTGTGGAGTTTCTTGGTAGGGGCTCAGCATGCCACTGGAGATGTGACCATAGGAGACGATACTTGTCTGACACATAGGTGTCTGATCAGCTGCCCATGCAGACTGGGGCATGTGAATGTGAAGTTCAGGCAGCTGTTCCCCATGCACAGCAGAGTGTGAGGGGCTCAGGTTCAGAGGGTAGTGTCACAGGTCTACCATATGTCCAATAGGTATGACCTGGACAGATGAGGGTTAAGAGGATGTGTTGTGGGGGATGTACATGTGCACTTGTGCAGCTCCAGGACTTGCATTCCCCATGACCTACTATTGTGACACAGTGCAGAGTGTTGTTGTCTGGCTGCAAAGTCATACATCACTGAGACAGTGATGTATGACTTTGCAGTCATGCCTCCGCCATGGCATGTGTCTACTGATTGGTGAGCCTGCAGGGGAGTGACATGTGCTACATGCACACCTTAGTGGCGCTGGCTATCAGGACATGGGTGCATCATGGTGTCTGTCGCTGGTATGCATCACATGCATTTCCTATTTGACTCTGGGCATCCCTTTCATCCGGAAACCTGTACTGACTCAGTGGCAAGAGCTGTGATGTGTGCATGTCCACATGCCACACCGTGTCCTCTGCACTGTCCAACTACTGTGTACTTGGTGCATGTGTCAACACTGGGGTGTTGCAATCCAACAGACACCAGACAGATGGGTGCAAGGCCATGTGGGATGTGAGTGCCATGCTTGGCATCAGACTGACAATTGACTTCTCCTGTTCAATTAGGGCACTTTTAGCAATGTACAACTAATGATGCCAGGGCTTGCTCTGTGATGTGCTGTGCTCACAGTGGTGTGTGCGTTATGTGCAGGTGACTGATGATTGTCTGTATCCCCATTGTTTGCAGATACATCCACGGCCACGGAAGGGGACAGCTCCACGGACCAGGAGGAGCCAGAGAGCCAGACTGGGTCAGCAGCCGAGGAGTGGTCGGAGGGACCCAGTGGCACGGAGGGCGAGGGGAGCCACACCGAGGAGTCCTCAGCAGCATCCACCTCAGCTGAGGACCAGAGCAACTCGGAGGATGACTCACTTGTGGAGGCGGGTGTCAGCAGCCACCACACCCCAGCTAGTGTTGCTGTCCCCGCCACCACCAGCACCACCACCGCCCTCCCATCGGCTCCCATTCCCCAGGTCCGTGGAGGCTCCCATGTCCGGGAGCGTGTCTCCTTTGGGCCAGGCACCGCACCCCCTGCCCCTGTGTCCCCTGCTGCCCTGAGTGAGGAGTCTGTGTACCTCCTTCGCCAGCTCCATGTAGGGCAGACAGCCATGCTGAGTGTCCTCCATGCGCACACCGCGCTGTTGACTCAGCTGGTGTCATTCATGGAGGGCATCTCATCGGGCATGTCTGACCTACAGAGGGGCAATAGGTCCATGGACTCCTCCCTGACGGCAGCAGTGTCCCTCCTCAAACGGTCCCTCACCCCTCCTGCCTCTGCTCCATCCACACTCCCCAGCACCTTACCCGTCCCAAGCACACACACACCGGCACAGGCACACACCAGCACACACACATCCAGCACACTGACACACACGCCAATGACAAAACGCACACGCACGCACATTCAGGGGACTGAAGCCAGACTCACAGGGGATGGGGCCCTGGAACACACACACGCATCCACATGCACTGGGCAGTCCTCAGTTCCCTCTCCCTCCAAAGCACCCTCCCTTGCCTCACCTGCAACCCCAAAGTCACAGCAGCTCTTCCTCTGTGACCTCGGCCTCTTCCCCACCGATGAAGCTGCTCCAGCATCCCGGGGGAAGAGGAAGCCCACCCACACGGAGCAGAGTGCCCCTCGCCCCCGGACACCCTCCCCCAGGCGCAGACGGACTGAGGCCCCCACCCGCAAGTCCCCCGGAGTCCTAAGAGCAAGACCCCGCCACCGCCCTGCAGCTCAGGCACAAGGTCTCCGTCCTCCATCCCTCAGGCCCCCACTGCACAGGTGCCCCCACCACACCCTGCCCCAGGTTCCCCCACCCACAGATATACCATCCCCAAGAGGATCAGGCCTTCTCCCCCTGCCACTTGCTCTCCCAGCACCACACCCCCGCTGCGCTTGTCTGTGCCACTGATGTGGTGAGGGTGTCCTCCCCCTCTGTCCAACCCACCTTGCCTGTTCCCCATTCTCCTCCCCTGGAGGTAGGCACTGCAGTGGAGTCCACTACCGCCCTGTCTGACTTGGGCACTGCAGTGGCGGACCTGTCCACTCCATCTGCAGGGTCCACTGCAGTTGTGCCGGCACCCACGACATCTGAGTCATGCCCCCCAGTTGTGCCGGCACACACCATGTCAGACACCTCCACTGCAGTTGTCAGTGGCTCTCCAGCACCCACCACCCCTTCCCTGACTCCCCCTGGTGAGCCCTGATCCTGTCCCTGCGGTGCCTGGCCTGCCCCCCGGTTGCCCCTCCTAGTGGATTGTCCCTGGTTTTGTGCAGGCATGCGTAGGGTGACATCTGCCAGTGTCACCCTGTTTGAACTTTGACAATGGACTGGCCATTGGCCTTTGCTCTATTTTTTCTGGACGTCGTTTTCAATCAACACATATGCTGAATAAAGCAACTTTCTTTTCTCTAGTGCTCATGCTTCAGATGTACATGTTGTTGGTGCTGCTAACCATGCCCTTGCTGCAGTGATGGTGATATCTGGTCTCATGATTATGAAGTGTTACTGTGCAGGAACCCATGTGGTCCAGGGGGAATGTGTCCTATCATGTGGTGTATCCATGTCATCAATAGCAGCATCTGAGGGTGTCATGTGTTCAGTATTTGGCAATGGGTTTCCTACTTACATTAGCAATTTCATATCTGTGGCTTCCACCCCTGCACATCTGTTGTGCCTGCCATCGTTGCATTTGTCTACTTCCCTGACCGTGTTGCCATCTCCACTGGACATGCAGGTTTGGGCATCAATGGGGAAGGACTCATCCGTGTAGTCAGTGCAACATTGCTATACAAGTGTGTTGGATCTGTGCTGATGATTCCGTTGGCACATCCATGACCAGGCTGATGTGATGGGAGCCCTCATTTGGTGCTAATTGTTGATTGTGTGACCAAGTGCTCAGCTGACATGATGGGGCCCTACTGAGGCAACATATGGCACAGCTTTCCTCACACAGGAGTGGAGTCCCCTCATGGCAGTGTGTACACGTGTGACATTGCCTGCGCCCAAGGTGTGTGTTGTATGTGCATGTCTGTGTGTTCACTTCCATTTATCTGCGCATGCTGTGATCCCTAGTGTTGTACCTGTTTGTGATGCTTGCTGACTTGAGCTATGTTCCCCCAAAGTCTTCTCCCTGTGTTCTCTGTGATGTGGGTGCATGGCACATTACTGGTCATCAGGGTGTCACCCATAGGTGTGTTTGCTGTCAGGGCTGAGTTTGTGTGCAGACGCAGATGGGTCACAGTCAGGTTTCCCCTTGGCACTTGTTGTTTGCCCCTGTCATGTGATTTTCAGTTCGTGTTATCTTTCAGTGATTGTGACACGTTGTGTGTGTGACTGCTGGCACTCCTCAGGGTCCGGGCTGCAATGTTGGTTGTTGTCTATGTGTGTTCTTTGTGGGTGACCTTGGCTTCTTCATTGGTGTGTGACTGTGGCTGGGATCCCATTTGTTGGTGTGGTATCGCCGTCATGTCCATGTACAGCGTAGTGTGCAGTGTGTCAGACATTCAGGAGTCTTGTTGAGTGGCCATGTGTGATGTGTTTCTGCACCTTGGTTCCCACCCACCACCCTGGAATAGTCATGGGTGCATGTGCAATGTCACCAGTGCATGTGTACTTCACTGCTGCACATTGTTAGAGGTCGAGGGGTGTGGTCTTGAGTGTGTGCAGATGGGAGTTGTTGCCCAGCTAGTCCCCTGCCTCCATGTTGGCCTTGGCTTACTGGCCATGCTGATTGATTTGTGCTTGTGTAGGTGTGATGGTAGTTTGTTGCTCAGGACACCTGACTGTGGTTCACAGTGTGAACGACATTTAGCTTTGTCATCACAGTGGGATTTTTATTCAGCCCAGGGTCACCACATTGTGGGGGCCCTGGGGGTGGTGCTGTGGTGTGTCTGTGTCTTGCTGTGTCAGTTGTTGTTCCTACGTGCCTGTGTGACATGTGTGTTTTGTGCTCCCTCTCATCTGACAATGCCTGCTTGCCCACATAGGGGATTTGGATCCATGAGTTACCTTAGTGTGGCAGTGTATGCACATCTGTATGATTGGTATTCAGCTCTCCTCATGTGTTGTGTGGTTGCCTGGGGACACTGGCACCCCCACCCCTCACCTGCTGTGTATGATGACAGTGTTGGTCTGCCTGTTTGTGTTTGTGCATCTGCACCACTGCATTGGCATATCTTGGGTGTGCCATTGGCTGTATGTTGTTTGGTGTGTTTCCCCTGCTGTCCCTGGGACTCCTAGGTCATCGGTCAGCACAGTGATCATGGTTTGTGTGTCCCATTGCTGCCATGGTATGGTATCTGTTCACCTCACATCTGCTGTCTCCACAGGATATCTGCATTTGTGTGCCCATTGGTGCAAATATGTGGTTCTGCATTCTGATGGTCACTTCTGTCATTGTGTCATTGATGACTGTTGACGGTCTCAGCCCCCATGGGTGTTGTTTGTCTGCACATGGCCAAAGGAATGTCTCATTTGCACTGCAGTATTTGGCTCCCCCAATTTATGTTGCAATGGGACACATACACTACTTTGCCACAGATGAGTTTTTGGTTCTGTGACCAGGAATGATCCATGCAGTTTGGCAGTTGCAGCTCTTTCTTTGTCAACACTTACCTTTTGGTCACTGTGATGATGGGGGTGTAGACCCCATTGCCACAATGGTCAAAATGTGCTTCAGCTATGGACCCCACACTTGCCTTTTGGTCACTGTGATGATGGGGGTTTAGACCCCATTGCCACAATGGTCAAAATGTGCTTCAGCTATGGACCCCACACTTGCCTTTTGGTCACTGTGATGATGGGGGTTTAGACCCCATTGCCACAATGGTCAAAATGTGCTTCAGCTATGGACCCCACACTTGCCTTTTGGTCACTGTGATGATGGGGGTTTAGACCCCATTGCCACATTGGTCAAAATGTGCTTCGGCTATGGACCCCACACTTACCTTTTGGTCACTGTGATGATGGGGGTTTAGGCCCCATTGCCACAATGGTCATGGGCTGCTTGCATTGTGGGTGCCACACACATATATGTGTGGCACATGTGCTAGGGGGTCACATTGTATGTTCAAAGTCATGTTCGGTGTTGTAGGCATTTGACACAGCCTACACACGCTTGTCATGGTGGTGGGGGGATGTCTTTATCTTGCATTCCCTAGGTTGTGGTGTGCTTGTTGTGTCATGCATTGTCCATCCTATGAGTGGGGGTGGTAGTAGTGGTAGGCATCCAGCCCCCCTGGGTGTGGGTGGTAGTAGTGGTAGGCATCCAGCCCCCCTGGGTGTGGGTGGTAGTAGTGGTAGGCATCCTGCCCCCCTGGCTAAGGGTGGTAGTAGTGGTAGGCATCCAGCCCCCCTGGCTAAGGGTGGTAGTAGTGGTAGGCATCCAGCCCCCCTGGCTAAGGGTGGTAGTAGTGGTAGGCATCCAGCCCCCCTGGGTGAGGGTGGTAGTAGTGGTAGGCATCCAGCCCCCCCTGGCTAAGGGTGGTAGTAGTGGTAGGCATCCAGCCCCCCCTGGGTGTGGGTGGTGGTTGTGGTAGTCATCCAGCCCCCCTGGGTGTGGGTGGTAGTTGTGGTAGGCATCCAGCCCCCCTGGGTGTGGGTGGTAGTAGTGGTAGGCATCCAGCCCCCCTGGGTGTGGTTGGTAGTAGTGGTAGGCATCCAGCCCCCTGGCTAAGGGTGGTAGTAGTGGTAGGCATCCAGCCCCCTTGGCTAAGGGTGGTAGTAGTGGTAGGCATCCAGCCCCCCTGGGTGAGGGTGGTAGTAGTGGTAGGCATCCAGCCCCCCTGGGTGTGGGTGGTAGTAGTGGTAGGCATCCAGCCCCCCTGGGTGTGGGTGGTAGTAGTGGTAGGCATCCAGCCCCCCTGGGTGTGGTTGGTAGTAGTGGTGGGCATCCAGCCCCCCTGGCTAAGGGTGGTAGTAGTGGTAGGCATCCAGCCCCCTTGGCTAAGGGTGGTAGTAGTGGTAGGCATCCAGCCCCCCTGGGTGAGGGTGGTAGTAGTGGTAGGCATCCAGCCCCCCTGGGTGTGGGTGGTAGTAGTGGTAGGCATCCTGCCCCCCTGGCTAAGGGTGGTAGTAGTGGTAGGCATCCAGCCCCCCTGGCTAAGGGTGGTAGTAGTGGTAGGCATCCAGCCCCCTTGGCTAAGGGTGGTAGTAGTGGTAGGCATCCAGCCCCCCTGGCTAAGGGTGGTAGTAGTGGTAGGCATCCAGCCCCCCTGGCTAAGGGTGGTAGTAGTGGTAGGCATCCAGCCCCCCTGGGTGAGGGCGGTAGTAGTGGTAGGCATCCAGCCCCCCTGGCTAAGGGTGGTAGTAGTGGTAGGCATCCAGCCCCCCTGGGTGAGGGTGGTAGTAGTGGTAGGTATCCAGCCCCCCTGGGTAGGGGTGGTGGTGCGCATTCAGGCCCCTGTGTGCATATGTGGCATTGGTGATGGGCATCCCGCCCCTATGGTGCTGCTGTTGCTGGTGTAAGTATATTCAGCATCCCCGTGTATGTGTGTGATGTGTCGTGTACGTGTTGTATGTGTTTTGTGGTTGGTGTCTGGCTTACCTTCTGCGCCGTACGCGTCCGTGCCTGTTCCGGTAGTGGATGTAGAATATTGGTATGATCGGGACGAAGGGATTCATGGTTGGTTCGTGTCGTTCGTCCTTCTCGTTGCTTCGCGTCGTCCTCGTCGCTTCGCCTCGTCCTCGTCGCTTCGCGTCGTCCTCGTCGGTGCCGTGTTCGTCTCGTAGCCGTGGATCGTGTTGTGGCGCGAATCGGAGCTTATGTGCGCCTCTCCCGGATGCTTTAACGTGCCGTGCGTAGCGACGGGTTCGGCGCGTACGGGAAGCGCATCGTACTTGTCCGGCCGGACGGGGCTGCATTTTCCCTTCCGTGCGACTCGATTCGGCGTTTCCGGATTCGCCTCGGTCGGAGAACAGGACCTGGTTTGGGTGAGTACGGCTCGGCCGGATTTTTTGCTGTTGTGCGCATCGTACTTGCTCGTTCGGTGTGCTGTACGGATCGGTCGGGAAACAGGCTTTCGCATGGCTTTTTTCCCGACCGAATGGTATTGGGTGCGCCTCCGACCGAGATCGGAATCGGCCCCATAGTGTATTCATAATTGTATAAATTGTTTAATAGATATATTTTTATGTTATATATTAGGTGCTGCTTGTTGTGTTTGTAGGGGAATAGGATGGGAAGTTATTTAAGTAATAATGAATTAACAATTAATGATTCATTTATTAATAATTGTTCCATTGATTACTTAATATGTTAAATGTGTTATAATTTTTTATTTTAATTATATTTTAATTCTTGGCTGCTAGGTTTGTGGGAGTATAGTGTGCAAATTTAATGAATTTAATAGGATTTGTTTTAATTAATATTAATTATTATAAATTGTAATAAATATGTAACTTGTTTAATTGGTTTTTACATTTATATATATCATTTTTACATTTAGGTCCTAATTATGGTGCCGGTCAGAGTTGCCTCCGACGACACTGTCTCGGTGTGGGAACCGACCGACCGTAGGTCGACGGTTCCAAACACCGTATTACAATGTGACCACACATGGTGCGATCAGAAACTCCCATTTCCCTATGGAAGCTTGTGCGGTGGTCAGAAACTGGCCGCAGCTCAAGCTTCCATAGAGAAATGGGAGTTTCTGTAAATCCTTGCACCGCGTGACATGAACCTCATGGTGCCTGGCACACGGTGCAGAGATTTTTCAAGAGGGCACAATAGGTGGCCCCCAACCAGAGGCTGTAAAGGCATGTTGGAAAGCCCAACATTAGAAGCCTGTCGGAAACGGACATCATAATCCCTACGGCAGAAACGCTGTCCGTAGGAGAATAATGTGCGGCCTCCGACCGCCGGTTTACACTCCGACCGCCTACATTGTAATAGGCGGTCAGACTTTAAACCATGGATGTCGGTCGGAGGCTTTCCGACCAACATCCCAATCAGCCCCTAAGAGTTTTATATTTTTGGTCAATTAATAGAGTTATTAAAATATGTTATGTGTTGAAGTGAACTACATTCTCTACTGCTGCACAGAGTGGATTGGGAATAGTAAATGTTACCCCTGCGGAATTCAACTCTTTCCCTACTGTTGCACAGACTGGAGTGGGAATAGTACATTTTACCCCTCTGGAGTCCAACGGTTTCTCCACTTAGGCACAGAGTGGAGTGGAATAGTAAATTTTACCCCTCTGGTGTCCAACACTTTCCATACTGCTGCACAGACTGGAGAGGGAATAGTACATTTTACCCCTCTGGAGTCCAACGCTTTCTCTACTGAGGCACAGAGTGGTGTGGGAATAGTACATTTTACCCTTCCAGCATCCAACGCTTTCCCTATTGTTGCAAAGACTGGAGTGGGAATAGTACATTTTTGTCCTTTGGAGTCTAACTCTTTCCCTACTGTTACACAGACTGGAGTGGGAATAGTAAATTTTAACCCTCTGGCGTCCAACACTTTCTCTACTGTTACACAGACTATGGAGGGAATAGTACATTTTACCCCTGTGGAGTCCAACGCTTTCCCTACTGTTGCACAGGCTGGAGTGGGAATAGTAAATTTTACCCCTGCGGAGTCCAATGCTTTCCCTACAGTACACATTGGAGCAGATAGTATATCTATTTTCACAGACTTTACTACTTTGATTTGTATATTTGTGTCATTTTATAATATCTGTGAGTGTATATATATATATATATATATATTATCTACTGGCGGTCGCCAGTAGATAGTTATAGTTAGGACCTTTATCCATAGGAAATCCGCAACATTCTATTCCCAATAAGTTTGGCGTCGTTTGACGAATCATCGCGAAATTTTCAAAACTAGTGGGGCGCTCCGGTCCGCTCCTGTCTTGAAAGTTTCGGGGTGATTCATCAAGCGGCGGCCGAGAAAAAAGGGGGGTCCCAAAACGCATTTTCTCCGTTTTCTCCATGTTAATTCCCATAGGAAATTTTAGCCACGGCTACAGCCCGAACTGCTGAACGGAATTACACCAAATTTTGCAAAAAGGTAGCGCTTGGTTCAGAAAGCGACCTTTTTTTTAAATGGTGTAAATCCGTTCAGTAGTTGCGGAGAAATTCAAAAAATAAGAGTGAAAAAATCGATTTCCCATAGGAAACTTTAATGCAAGGCTACAGCAAAAACTGCTGAACGGAATTACACCAAATTTGGCAAAAAGGTAGTGCTTGGTTCAGAAAGCACCCTTTTTAAAAATGGTGTAAATCCGTTCAGTAGTTGCTGAGGAAATACAAAATAAAAGTTTCGATATTTAGAGGCACAGAGGATCCGCACACCCTCCCGACCACGAGCTGCATGCTAATTGGCTGTCAACACTCCAAACCAGGAAGTGTTGGCAGCCATCTTGTTCCTCGGTAGAACCGAGGGACAAGAAAAGACAAAAACAAGGGCGCAAAACGCAAAAAGGGGGCAGGGTAGAAACACCCTGACCCCCTAGCCCTGTTTTAAATCGGCAGAAAACGCGCTGGGTGCGCGGATCCTGCCGATAAAAAAAAAACGAATCGCGGGCTCCCCCGCTTCGTGGTTAATTGGCCCCCGGGTGGGCCAAGTCCCGGGGGCATGGGGGGCTTTATTATTAATTATATGGGGGGCCTCTAAGGCCCCCACAAGCCCCGGGGACCTCCACCCCCCGGGGCTTTAAACAAAATGGTGCGGGAGGGCTCTGAGCCCTCCCGCAGCCCCGGGGACCGCCACCCCCCGGGGCTTCTTTTTTTTAAATTAAATCACCTGTGTGGGGGGCTGAAGCCCCCCCACATGCCCCGGGGACCGCCACCTCCCCGGGACACTAACAAATTTAAAATGGGGGTCCGTTTTGGACCCCCGAAGCCCAGGGACCACCACCTCCCCGGGCTTTGCAGATGTGGGGAGGGGGGCCGCGCGTCCCCCTCCTGGAGCCATTGATGGCCCTGGGGACCGCCACCCCCCAGGGCCGGCTCCTGCAGTGTCCCGGGGTACTCACCCCCGGGACACTGTAGTTTGCAATGACAGGACGGGAGCCTCGCGGCTCCCGTCCTGTCATTGCAAACTGCTTCGCTTCAATGAAGCAAAGCAGATTGCTTTTCCACATGGGGAGCTGCATGTCAGCAGCTCCCCATGTGGAAAAGCAATGCCGGTTCCCGAGGGACGCGGGGAGCCGGCTGGGACCGTGGGGGGATTGGGGACCCCCCACGGTCCCCAACGGAGAGGGCCAGCCCTGGGGGATGGGGTCCCTGGGGCAAGTAGTGGCCCGGGAGGGGGGCCACGCGGCCCCCCTCCCCCCCAAAAAAAGAAAAATAAATAAAGGCTTGCCCCGGGGATGGGGTCCCCGGGCAAAAGGAGGCCTGAGGAGGGGGGCCACGCAGCCCCCCTCCTTAAAAAAAATAATAAAAAGAGAGGCCATGCCCCGGGGGATGGGGTCCCCGGGGCCGGAATCGGCCACGGGAGGGGGCCACGCGGTCCCCTTCCCGTTTTTTAAAGAAAAAGGGGTAAGGCCCTGGGGGATGGGGTCCCCAGGGCCCAAAAAAAGGAAAAAGGAAGGGGGGCCACACAGCCCCCCTTCGAAAAAAAAAACAACAAAAAAAACGATCGGGCCACAGGCCCCGCCCCCTTCCTTTACCACTCTGCAAACGCGCCCCTGGCGCGTTTGCAGAGGGGGAACGACTCCCCTTGAATACTGGGGGTCCCTGGGGGCCAACTAGCCCACCAGGAACCTCCAGTATGCGCTAGAGGCTGCGTTGCAGAGAGGTGTACAGAGGCCACGCCCCTTTTACACCTCTCTGCAACGCAGCTCTGTGGCACATATGATAGTGTTGTATTGATGAGTGACTGTATGTATGAGTGATTGTATGGATGAATGAGTAGATGTGTGTGTAGACCTAGGAATCAGTGAGTGGGTATGTAATAACTGGTATTGGTGTGTCTATGGTTTCGAAAATGGTAGTCTGTATTTTACAGTGGGTGTATCAAAGGTTATATTAGGGTGTGAGGAGGTGCATCAGATTTGCACGTGGATGATGTCATCAGTGATGTCATTTGGGATGTCATCGGTGATGTCATCAATGATGTCACTGACCATGTCATCAATGATGTAATATGTGACGTCATCAGCAGTGCATTGCGGGGGTGTGAGTTATAGTTAGCTCAACTAACTATAACGGTCGAATTTCTCTGGTTTTGTACGAGTGAAATGTCCAACTAACTATAACATCCCTGAAACCTGTGGTTATTTCAGTGACTATATATATATATATATATATATATTATCTACTGGCGGTCGCCAGTAGATAGTTATAGTTAGAACCTATTTTCCATAGGAAATCCGCGACATTCTATTTGAAATAACTCTCTTGCCGGTTGACGTATCTTCGCAAAATTTTCAAACTTTGTGGGGCGCTCCGGTCCGCTCCTACCCTGAAAGTCTCGGGTGATTCGTCAAGCAGGGGCCGAGAAAAAGGGGAGTCCCAAAACGCGTTTTCCCATTCATTTTTCCATAGGAAACTTTAGACACGGCTACAGCCTCGAACTGCTGAACGGAATTACACCAAATTTGGCAAAGAGGTAGTTCTTAGTTCAGAAAGAACCCTTTTGTTAAATGGTGTAAATCCGTTCAGTAGTTGCTGAGAAAATCAAAAGTAAAAGTACATATATATCTATGGGCACGGAGGATCCGCGCACCCTGAGCGCACCCTGCGCGCACCGTCCCGATCACGAGCTGCATGTTAATTGGCTGTCAGCTGGCTGTCAACATTCCGATTCAGGAAATGTTGGCAGCCATTTTGTCCCTCGGTAGAACCGAGGGACAGAAACAAGTGCGCAAAGCGCACAAAGGGAGCAGGGTAGAAACACCCTGACCCTCTAGGTCTGCTCAGGGGTCCCATAAGGACCCCCTGGGCAGAAAAAGCATTTTTTTTTTTTTTAAATCGGCAGGATGCGCTCAGGGTGCGCGGATCCTGCCGATAAAAAAAAAAAATCGAAGCGCGCTCTCCCGTGCTTCGATTGGATTTTGCCCCCGGGTGGCCCAAGTCCCGGGGGCATGGTGGGGGTTAAATTTATGTATGGGGGCCTCAAAGGGCTCCCCAAGCCCTGGGGACTGCCACCCCCGGGGCTTTCATTTAAAATGGTGCGGGAGGGCACTCGGCCCTCCCGCAGCCCCGGGGACCACCACCTCCCCAGGGCTTCTTTTTAAAAAAAAAAAAAAAAATTCCTGTGTGGGAGGGCTTGAGCCCCCCACACGCCCCGGGGACCGCCACCTCCCCGGGGCACTAAAGACTTAAAATGGGGGTCCGTTTTGGACCCTCGAAGCCCCGGGGACCACCACCTCCCCGGGGCTGTGCAACTTAAGGGAGGGGGCCGCGCGGCCCCCTCCTGGAGCCCTTGATGGCCCTGGGGACCGCCACCCCCAGGGCCGGCTCCTGCAGTGTCCCGGGTGCCTACCCCGGGACACTGCTGTTTGCAATGACAGGACGGGAGCCTCGCGGCCCCGTCCTGTCATTGCAAACTGCTTTGGATTTTGGAAGAGAGAGCAGGAAACCTGCTCTCTCTTCCAATATCTAAAGCAAATTACTTTTCCACACGGGGAGCTGCATGGCAGCAGCTCCCCATGTGGAAAAGCAATGCCGGCTCTCGAAGGACGCGGGAGCCGGCGGGACCGTGGGGGCATTGGGGCTCCCTCACGGTCTCCATTATTATGTATAGGCCCCGGGGGATGGGGTCCCCGGGGAGAATATAAATTAGTGGTAGGAGCTATCAAAAATTTTACGGAGAAATAAGGAGTCGCGCACCCAGCGCGCCCGGGCACGTATTTGACGTCACGCGGGGCCTGCCACCGCGCAAGCGTCGTGTATGGTAATTCGTATGTGTCGCGTATAAGCCGGAGCAGGAATCGCGTACCGGTCGCTTAGGAAACGCGTACACACGCAATATACGTATGTTACGGGTCTAGAAACACGCACCCGTCGCATACCATACGCGGATCCTTTACGACTTCCTTAAATAGGTGGCTGGGGTACGCGTATGCGCCTGCGTTCGTACGCTTTCGGTGCGCGATTCCCAAAAAACATTTTTTTAAAAAAATTAAACAATACAAATATCTTAAAATAAAAATATAACAGAAAAAAATTATACTATATTTTACTTTTTAATTTAGTAATTTTTTTGTGTGCAAAATACACAAAAATATACAATATTGTTTAATAAATAATATATTTACAAATAAATATAAAAACTAAAGAAATTGAGTACAAGAAACATAACTATAACTATTATGACACTTAAATATTAGCTTTTGAAAAACCTTTGAAATTCACTGAAAAAACCATAGGTTTCAGACACGTTATAGTTAGAAATTAGCATTTAAAAACCTTTGAAATTCACTGAAAAACCATAGGTTTTAGGGACAGTTATAGTTAGTTGGACATTTCACTCGTACAAAACCATAGAAATTCCCCCGTTATAGTTAGTTCAGCTAACTATAACTCGCGCTCCGCAATGCACTGCTGATGACGTCACATATTACATCACTCATGACATGGTCAGTGACATCACTGATGACATCACTGATGACATCTCAAATGACATCACTGATGACATCATCCAGTGACTGTGTGTTTCTATAAAGTTTAAATATTTTTTATATATATAGGGAAAGGCGTATTGAAGAATGAGTGGGTGTATAAGTGTCTGTATGGATGATTTAGTAGGTGCGTGACTAATTCTATAAGTGAGTGATTAAAGGTGTCTTACTGAATGCATGGGTTACTGACTAAACTGTGTCAATGTCTGTATCCGTCTGTCTGTTGCTGTGTAAGTGGCTGCATGGGTTTGTGAATAGCTACATGAGTGTCTATAAGAGTTATAGATTTGTTGTCTGAGTATCTGTATGGGTGCCTGAGTGTTTGTGTGGATGGGGTGTGTGTGACTGTGCATAGATGTGTGAGTGGGTGATTCACTGGGTGGATGGTTTCAAGAGTGCATCTGTGATAGACTGTATGGGTGGGTAAGTGTGTGTAAGAGTGTGTTAGTGAGTGAATGTATGTCCCAGTGGTACATGTGTGAGTAACTACATATGTGAAAGGTAGTATATATGTGTGTTAGAGTATTTAAAAGGCTATACGTGAGAGTGTGTGATTGTGAGAGTGGATGTATGAATTCGTGTGTGCTTGTATCAGTTATTGTATAAGAGCATAAGAATGTGCTAGTATATTTGTATGAGTAACTGACCTGGTGTGTGTATAACTGTATAGGTGAGTAAATGGGTGTGTGATTAATTTTTTGCATGACTGACTAGGTGTGTGAGTACCTCTATGGATGAGTGGCGGTGTGTGAGTGTTTATATAGGTGTATTAGTGCATATGATAGTCCTGTACTGAGTGACTGTAAGTATGAGTGACTGTACAGGTGAGTGAGTGGATGTGTGTGTAGACCTAAGAATCAGTGAGTGGGTATGTAGTTTTTGGTGTTGGAGTGTCTATGGTTTTGAGAATGGCAGTCTGTAACTTAGAGTGGGTGTATCAAAAGTTATATTAGGGTGTGAGAAGATGCATGAAAATATCACATGAATGATGTCATTTGAGATGTCATCAGTGATGTCATCAGTGATGTCACTGACCATGTCATGAGTGATGTAATATGTGACGTCATCAGCAGTGCATTGCGGGGGCGCGAGTTATAGTTAGCTGAACTAACTATAACAGGGAATTTCACGGGTTTTGTACGAGTGAAATGTCCAACTAACTATAACTGTCCCTAAAACCTATGGTTTTTTCAGTGAATTTATATATATATATACATCTAATTTTTTATTTTTGTATTTAATATTTTTAGTAAATGTTCATATTTTTTTGTTTTTATTTGTTAATTTTTTATGTTTTATGTGTATATTTATTTATATATATATATATATATTCTTTTATAGTAGTAAATTAAAAAAAACACAAAAAATGTATTATAATTAAAGATATAGGGGCATATTATCAAGCAATTATTCGCCGCTTTAGCAGCACTTTTATGCCGCTAACGTGACTTTAAATTATCGCCCTATCATCAAGCTGTCGCTAGCAAGCGTTAGCGACAGCTTTCTGGCGATCGCGGCTGAATTTCCTATCGCGGTGTATGCCAGCAATAGTTTTCGCTAATGATATGCAAAGTAGGCGTTCCTTCTCAAAATTTCACGAAAAAAGTTGCTAACACCACATCGCACTATTAGCAATGATGGTAAGGACCCGCGAAGTGATAAAACAAGTCACGCTAAGGCCCTTTAGCAGCAGGAACTGAAGACCAGAAAAAAGCTGGTCTAAAAATGGTGAAAAAGGGAGGTATATAAGGGAGAGTAGCCCAGAGACCCATCTGAAGAGCCACTGACGCCATGGAGGTACTATTCATTGAGCTTGGAGCACCACGAAGGCAACAACCACCACCGCCACTGCCACCTCCCGCAGGACCACCACCGAGGCAGCGCCAAAGAAGACTGTGGGCCCTGCGCAGACATGTCAGCCTCACAGACCTAACGCCAGAGGATGTCATTGCCCACTACAGGCTCAAAAGGACATCCATCCAACACATCCTGAACCTGATAGCCCACAGGCTGACGGCACCAACACAGCGGAGAACGAACATTCCTCCGCAGACAAAGCTGCTGGCTGTGCTGCACATGTTGGCCTCTGGGACCTTTCAACCAACAACGGCCAGAGTCAGCGGAGTATCACAGGCACCTTTTCAATCTTCCTCCCTACTGTCTTGGATGGCATACTCAGCCTGATACCCCAGCACCTTCACTTCCCCAACACTGTGCAGGAACAGATTGCGACCAAGCAAGGCTTCCATGCCATAGCCAGATTCCCGCAGGTCTTGGTGGCAATTGACTGCACACATGTCCTATTTGTGCCCCCTGCGGACAGTGCACACATATACCGCAACAGAAAGCACACACATTCTTTGAATGTGCAGGCAATAGTGGACCACCGGGGACTGTTCACCAATGTCATAGCCAAGTTTCCTGGGAGTGTGCATGATTCCTACATCTTCCGACAGTCCATCATAAACCAGCGCTTCCAGGATGGCACATACGGAAATGCAGTTCTTGTTGGTAAGTACCAACTTAACACACCACACGCCTCAACTGCACATACATGCAACTCACAATTGTTAGAATGTACATGTCATAATTTCCCATGCAACACGTCAATCAACATGCCCACTTACCAGACACAACAACACAAGGAACTGTGGGAACTGTGGCTAGCTATATAGACTACCCATCCCCAAAGGCTCAGCCCCTCCGCCACTCATTTGCAAATGTGGGGAGAGGTGGGAACCAAGTATGTGTGATGGAGGGACTTGATCCATAATGAAAGTATGTACACAAGGCACAGTGTGTCGGGGTGGTGCTGGACAGTCGGGACTAAGCTGAGAGCAGACCTGCCCATGTGGGCATATAGTGAGTTTCCGTAGTCCAGCATGATGCCAATGACTGTGTGGGTGACTGTCTTACCTGACAATGGGGGATCCATTTGAAGGTTGCATGGAAGACGCAGAGGCAGTTGAAGCAGCTGCAGGCCACTGCGTAGACCTATTGGTTCATGGAGAGGGAGGAGTCATATACGGTGCCTACGTACCTAGGCTGGGGGGGGCTGCTGAAGCTGTCATCCCACCAGGTGATGCCACATGCTGATGGTTTTGTTATGAGGATGAGGACTCATGTCTCCTCTGCATATAGCACCCCCCAGCTGGTGATCATTCATGTTGCAACTGACAGCAATCCCTCCTGGAAGCCAGGTTTGGTGTGTGGGCATATTGTTGATGGAGAATATGAGCTTTGTGTCCTTGTAGGTGGTGATGTTTAATGGTATCCTCAATCTTGTACCAGTTCTTCTCCATGTGTCAGCAGATGCATTTGCCATCTTTGAGTTTGTTTGTGACCGAGGTGGCATTTCTTGCACGCTGTATGTTGCAGTTGCATAGTGGTGCACGTGTGTATGCGCAGTTGGAGATACATGTCAGTAAAATCTGATCTAGCACCATTGGTGACTACTGCAGCATTGTGGGTGTTGCTGTTGATGGTGGTGTGTAGCATCACCTCGTTGACTGAGTTACACTAACTTTGTGTGGGTCTGCATGTGGTCTAGGGTAGCTTGGGGTTGACCGATGAGGAAGTGTATGCGTCTGTGGTCACTACATGTGCGTTTAGTGGGGTTGACAAACTAGTCGAAGTTTACACATGCTAATAAGGTGTCAAAGGTGTGCCCTGCCTTGTGGGTCATTGTGGTGAAGATTTTGGACAGTCTGATGTCAGCAAACATTTCACAGATTGTAATGGATTTTGTGTATTCATGGTATGTGATTTGGAGCCTCCGCTCAGGAATGCGTACGTAGTCAATGGAGTGGATGGCATGGCGTCTGATGATGTTGATGGTGTGGGTGAAGCGTTCCTGCCCTCAGTGGTCCCTGTAGGCAAGGGGGCTGCTTAGTGTTGCTTTGTGGCAGCTCTGGACATGAAACAGCTTGTGTTGTGCGGTCGGGCAGGTCTTGCGGCAGCATCAGAACTGAACGTGATCCGTGTCTGGTGTGCCCTATTGCCATTTGAAAGTTATCATGCCATTGAGTTTGAGGACGGAGGATGAGTGCAATGGCTAGACGCCAGGAGAGCTGGGTGCCTGTTGGTGTGTGTGTTATGTCTGCGGTTATGCGCAGATGGCCTTAACATTGTAGCACAGTAGGAGTGCCAGTGATGCAACCGCGCAGCGCACATAATCAAAATGGCTCGGGGGGACGGAGGATCAGCTGTGAGGCAATGCAATTAGCATTGATGCTGGGAACCAGTCAGAAGCGACATATGGCTAACATGAAATCCAACATAGCACAAATCACATAACACAAAACCATCCACACTAACAACACAGCCTGCAGAACCAACAATGAACACATCTCTCCATCACATGTTACAGGTGATCAAGGATATGCACTATGCCCGTGGATGATGACACCCCTCCGAAACCCCACCACCCAGGCACAGAGGCAGTATAATGCGGCCCACAGACGCACCCGCTCCATTGTGGAGCGCACATTTGGCGTGCTAAAGTCACATTTCTGAAGCCTGGACATCACAGGTGGCAGACTGCTGTACAGCCCCAAAATGGTGAACAAAATCATCCTAGCATGTTGTGTATTGCACAATATATGTGTGCGCACCAATGCTCCATGGATCCAAGTGCCTGCTGCACCGGACGATGACCAGGATGAAGATGAAGATGAGGCAGGTGGAGCACACACCACATTTAATGCAGCAGGAACTGCCCGAAGGAACCGAATAATAAACAATTTCTTCAACTGAGCATGTCACATTGTGACAGTCCCCATCAAATGTATATCACTTCAAAATGACCCCAATCACGGTTTGTGTCAATAAAAATACACTACACACATACCCTGTCTGCATTTTACTGTCCTGCATAAGTACATCACTATGAAAAGAGTACGTAGCACAATGATTGCGAAGAACATCACAATACTCAATTAATGGTGGGAATGTCTCCTCAGTAAAGAGATGCTCTTCAGTGTGTCAAATGTGCCAAAGTACACTTTTAATTGTGTAAATTGTGCTAACAAACTCGAATATTTGGTGTGTCCTGTTGTGTAAATCATGAAACATAGGTTGTCCTCTGTGCACAAATCCTAATTGTAGGGTGTCGTTTTGGGGCAACAAGTCAATAAAGTGTGTCCGTTGTGTTAATTTATGCAATTTAGGGTGTGAAATGGGGTAAAATATGAAAAATGGGCGTGAAATGGGGTAAAATATGAAAAATGGGTGTGAAATGGGGTAAAAGATGAAAATTGGGCGTGAAATGGGGTTAAAGATGAAAAATGGGCGTGAAATGGGGTCAAAAATGAAAAATGGGCGTGAAATGGGGTCAAAGATGAAAAATGGGTGTAAAATGGGGTCAAAGATGAAAATTGGGCGTGAAATGGGGTCAAAGATGAAAATGGGCGTGAAATGGGGTAAAAGATGAAAAATGGGCGTGAAATGGGGTCAAAGATGGAAAATGGGCGTAGAATGGGGTCAAAGATGAAAAATGGGCGTGAAATGGGGTCAAAGATGAAAAATGGGTGTGAAATGGGGTAAAAGATGTTTTTTAGGGTGTCATCTGCAATTACCTTTGAACCCACTTCCACCTCAATTTCATAAACCACCAAGACAAATTGCTGGACCACACACCGGACGTGGCAGCCGGACCACCCGCAGCCCTGAGATACCAACCAGACCACCATCTCCAAATGGACACCAGGCACAGATGAAGACACCGCCTACACCATTAAAGGCATCCACTCGGGGGCCCACACAGACCCCTGGACCCCTCACAACTACCACAGAGCCGCATCTGCCAATGCACATGAACCACTACGCAACATCAACACCACCTTCAAAACATGCACCTGCACAGACAAATGGAAGTGTGCAGAAGTAATGGCCCTGCTCAAGAAGCACACAGCTGACCCCACCGGCCTCAAGAACTATCGTTCCATCTCACTCCTCACTTTTGCAGCCAAAGTCACAGAGAAAACAGTCAACAGGGAACAGACAAGATTCATCAAAGAGAACGCCATCTTCAACCCATCACAATCAGGATTCAGAAGCAAGCTCAGCACTGAGACCGCCCTACTTGACGCCACAGACGACATCAACACACTCCTGGACCAAGGACACTACGCAGACCTCATCCTACTCAACCTTTCAGCAGCCTTCAACAACGTCACCCACCGCACACTAGTCACCAGACTACATGACGCAGGCATCCAAGGTACAGCCCTGGACTGGATCCAATCATTCCCCACCGTAAGAAGGCAAAGGAGCAGACTGCCAGACTTCATCTCTGATCCCACGACAATCACCTGCAGAGTCCCACAGGGCTCATCACTGAGCCAAAGCCTCTTCAAAATATGCATGTACCCCCCTCGCAGACATCGTCCACCAACATGGCCTCAACATCCTATCCCACGCTGGCGACACCCAGCTCATCCTCTAACCCACCAAAGACCACTCCACCGCCACTATCAACTTCCTGAAAGTAATGCAACACGGGGCAGTCTGGATGACCAACTGCTGCTTGAAGCTCAACCCCGAGAAGACAGAAGACCACGTCCTTGTAACCAGCCCTTCAGCATGGGACAACACCTGTTGGCTCACGGTCCTCAGAAGACCACCTCTCCCCGCAGACCACGCTAAAAACAACAGCATCATACTCGACTCATCACTCAACATGAACCAACAGGTCAGAGCCGTCACCTACAGCTGCTTCAACACACTCTGCATCCTCTGGAAGTCCTTCAAATGGATCCCCCCTGAGTCAAGGTAGACAGTCACCCATGCACTCATCACCAGCAGACGGTACTATGTAAATGCACTTCATGCTGGCATCAGCAAGTCCATACTCTGCAAACTACAGACAATACAGAACACCGCCGCCAGTCTCGTCCTCGGCATCCCCTGGCACATACACATCAGCCAACACCTACAATGACTCCACCGGCTCACAGAGGAGAAAACAGTCAGCTCCAACATCCTCATCTCATGCCTACAAATGCCTACACAACAATGGACACAAATACCTCAATTACAGAATCAACTTACACGTACCCAAAAGAAAACCACAATTTACAAAACTATCACTGCCCAAAAACCCTCGCATCCACAGAGCCTGAGCATGCGGAAGATCCTTCTGTAACATTGCAGCCAAGACCTGGCCCAAGCTACCGACAGACATCAGACACTTTCCCTCCATGAACACGTTCATGATGCCCCTCAAGAGCTTGCTCTTTGGCCAACGGATCTGCACACCACCACCCCAGCGCCTTGTGACCCCACGGGTGAGTAGCACACTTACAATTCCCCTGATTGATTGATTTTATTGTTGTGAAATATGCAATTATGGTGTCAGCTGGGGTGAAAGTTGCAATTTAGGGTGTCATGTGTTGTGAAACATCATATTTAGGGTGTCATTTGTGTGCTAATCAAGCATTTCAAGTTGTTATAGGCGTCTGAAATGAATTTAGCTCTAAGACTGTACATCTGTGTAGGAATTTGCTGTAAGCATGAAGATCTTGCCGCTACAAAGATAATGTGATGATTTTTTTACTCGCCCGATGGAAAAATACATTGCTCAACACATTGTACAATGCTAAATATTACTCATGAGCCTATTTGCGTGCAGATTTTACCACTTTCTCAAAAACGGGCCTACGGGCGGAAGGTAGTGAAGTGCTGACAGGCTCTGTGGCCAGTTTGTTTTTTGCTCTTTTGCACAAGTCCTGAAGTTCCGATTTTTTAAAAATATAACCGCTTTTTACTGTGTCATTATACTGTGTGCCCTTTTTTACTTACTTTTGTCGGGGTGTGCTTAGTATCTAGTGTTCCCCCTCCTGTGTGCTCTTCACGTTGCCCCGGTCCGTCACGGCTTGAGAGTGCCGATTGAACGGAGGGTCGTGACTCCGCCCCCTGAGTTTCCCTTACATCCGGGTCCTTCATCATAACTCTATTTAGAGAGTATGGGTGCCCGGACGCGCAGCGGAAGGTAGTGAAGTGCTGACAGGCTCTGTGGCCAGTTTGTTTTTTGCTCTTTTGCACAAGTCCTGAAGTTCCGATTTTTTAAAAATATAACCGCTTTTTACTGTGTCATTATACTGTGTGCCCTTTTTTACTTACTTTTGTCGGGGTGTGCTTAGTATCTAGTGTTCCCCCTCCTGTGTGCTCTTCACGTTGCCCCGGTCCGTCACGGCTTGAGAGTGCCGATTAAACGGAGGGTCGTGACTCCGCCCCTGAGTTTCCCTTACATCCGGGTCCTTCATCATAACTCTATTTAGAGAGTATGGGTGCCCGGACGCGCAGCGGAAGGTAGTGAAGTGCTGACAGGCTCTGTGGCCAGTTTGTTTTTTGCTCTTTTGCACAAGTCCTGAAGTTCCGATTTTTTACAAATATAACCGCTTTTTACTGTGTCATTATACTGTGTGCCCTTTTTACTTACTTTTGTCGGGGTGTGCTTAGTATCTAGTGTTCCCCCTCCTGTGTGCTCTTCACGTTGCCCCGGTCCGTCACGGCTTGAGAGTGCCGATTGAACGGAGGGTCGTGACTCCGCCCCCTGAGTTTCCCTTACATCCGGGTCCTTCATCATAACTCTATTTAGAGAGTATGGGTGCCCGGACGCGCAGCGGAAGGTAGTGAAGTGCTGACAGGCTCTGTGGCCAGTTTGTTTTTGCTCTTTTGCACAAGTCCTGAAGTTCCGATTTTTTAAAAATATAACCGCTTTTTACTGTGTCATTATACTGTGTGCCCTTTTTTACTTACTTTTGTCGGGGTGTGCTTAGTATCTAGTGTTCCCCCTCCTGTGTGCTCTTCACGTTGCCCCGGTCCGTCACGGCTTGAGAGTGCCGATTGAACGGAGGGTCGTGACTCCGCCCCCTGAGTTTCCCTTACATCCGGGTCCTTCATCATAACTCTATTTAGAGAGTATGGGTGCCCGGACGCGCAGCGGAAGGTAGTGAAGTGCTGACAGGCTCTGTGGCCAGTTTGGTTTTTGCTCTTTTGCACAAGTCCTGAAGTTCCGATTTTTTAAAAATATAACCGCTTTTTACTGTGTCATTATACTGTGTGCCCTTTTTTACTTACTTTTGTCGGGGTGTGCTTAGTATCTAGTGTTCCCCCTCCTGTGTGCTCTTCACGTTGCCCCGGTCCGTCACGGCTTGAGAGTGCCGATTGAACGGAGGGTCGTGACTCCGCCCCCTGAGTTTCCCTTACATCCGGGTCCTTCATCATAACTCTATTTAGAGAGTATGGGTGCCCGGACGCGCAGCGGACGCGCGCAGCGGGCGCGCCAAAGGCAAGCCCGTCTGCGCCCGTCCGCGGCAAGACCGCTGCCAGCGCCAGCCCCTCTGTTCGATTATCAGGTGATGGGATAACCTGCTGGTCACGAGAGGCTCTAATGTCCTATAGAGGTAACCTATGCACAAAGGCGCATAATATTAATGTAGGTATAGACAAGTCCCTTGGCCCTTGTTCAGCCTTGTTCAGGAATCCTGAAGCACTGTCAGGACTGATGGGGATAAATGTTAACGCAGGAATCTTGCAGGGTCAGGTGACCACGATTAAGGTGGGCATGATAAATTGTAGATCCTTGTCCAAACATGCTACGGATATTTGGCTTCTGCTGGCGAGTACTGAGTGGGATGCCTTGTTTCTGACAGAAACTTGGTTAAACTCAGACTCAGTGGCAGCAATAGCCTTGGCTGTTCCAAGCGGTTTTAAAATGTGTTATGCGAATAGAGATGGTGGGAAAAGAGGGGGAGGGGTTGCTATTATTTTTAAAGACTCTTGGTTTCTAGCAGCCTCTGGCCCTTTCAGATTAAATGAGATTGAGGGGCTTAACTTTTGCCTTCAAATCGATCCTTCTACCTCCTTCTCTGGCATTCTTATTTATAGACCTCCTGACAGTGCGTCTAACTCAACCCAAGAGCTATGTAATTACATCATTGAGAAATCACTAATGTATGCGAATTTTACAGCGTTAGGGGATTTTAATTTACATGTGAACGATGCCACCTGCACACAGGCAGTTCAATTTGTGTTAACCCTAGAAGGGGCTAATTTAACGCAACACATTAGATCTCCGACTCATAAGGCAGGTCACATCTTAGATCTCGTTTTTTCTAACTTAACCTCCCTGACTACAACGGCCCCTATCAAACTGGTCTGGTCGGACCACTGTTTGATTCCTTTTTGTTTTAAGCTCTGCAGACTCGGTCAGAGCAAGAGTACTCTATCTTACATTAAACGAAATTGGAAAAATTTAACAGTGACGATGTTGGACCCGATGTTACAGTCCAGTCAACCCACACTGTCATCTGACCCGAACGCTGATTCCATAACTTTAAATCAGTGGATTGCGACAGTGGTCGAAGCCGCAGCCCCTGCCAAGTCTACTAGATCATCTAGGATCTCTCCATCCGCCCCTTGGTTCACGGAGGCTCTTAGGGTGACCAAGAGTAGCTGTAAACGATTGGAGCGGCAGTGGAGGTCTAGCTAGAGCGAGCATGCTAAAAACATCTATAGAAACGCTTTGAAAGAATTCCACAGCATGATAAGAGTAGCTAGAAGAGAGTATCTGGCAGACTGTATTTATAAAGCTGACAACTCGACTAAGGAGGTGTTCAAAGTGGTTAAATCCTTCATGAAACCCAGAGCTGTGGAGTCCACTGTGCTACCCTCACTCGCCTTATGCGATAGTATTTCCATCTTTTTGACGATAAAATTCAGGAAGTGTATAAATCTTTCTCAGGGCGGTCAGATACAGAGAAATGTGACAAGAGGGAAGTCAGAGTCCCTGAACCGTCTTTGCTGTCGTTTGCCTGCATTTCCCAACAGGATGCTATGTCAGAAATTGTGAGGTGTAAGTCGGGGGCACCTGATGACCCTTGCCCCCCAACACTATGGAAAGTGATGGCCCACTCCGTGTCACACACTCTGTTGCATATTTGGAACGCCTCCCTGTCAACGGGTATCTTTCCAGATGTCTGGAAACACGCCACTCTCCTACCGTTAAGAAAAAAACCGAATGGGGACCCTGGGGATCTGACCAATTATAGACCCATCTCTTTGCTACCAGCTCCGGCTAAGATGTTGGAAAAACTGGTGCAGAGGCAATTGTCTAGTTTTATCGAAAAGGAGGGCATTCTACACGATACCCAATCTGGCTTCAGGTCGGGATTTAGCACTGAGACGGCCCTCCTGGAGGTGGCGGAATTAGTTAGACAGGCTGCAGATTCAGGGGCCTCTGCGATGCTGGTGCTCCTGGATCTGTCGGCCGCTTTCGACACAGTTGACCATACCTTGCTGTTAGAGAGACTGTTGGATAGTGGTATTGGAGGTTCGGCCCTGGCCTGGTTGAAATCCTATTTGGAGAATCGCACTCAGAGGGTTGCGCTTCAACCTTTTTATCCAAGCCAAAACAGCTCTGGTGTGGAGTCCCTCAGGGGTCAGCACTCAGCCCTCTTTTGTTCAATGTGTACCTGGCTCCTCTGTTTACCCTGATAGCCAATTGGGGGATAAGAGCGATCTCCTACGCAGACGATACACAATTGGTTTTCTCCTTCAAAGAGCAGACCGTGGCTGCCTTTGAGAGTTTCAAGGGCTGCCTGAGAGACATAGCGTGGTGGATGAATAACAACAAACTCAGGCTGAATGCGGGAAAGACTGAGGTGTTGTTTTTCGGGAAAGAGCCACCCCCAGCTTCGGAGCTCTGGTGGCCTACCGAAATGGGTCCACCTCCCTCACCGGCAGATTGTATAAAAAATCTAGGTGTTAAGTGGGAGTCTGACCTCTCCTTCTCGGCTCAGATTCGTCAGGTGACGGCCACCTGTTTTTGCCAACTGAGGAATCTGAAGAAATTTTTGTATCTGCTTCCAGAGGAGTGTCGGAAAAACATAGTACATGCTGTGGTAACCTCCAGGCTAGACTATGCTAATGGCCTCTATCTGGGTCAGCCAGAGTATCTGATCAAACGCCTGCAGGTAGTGCAAAATGCGGCTGCGAGACTAATTAGGCGAGTGCCGTTTCGCGAGCATGTCTCTCCGCATTTAAAAGCATTACACTGGCTCCCAGTGAGGAAAAGAGTCAAATTCAAGGCTTTGACTTTGGCGTTCCGTGCTATGCATGGTAACTGCCCTATCTACTTGAAACACAGATTGCGTGGTTACCAACAATCCAGAACCTTGAGATCCAATTCCCAAAATCTACTATGTATTCCTCGTTTTAAAAAGGCACGTATGGGTGGTAGATCCTTTACGCTCGGGGCTGCTAAACTGTGGAACTCTCTGCCGAGCAATCTCCGCACTATTGATTCGGAGCCCCTTTTAGGAAAATGGTGAAAACTTGGCTTTTAAGGAAGACTGAGGGCCTATGACTTGGCCCTTGAGCGGTCCAGTGCTGTACTATTTTCCGCTTAGCGCCGGGACACCTCTGTTTGAGGTAGCTGTCGCGCTTTACAAGTGTTTGTATTATTATTATTATTATTGAGACAGGAAGTGATGTCTGCATGCTTCCTGTCTACTGGAGTAGTGTTTTGCACTTTCGCTTTCTCTTTTGAGCACATTGCTGGCGATTGTGGAGAGTGTTGGAGGTGTTTGGTGGTGTGTGCTGCAGTGTTGAGATTTTGAGAGTGTTGCTGTGTCCTGTGTCCTGTTGATAGTGTCTGTGAAGTGTTGTGTACTTATTTTGTGTTTTTTTTGTCTCTTGTACTCAAATTTGTGGGTGTTTGTCTGGGGTAGTTAACTTTCTTAGTTTTTGGGATATATTAGAGGGTTATAATTTTTGGCTGTGGGCTCTCAGGTGTGCAGGGAGATGCCGGGTGTGGGCAGGGAGGGCAGGATGTCCGAGGGGGCATTGGGGGCTTCCTCTGGATGATAAAATTCTACCTGCCCTTGATGTTGGAGAGGGGAGGCCGTATCCTTCAAGGATACAATGTCAGTGTGCGGAAGATGAGGTGGGAGCGTGTGCGGGTGCAGATGCTCCGGTTCTTTGGAGTGGACCGTACCGTGCGCCAGTGGAAGCACCGCTGGCAGGATCTGCTGGCCCGTGAAGCTGACCTCTTGGACTACACGGGAGTCATGACTGGCATACAGGGTGGTAAGTACAAACTCTACATTTAATTGTGATTGCTTAAACTAAAATAAATTAGGACGTGTGTGACACTGGTGTCACAGTGAAAAAAGGTTGCTGAGTGAGGTGGGAGATGTAATGCACTCACGCATAACATTGGCACATCTGAGACTCAACGCTGCATCATATTGACAAGCATAGGGTGCTAGTATGTGTTAACCACTGCGCAGGAGCAACACTTAGCACTGTTGTGCCATAGCTGGCACACCTGCACAAAACGTGCGTGCATGCAGAATATTGTCTGTGTACGGCAGGGGTGACTGTACATGCACTATCCAAGGAACTGTTCATGTGAGCAGTGTGCTGGCCAAAAGGTAGTGTTAAAATGCTTTCCTCATGAATTGTGTTACGTTACCTACGCTGCCCTGTGAACATAGTTAATGTGTGACAATGTATTTAATAGGAACAAATGGTCAAAGGAAATTTGACATGTCCAGATTGTCATACACCAACAAGCTCTGTAAAACTGCCTTGTGCGATCGGCAGCAATGCAATTGTACAAAGAGCATGTATAACATCATGATGCATGTAGTAATGGTGCCTTGTGGATGTCTCACACTACTAGCATGTGCATGTTAGCTAGCATTACAGTCTGGTTTGTCCCGACTCAGCATTCACTGTTCTGTTGTGAATGGCAGTCAAAGTGGACACAATCATGTATCCAACATGAAACGCAACACTACAGTTACGTAGCATTTTCTGTTATGGTGATGATTGGTATGAGGAATATGATTTAACGTCTGATACCAACACATATATTTTTTCTTGTCTCACAGATGGTCGGCCACCAATCACACAGGGGGACATCGACAGCTTCGAGGACCCACACGCCACTGGTGAGTTTGGACATAATATATTGGCATAGTGCGGTGTCATGGATGTCTGGGTCAAATGATCAACGTTGTAGTATGCAGTATGGGTGTGTATCACATGTCCCTTGCCTACAGTGTGATGATGTATTGTTGAAGTCAGAAGTGTGCACAAATCAGTAAGTGAAGTATGAGCAATGCACTGGTCTCACTGTTGTAACCTTGCCCATCCCCAGTCTGTGATACACATAGTAAGTAAGGTGCATATCATCGAGAACCTATTGCCAACACAACATCACTTTCATTGAAGTGGTGTTGTCAATAGGGGCCTAGCATCATGAGCGAGCCAGCGTTAATCCACTTCACGTGTAATAACGGTTCATTTGTAATAAGGCACACTTTCACGCTGTGTTTAGCGTGAAAGTGGCATGCAGTGGGTGTTGCGGTTGGCGTTCCACAGCAACACCCATTGTATTTGACGCTGCCACCTATGTACAAGTGCAGTGTTGATAGATGGCAGCGCACAATTTACCAACAGTGACATCCTGGTTGTAATCTGGCTAAATGAGGATTCATTTTTTATTCTCATCATTTTTTCTTTTTACATGTGAGCTGCCTTGTGCAGCACACATTGAGTAAGCAAAATGACATGGTTTGGATATGTACAGGACGGTGGCCCTTCCTGTACATACAGACAAACTTTACAATAATCAAAATTGTATCTTTCCTGTGTGCTGCACAACTCAGCACACATGAAAGTTACAACATGGTATACTAGGATTGGTTATGGCCATGAAGGGGCACCTTCCTGTACAGAAAAAAACCTCCACTGCACACACACACCCTTGCACTCGGGTGCATCTGTGCCTGCCTAGCCGCTAAGTTGTGAGACTTGCCGCCATCGCCGGGGGGAACGCAAGTCTGTACCACATCCTTGGTAATATGGTGCAGACTTGCGTTTCCAAATTGGCGGTGAGAGGCGTTAAGCCAAGGAGGCTAACGCCTGTCTCCGCCACTTCCTTGTCAATATGCCCCTAGGTCTATGGGTACTGTCACCACAGCACATGCCTGTGGATTGCACAGGACACTGATAGGAGAGGAGACATGTAAGTGGGGTTGCTGATGACTATCAGATGACATGGAATGCATCTACATCCTTGCATGAGATGACTGTGCAAGTGTGCCTGATGATGCACAAGGAGGCATTGCTTTTCAGTCTGTAAGTGCGCAGACACAGTTTGGCACTGTGAATTTGTAGGTATGCTGCATGCCATCTTCAAAGAAGTGGCAGTGTGTATCTTTGAGCCAAGCATATCAATGGCTCGTTCCCCAAACACACAGCAAAGGTGGCCCGATGAATATTATTGGCATGTGTGTCCCCTGCAATGGTGTCGACAAGCTGTCTCCTTGAGGCCATTCCCTGATTGACTCTGGACCAGGTGTGGGAACTCCTCTGTCCCAAGTGTTGTCATTACTGTGCATGCATTTCCCATGCATGGTTTGGCTCTGCCTCCATTGCTGTGCCTTTTATTTTACAATGCAGGGCTATCAAACGCCATATGTGAGAAAGCATTACCCCTAAAAACACTATGAGCATCGTGACTGAAAGGTGCCGTTACAATGGGGAATGCATTGTGACTTTTTGCGTTGTAAAGGCATGCTTATATTGATTTACTATGGAGTGAGCTTAGTGGATACAAGACATGCATGAGTGATTGAGAATTTGGAGGAAATGATGTTTCCCCCTCTCTGCGGCAACACTTCACATATTGTGTAGTAGTGTTGGAGAGCGGGACAGCGCATCATGTATAACTCAGCGTTCATCCATACAACGGGTTTACATGTGTGCTGCATGATGCAGCATAGTTGAAAGTGTGAGTAGGGCTGTCCCCGGATAGCTCCAGAGCAGGTTGGGTAAACTTCCAAAACATTTACGAGGCCCCCAGCACATAGACACCCATGCACTCTTGTGCAAGAGTGCCTGTGTTGGCGCTAACTTGATGAACTGCACACAGTTGCTGGGGAACACACAGGCCTGCACATGGGCATTGCACATATCATGCAGCAATGTGTCACAGGAGAGGATGATGGTGGTGCTACACATGGAGGGATAATGCCTCCCTCCTCCAATTGCTTGTACATGTCACCCTCAGTCCGGGTATGTCAAGGCACCATCGTTTGACACTGTCAGTCCCATTTGGTTGTGACAGTACTTGTACCATGCCATGCACTGTCATGTCAGTCTCCCCAGCATGTAGTCACTGATCCATGCTTCAACATTTCGTTGTCCATGTCATTCTCTGACTTCACATAGTTACGCTGGAGTGTAGGCTCCCATGTTTAAGTGATCTTGTATTACAGATGTTATTGCAGAACATTGACATAGTCTAAAGGACTCAAAAGTTCCATTGTTGATATTTTACAGACGACATGACACCAGCGGAACAACATGCCTTCCAGGTGAGGAAGGACCGCTTCAAGCACGTAAAGAAGGTGGCAAAGGGTTACCGCAACATGGCCAAGAGGCACTAGGAGGAACGAAAGAAAGGGACATGGAAGGCGGTGCCTGAGATTTTGACAACTGGCACACAGCCCATCCCAGGCCCCTCTGGCGTCAGTGGTGGGTTCCAGCCAGGACAGGTGTCACATCCCCCTACGGCCATACCCCCCCCAAGGGACAGTCCCACCTCCACCTGGCGATCAGGTGGTGCCATTTACAGTTAGGGACAGGAGGGTGATTCATGACAACAATGTGTTCCTGGCAGAGATGAGGTGGGAAATGGCTGATATGAACAGACATTTAGCGGACCTTAAAAAACATTTTGGACTGCCATGATGCCTGGAGATGTTGGACCCCATCCCCCTCTTCTCCCTTCCCCCAATGTTTTAAGATCTGTTATTAGGTAGTGTTAGGTTAGTTCTTTAAATTGTTAGGTAGTGTAGTTTTAGCGTAGGTTATAGTTAGTGTTAGCTTTTAAGGTAGATTTTAGATATTTATTATGATGCCGTATGATGGGATAAGTTTCCTTTTCCTTTGGGTGGGGGTTGATGTATTTTTTGGAAAATAAAATACAAAAAAATATATCTTTGTGTAGGTTACATGTGTAGTTAGTTTATGTATAGCTTAGATATCTTTGTCCTGTCTCATGGTGTGCCTGAAGGGTGGGAGGGGGTTGATGTCTAAGATATGTTGTTTGGGGTTTAGGATTAGTTAGGGTAGATAGTTTAGGTAAGTAAGATTTTTCTAGTTAGTTTAGATTTTAGTAGTAGTTCTAGTGTTCAGTGTTAGTTTAGGGTTGTTAATTATTTTTACTGTTCAAATAAAATTGTAAAAATGTGTATTTCTGCTTGCACTTCTGTCAGGGATGATGTTGGAGAGTGTGGTTTATTGGCTTGTATGCAACTCATACCATCACTGGACAATCCATGGAATGTGTAAGTCTGGTCATGACATGTTACTTAGCATGATGTATTGTGTCAGGATACCTTAGATGTGAGCACAGTGAACTTGCATGGATGGCAGGGTGGCAAGTAGCATTCATGGCCTAGTCTAGGGACTGTTGTTTGTCACGTTCTACATCTTAAGTGTGACTCACATAGTTGTACAGCACATTGTTGCACATTTACAACACAACCTAGGGACATGGCATTGAGAGTATATATATTTTACTAATGTTATCCATCATTGAGATGGATGTATGCGCAGGGTAACACAGATTCCGTCACACACCTGCATATCAGATGCTCCTGGCGCTGAGTCCATCTACATTGCACAGACCTTTGCACACTTTCTGCGTATTGCCAGTGTGTCAGCTTCCTCTGAATTATATGTTCCTGTGCATGGACGCTCAAACTCAGGCACATGCATGAGTTAGTAAATTTGTGTGTCCATTGTGTACGGCACATGGCACAACAGTCATCCTGATTCAGACAAGTAATCTGAGAGTAAGTAATGACTTTACATTTTACGTTATTCACAAATGGCATTTATGAATAGTACAGTTAGGTATACTGACTTCACTTCTCATCAATGCCTTTCGTGACTCACTTAATTTTTCAAAATGTGATTTTGTCACAGGTAACGTTTTGTTGCGTGCACACTGTTCTGCTGCACACAAGGGGGTAAATGCTGCATTGCTCCCTGTAGTAACAGTGTTATAGCCACTTGTCCCAGCTGTTCCTCTGGCATTGTCTCATAGTGATGCCCCCCTTGAAATGTTGGCCTTGCATCTGACTATATGCTAAGTGCGGTGCACCACACATCCCTAGACACATTGCCCAATACGCTCACAGTGATCACAGCATGAGAGTGGTAAAAATTTGTTGTGCATTGTTTGTCCACAGGAAGGGGCTGACTGACGCCTTGCACTTTGGTGTGAGTCCCTATTGGCAACTCAATTTCACTGAGGCAGACATTGTGGTTCCATATGTGTATGGTAGACATGTGCCATTACGTGTCTTCATCAATGTGAATATGGTGTGCACCATCTTGGGATGTGACATGCAATGCGCACCATCACAACAGGCTTTGTCCACCACGTAGAGTGTGAGTAGATATGCCAAGAGAAAATTGTTTGCAATTGTTAAGGGGGACACTACTTGTGGCCTGCTACAAACGTTGACATTTTAGCACACATGCCAAATTCCGTATTGGACGTGGGTGTAGGTTGTGATATAGCTAGATTGTATTTCTTTTGCAATGAGGGCACGGATAGTTGACACATACATGGGCATCTCACTGCCTATCTGTGTCAGGTAAAACATGTACATTGCTCGTATTTCCCTTGGGGTACCTTCTGGTGGATTCATTGCCCATACACTTTTTACAGACTTCTATACTTGATTGTTCATAGACAACACACAACAGTGTGAGTTCAAGATTTTAATCTACATTAACAGAATGAAGACTGGACCAGTGCTTGGCCATACAACCACACATTGCATGGATGCCCGTTAGAGGGACAGACAGAGTCCTTTGTTGGTAACAGGTCCAAGGGAATAGGCACAGTTCAGTCCGCAGGCTGATTGCAGTGTCATTGGTAAGAAAAATATGATTTGGCAGTCCATGTGGAGGTCAAAGGTGAGTTTCGGGGGAAAGTGGAAGACAGTGGAAGATGATCTTCCGTGGCATGATACTAAGTCCAGAACCAAGAAGAAACAGGCCTTTTGGCGTCGATGTATGCTACCGCTTTCTCCTTTGCAATAATGCGCTATCATCCTCATCTTCGCCCTCTGATGTGTCATGTGCCTCACATGTGGGTGGTGGTATAGTGGGTGCAGCACTGTGAGGCACTGACACATCAGCCGGGCGGAGCTGAGGATGTAGAAGCAGCAGCAGCAGCATTCATTGATACCAGACCTTGGGGCAGAAATGCAGTGATGAGCAGCTGCAGGGCATGATAGATTCCAGCAACATCGCGCTGGTGTTCATCCCTGGCAGCCAATTGTTGTGCCTGCATCTGCTCCATGCTCTCCATTATCTTACAGATGTTGGACAAATCCTGGCTGAGATTGCTGGAGCCACTCTGACTAGACAGTTGGTGTTGTCTCAGAATCATGACTCCAGCAATGTCAGCCATGGACCGTTGGAGAGCATCGAGCGGACTGTGGGTGTCCGTGAGCTTCTGTATGTGGTCCCGGATGGGACTCAGACACCCACGTATGGCATCAAGTTTGGCCGCCAGCATCTCAAACCCCACCCGCACCTGATCAGCCATCTCCCGCTGGACCTCTAGCACACGGCGTTGGAAGGCCAGATGTGGGTCCTCGAAGTCCTGGGAGCCAGATGTGGTGGGAGGTGCTTTCTGCTGGTTGGTTTGTGCAGGGGGTGGGTTGCCGCGTTGCTGCTGGGTTGCCCTGATCCTGGAGGTGGGCTGCTGAGTGAATTGAGCAGAATTTGCAGTTCATCTTGATTAATGGTGGTGTAATCGTCCTCGTCATCAGTGAAGGTTGGGCCAGTCTGCTGTCCAGGAGGTGGTGTCTCTCCCTCTGCAATGTGATAGGGGAGATAAATATTAACAGTGTGTTTCTTTTTTTAAAATGTTTTGTCCAATGTTAACGAATGGGGTGTATCAGAGGCCCCCTGACCTGTCCTATCCGGTCCGGTTTATGTTACTCCTTTGTAATTGTAATTTGGGTCTGGGGTTGAAGAGAGGAGTTTCCGGCCTTTCCCTTGGGGGGGCCCCCTTGTTTCCCCACCATAACTTGGCGCCAACTGGGGGGGAGCTAGTCATTATGACTACTCGTTCAAGCCCATTGCTTGAAGGCCATTGCTTTAATCATTGGACTTATACATCAAAAAGCCGTATTCAGGTGGGATTATAACATTTTTCCCAAATACCCCAAAATTTATGTCTCTTGCTTACCCTCCCGCTCTTGTCTAAGTTATATACTCTCAGTATTGAGGATAACCATTCTCTAAGTGTTGGAGGTATAGGTTTCACCCACTTTATACAGATTTCTCTCCTGGCCAATAGTATTAATAAAAGAGTACATTTACTCGCTCTTTGTCTAAATTCGGACAAATGGGGCGAACTTATTGAGCAGAATTAAATTATCAGCTGGGAAGCCCTTGTAATCAAAACCAAAGGTTCCATCACTAGATTTAAATACTATCAGTTACAGAATTGGGTCAAGGGCCTCGGGGAAGAGGAAACTGGTACCAGGGAAATCGAAAAGCTATTTCAGGAAAATAAGTCTCCTAAAAAAGAAGGGGCAGATTTACAAGAAAGGGACGCATCTGTATAGATGCGTCACTTTCCCTGCGCCACCCTTGGAAACCCTTGCGCCACCATAGATGCGCCGTATTTACAATACAGCGCACTATGGTGCAAGGATTGACAGATGCGTCAGAAATTCTGACGCATCTGTTGGCGGAAAAGTCACGCATTGCTGGAGTCGTGTCGCAAGCACGACGCAACTCCAGCAATGCGTGTTGAGCCTATTCCCACTACACTGCGTCACTACTTACGCCTGCTTCAAGCAGGCGTAAGGTTTTGACGCAGTGGCGTCCTAAAAGTGGCGCAGTAAAATCTTGTAGATTTCACTGCGTCACTTTTACGAGGCCTTCCTGCGTGGGAACGCCCACCCTGCATACATTATACCTGACGCAGGTATAATGTGACGCAGGGCTTTACAACGTGATGCATCTCCCTAGATGCGTCACGTTGTAAATAGGCCACATTTTGAGCGTCGCCGTTGCGTCAAAAAAAATGACGCAATGGCGGCGCAAGAAGGCGCAAGGGGCTTGTAAATCTGCCCCGAAGTTTCTTGCTGGTACTGGGCTCTTATTCAAGCTGGGGAAGAAGACATTTTGATTCCAAACGAGATATGGGGGAAAGAGCTGCCAACGCTGGATATACCACACATATGGCAAGTATCTATGGCTACATGCTGGCGCACAGTTAAATCCGCCCCTTTGAGAAAAAATCACCTGTTTACTACCCACAGAGCATACTGGTCACCGAGAAAGCTATCTAAGATCAACCAACAAATGGTGAGATGCTGCCCAAATTGTGGGGAGGAAAGAGCGGACGACCTCCATAGGTTTCGGCAGTGCCCCCAACTCGAGCAGTTTTAGAACGATGTGGGTAAGCTTCTCTCTAGTCTCCTGGGACAACCAGTAGAGGTAAGCACAGGACTTGTTATTTTTGGGATAGGCCATAACAGCACAAACTATCCGAATTTAGATTAACAGTGTGTTTCATGTATGATCATGCATTGTATGAGTTTACAAGCAGACTGCAGGACAGTGTACATTCTGACTGTTTATTGGGAGATGCCTATTTGTTGCGGGATAGTCATTATTTTGAGGACATAACCGATGTGATGTTGTTGTACATTGTCATCTCACAGTTTACAGCTATGACAAAGGATGCTTGTCGTATTTGTACCCACAAACGGCACATGTTGTGTCCTATGTTCATTTGTGTGAGTGATGCAGTTTGTTCCACATATTAGTCAATGTTGATGAGCTAAGATTTGTTTGTGTGTGCACTGAATTGTGTGATTGTGGCACCTGCAGCTTTAGTTTTTCCTTCCGTTATACCTTTCAGGCAGTGAGCCTTTCACTTCTGTGCATTTACATCTTGTGATGTCATTTGAGATGTCATCAGTGATGTCACTGACCATGTCATGAATGATGTAATATATGACATCATCAGCAGTGCATTGCTGGGGCGCGAGTTATAGTTAGCTGAACTAACTATAACGGCCGAATTTCTATGGTTTTGTACGAGTGAAAGGTCCAACTGGGCCAAAAAGTTAAGTTGGTACCAACCCGGCAGAACTCTGAGATCCAGCAACCAATCACTTCTCGCATCTCTCAGAATTCGCACTACCACAAACGGAGGGAGATCCTTCTCCTTCCTTGCTCCGGCTTTTTGGAACAAATTGCCCCCACACCTACGCATCATCAATGATCACAACTGTTTTCGCAGGAAGTTAAAGACATGGCTGTTTGACATCTAATTGCATCTAACCAAGTTGATCTTTTGAGCTGTCCGCTAAATTTGATTTGAACTAACTATAACGTCCCTGAAACTTATGGTTTTTTCAGTGAATTTCTAAGGTTTTTAAAATGCTAATTTCTAACTATAACGTGCCTGAAACCTATGGTTTTTTCAGTGAATTTCAAAGGTTTTTTAAATGCTAATTTCTAACTATAACGCCCCTGAAACCTATGGTTTTTTCAGTGAATTTCAAAGGTTTTTTAAATGCTAATTTCTAAATATAACATACCAGTCGCGTTTCCAGAGTGGTGGAGAAAGGTGAGCGTGGCCTCCGAAACACCTCTTAGCAATCCCACTGTGTGGGATTTACTGGAGGTAACAGGAGGAGTAGTTAGCCCCCAACGTCAACCTTGGGGGCCAATACCCCTTTTATTACCACCAGTAAGTCCCACACAGCAGGATTGCCAACTTCTTATATCAGGCCCCACCCCCTCCCTGCACCACTGTGCAAATGCGCCCCCTAGCACGTTTTAAGTTGGGGGATTAAGTCCCCTTGAATCCTGAGGGTCCCTGGGGGCCAACTAGCCCACCAGGTACCTCCAGTAAGCGCCACAGAGCTGCTTTGCAGAGAGGTGGTCCGAGGCCACGCCCCCTTTTACACCTCTCTGCAATGCAACTCTGTTGCGCTTACTGGAGGTACCTGGTGGGCTAGTTGGACCCCAGTGACCCTCAGGATTCAAGGGGACTCAATCCCCCAACTTACAATGTGCCAGAGGGCCCGTTTGCACAGTGGTGAAGGGAGGGGGTGGGGCCTGATGTGACAAGTGTGCAAACGCGCCCGTTGCGTGTTTTAAGTTGGGGGATTAAGCCCCTTGAATTTTGAGGGTCCCTGGGGGCCAACTAGCCCACCAGGTACCTCCAGTAAGTGCCACAGAGCTGCGTTGCAGAGAGGTGGTCCGAGGCCACGCCCCTTCTTACACTTCTCTGCAACGCAACTCTGTTGCGCTTACTGGAGGTACCTGGTGGGCTAGTTGGCCCCCAGGGACCCTCAGGATTCAAGGGGACTTAATCCCCCAACTTAAAACGCGCCACAGAGCGCACTTGCACACTTGTCAAATCAGGCCCGCCCCTTCCCTGCATCACTGTGCAAATGCGCCCCCTGGCGCATTTTAAGTTGGGGGATTAATTCCCCTTAAATCCTGAGGGTCCCTGGAGTCCAACTAGCCCACCAGGTACCTCCAGTAAGCGCCACAGAGCTGCGTTGCAGAGAGGTGTAAAAAGGGGCATGGCCTCGGACCACCTCTCTGCAACACAGCCCTGTGGCGCTTATTGGAGGTACCTGGTGGGCTAGATAGCCCCCAGGGACTCTCAGGATTCAAGGGGAACTAATTCCCCACCTTAAAACGCGCCAAAGGGCGCGTTTGCACAGTGGTGCAGGGAGGGGGCGGAGACTCCGGTGATTTGCCGGTTCCTTCTTTTTGCTTTTTTTTGTATTTTTTGGGAGGGGGGCTGCGTGGCCCCCCTTCCCTGGGCCACTTTTGGCCCCAGGGACCCCATCCCCCGGGGCCTGGCAGCCTTGTTTTTTTTTAAATTATGCAGAGGGGGACCGCGTGGCCCCCCTCCAAAGGCCAATTATGGCCCGGGGACCCCATCCCCGGGGACCCCATCCCCGGGGCCTGGCCATCCATTTTATTTTTATTTTTGGGAGGGGGCCACATGGCCCCCCTCCTCAGGCCAATTATGGCCCCGGGGACTCCATCCCCCAGGGCCGGTCTGCCGTTTAAAAAAAAAAATTGGGGTGGGGAGGGGGTCGCGTGGCCCCTCTCCCGGGCCACTTCTAGCCCCGGGGACCCCATCCCCCGGGGCCTGGCCTTTCCATTGGGGACCGTGGGGGGAGCCCCAATGCCCCCACGGTCCCTGCCGGCTCCCCACCTCCTGCGGGAGCCAGCATTGCTTTTTCACAAGGGGAGCTGCTGACATGCAGCTCCCCTTGTGGAAAAGCAATCCTGCTTTGCTTCATTGAAGCGAGAGCAGGTTTCCCTGCTCTCGCTTCAATGAAGCAAAGCAGAGTTTGCAATGACAGGGCGGGAGCCGCACGGCTCCCGCCCTGTCATTGCAAACAGCAGTGTCCCGTAGGTGGGCACCCCGGGACACTGCAGGAGCCGGCCCTGGGGGGTGGAGGTCCCCAGGGCCATTGAGGGCTCCAGGAGGGGGGCCGCACGGCCCCCCTCCCTTCAATTTAAAAGCCCCGGGGAGGTGGTGGTCCTGGGGGTCCATAACGGACCCCCGAATTTAAATATAGAGTGCCCCGGGGAGATGGTGGTCCCCGGGCCATGTGGGGGGCTCGAGCCCCCCACACATCTTTTAAAATTAAAAAAAGAGCCCCGGGGAGGTGGCGGTTCCCGGGTCTGCGGGGGGCCGTAGTGCCCCGCATACATTGTAATAAGCCCCGGGGAGGTGGCGGTCCCCGGGGCTGCGGGGAACCCCCGCTGTTCTTTTTTTGGCAATGCCCCCGGGACCTGGCCCACCCGGGGGCCTCCTTTAAATGAAGCGCAAGAGCCCGCGCTTCATTTTTTTTTAAAAATTCGGTGGGATTCGCGACCCCAACGCGAATTCCGCCGAATTTTTCTTTCAAAAAATGCTTTTTTGGGCCTTTGGGGTCCTTGTGGGACCCCCTGAGCAGGCCTAGGGGGTCAGGGTGTTTCTACCCTGCCCCCTTTTCTTCATTTTTCACTTTGTTTTACTATTTTCTTGTGACTCGGTTCTACCGAGTCACAAGATGGCTGCCAACACTTCCTGGTTTGGAGTGTTGGCAGCCAATCACAGTGAAGCTCGTGCTCGGGAGTGTTCGCAAACCCACCGCTGCCCTAGATATTGAAACTTTTTCTTTTTCTAATTTCTCAGGAACTACTGAACGGATGTACACCATTTAACAAAAAGGACTCTTTCTGAACCAAGTGCTACCTTTTTGCCAAATGTGGTGTAATTCCGTTCAGCAGTTCGGGCTGTAGCTTTGTCTAAAGTTTCCTATGGAAAATAACATGGGGAAAATGCGTTTTGGGACCCCCCTTTTTTCTCGGCCCCTGCTTGACGAATCACCCCGAAACTTTCAAAACAGGAGCTGACCGGAGCGGGCCACTAGTTTTGAAATTTCGCAAAGATTCGTTAACCGGCACCAAAGTTATTGGGAAAACAAAAAATGCTTTTCCTATGGAAACTAGGTCCTAACTATAACTACCTACTGGCGACCGCCAGTAGATAATATAATTAAAGGTTACTTAAATGTATTTAGTTTACATTATAGCAATGTTATATATTACAATATTTAAGGTTTACTATTTTAAGCTATATCTTTTTATTAGAAATCGATTTTTGTATGTTTTTTATATAGGTGTTAAACAATATATTTTTTCGATATTTTTGTACTTACCTTTATATGAATAGGGAAATAATATTTTTGTGATCGATATTTTTGACACAATATTTATCGTCACAATATTTTTGCTATTGAAATTATATCACTGATCCACAGCCTGTGGGTGGAGGATGTCCCCTTTGTCTTACCTTCCCATTTTTCTGGGTTTGGCTCCAAACTGTCTATGGTGACAAAGGACAGGCCTAGTTGTGAGCTGCATTTGTCTGTGGCAGAGGAGGCCACCTCAGAAGTCAGTAAGAGGGTGGGTGCAACCCTCAGGCTACCCTTTGAGGCTTAGGTAGGCTGAGTACAACCCCCAAGGACATAAAGCTCAGGAGAGGAACACCCTGCCCCAAAGCCGTTTGTCACCATGTCTGGAAGGAATACAGAACACCCCACAGGAGAGCTATTCACTCATGTAACTCTGGACACTCACGGAAAGACACATTTGATTTAGGCAGTAAAATGCCAACTTTCCAAAAGTAAAAGGAGGGGAACCAAAACAGAAACCAATCACTGGCTGAAAAGCCAAATCTTAATTTGTTTACTAAACTGGCTTTCATTAGAAATTCGCCAAAGAGACCGGGGTTGTGAATTTCAGGCTTTTGTGGTTAGATAAGTAAGAGAAGGGCCTCTGAAGTCATTAAATGAAACCGCAGGGCCTTTAAAGGTAAGGCCTCCTCCTATCTCAGCGGGTGACTTGGTAAATAATGGCAGAGTCTTTACAAAGATACTAGGTCCAGGACCTGAGGGGTACCTTTTGGCAGGAACAGCTGGCACAGGTAACAGGGGTAGGGTGGGGCGGGTGGGAAAGTCGACAGACGACAGGATAGGGAAAGTAAAATAAAAAATAAATAAACCCACTTAACTTGCCCTCGCCGCATTGCCGAGTCGGCGATGCGGCGAATGCAAGGTAAGTGATTTTTTCATTTTTTTAAACTTTCCCTAGCCTTTCATCTGTCGACTTACCCCCACCATGCCCCACCACCCCTCCACTGTTACCTGTGTCGGCTGCGCTTACCTCTTGGGGATCAGTACTCACTCCAGCAGAGGCCAGAGCAGAGCTCCGGCTGGTCCAGATGGTGCTGGTCTGCTGACAAGTTAAAGAGAGGCTTCTGGAAGCTTCTAGTGTCCCTGTAGCCAACTGACCCTCTGAGTTACTTTTGGGGAGCCTAATTTTGAGGCAAGCAGATCAAGTCTTCCTTCTCCAGACAGCAGGGCAGCTCTTCTGAATCTTCCACAGGTCCAGGGGAGTTCTGATGAGATATTCGGAGAGTGCTATTCTTATACCACTGCCAGACTGTGGGAGGGGGATGCCGCTTCTGTCTAACATTCTGCATTTCCTTGGTTTGGCTCCAAGCTGTCTGGCGTAACGCAGGGCAGGCCTAGGTGTGACACTGCATTTGTCAGTGGCAGAGGAGGCAGCCTCTGAAGTCAGGAAAGGGGTGGGCACAACCCTCAGGCTACACTTTGAGGTTCAGAAAGGCTGAATACAACCCGAGGACATACAGCTCAGGAGAAGAACACCCTGCCCGAAGGCTCTTTTGTCCCCATGTCTTTAAGGAATACACATCACACAACAAAAGAGTTGCTCACAGTATATCACGCTGGACAGTGGCAGATATGCACATTTGGTTTAGAGAGACAAATGCCAACTTTATAAAAGTTTTGTTTGAAGCAGAATGCACTCCTTTCCTTGAACTAATTCATAATCTCACTCAATGATTGCGTGCGAACAGAGTCCGTGAACTATCCCGAATTTCACGGGTTAACTTTATAAAAGTGGCATTTTCAGAATAGTAATTTAAAATCCTAATTTACCATTAAAGAGGATTTTAAATTCAAATTCAAATGAGTGGAACAAGAATATTTCTATCTGCTCCCAAACTGAGGTTACGACTCACCAGAAAGCAATAAGAACTACTCAGTCTCATGGGAGTTCTCATTGCTAAGGCAGAAAACCCTGGAGAGACCATCAGCATTGATGTGCTCAGTCCCAGGGTGATGTTCCACTGTAAAGTAAAAATCAGACAAACAAATCAAAGATTTATAGTGAGGACAGTTGCCCACAAGGCGTCCCAGCACTAAAGCAGGAGGGGAACTAAAACAGAGTGAAATCACTGGTTAAAAAGGCAAGTCTTAAGTTGTTTCCTAAACTGGCTTTCATCAGAAATTAGCCAAAGAGACCAGGGTAGCGAATTCCAGGCTTTGGTGGTAAGATAAGTAAAAGAACGACCTCCCCAAGTCATTATATAAAACCGTGGGGACTTCAAAAGTAAGGCCTCCTCTAATCTCAGATGTTGACTGTGCAAATAATGGCAGAGCCACTTACAAAGAAACACCGGCGGCGCACGTGCAGAAAATGCGAAATACCCTCCACTGCGGTCGGATCCACTGCGGAAAGCTCACAACCCGCCGATACACAAGCTGAATTCCCATGAGTGCAATTATGATCTTACCGCGGTGCCAGCGGTATGACCGCTTGTTTCTGACCGCCGCAAATTACAGCAATGATGAATGGGAGAGCTGGAGGAATGACCATTGCAGTCCGACCACGGTGTCCGCGCGGAAATAGTAATGGCGGTCGGAAGCAACTACACCACAAAACCACCAAATGTGGCTGTGTATCTGGCTCAGCCAATGAAAACAGACAACACACCCCATTAACACACGCCCCTGGCAAATAAGAACTACAAATCCCAGCCCAACACAGAAAACACACCTGACATGAATACTCAGTTTGGACCCACCCACATAGCAGACCATAAAACCAGCCCCTGCATGACCACAATTCTTTGCACAACTCCAGACCTGAAGGCCCAACAACATCACACAAAGGATAGGCAACCCTGCACACATCACACCATCACAAACACACACACACCACACACATCACCACCACCACCACCACCTGCACACCTGCACTCTTAACCACTAACACATCACACACCATGGGCCATAAGATGCCCAAATTCACTGATGGTGAGTTGTCAGTTATGGTGGACGAGATAATAAGAGTAGAGCCATATATTTTAGGAAGCAGGGTCCAACAGACCCCATCAGCCAGGCAAAATCAAATGTGGCAAAGGATAGTTGACAGAGTCAATGCTGTAGGGCAAGTTCCACGCAACAGGAAGGAGATCAGGAAGAGGTGGACTGATCTTAAGAGCAAGGTCAAGGAGAAAAACAGCAAGAACCGTGAGCTGGCAAACCGGACTGGCAGTGGCCCTCCCATTCCACCAAGAACATTCAACGCATGGGAGGAGAAGGTGCTTGGCATACTGCACCCAGAGAGTTGCACTGGAATTGAGGGGGGAATGGAGGCTGGTAAGTACCAACAAAAGTCTGCCATAACACTGCTATGTTGTAGCTTGCACAACTAAAAAGCAACACCTCCTAGGCCCAAATGTACACATGTCCACCACACTCCCCCCAAACAGGTCTCACACATCCCACAATAACTCCCTCTCATTGACCACAAAGGTACATAACAATATTTACATGGGGGCACATCTACAGGCAGCCAGCACTACAACTCCCAACAGGCCCCCTTGTCCCACAGCTGAGCAAGATGGAGCACAACCCACAACCATGTGGCAGCCATTTCATTCTTCTCATCAAACTTACAGGTAGGTAGCCATCTTAACAGGGAGTGGTGTTTGTGTGTGGGAAGCCTGCACTACAACTCCCACCAGGCACCCTTGTCCCACAGCTGAGCAGGATGGAGCATGTCCCCCCAACCCAGAACCATGTGGCAGCCATATCATTGTTCTCATCAAACTTATAGGTAGGTAGCCATCTTAACAGGGAGGGGTCTTTGTTGCTGTGAAGTATGCACTACAACTCCCAACAGGCACCCTTGTCCCACAGCTGAGCAGGATGGAGCATGTACCCCCCACCCAGAACCATGTGGCAGCCATTTCATTCTTCTCATCAAACTTACAGGTAGGTAGCCATCTTAACAGGGAGGGGTGTTTGTGGCTGTGAAGTCTGCACTACAACTCCCAACAGGCCCCCTTGTCCCACAGCTCAGCAGGATGGAGCATGTCCCCCACACCACCAAGCATGGGGCAGCCATTTCATTGTTCTCATCAAACTTACAGGTAGGTAGCCATCTTAACAGGGAGAGCTCTTTGTGGCTGTGAGGTCTGCACTACAACTCCCAACAGGCCCCCTTGTCCCACAGCTGAGCAAGATGGAGCACTCCCCACACCCACAACCATGTGGCAGCCATTTCATTGTTCTCATCAAACTTACAGGTAGGTAGCCATCTTAACAGGGAGTGGTGTTTGTGTGTGGGAAGCCTGCACTATAACTCCCACCAGGCACCCTTGTCCCACAGTTCACAGGATCGAGCATCCCCCACACCCCCAAGCATGGGGCAGCCATTTCCCTCCAATGTGTAACTTCACAGGTAGGTAGCCATCTCAACAGGGAGGGGTCTTTGTGGCTGTGAAGTCTGCACTACAACTCCCAACAGGCCCCCTTGTCCCACAGCTGAGCAAGATGGAGCACTCCCCACACCCACAACCATGTGGCAGCCATTTCATTCTTCCCATCAAACTTACAGGTAGGTAGCCATCTTAATAGGGAGGGGGGTATGTGTGTGGGAAGCTTGCACTACAACTCCCAGCAGGCACCCTTGTCCCACAGCTCAGCAGGATGGCGCATGCCCCCCCACCCAGAACCATGTGGCAGCCATTTCATTGTTCTCATCAAACTTACAGGTAGGTAGCCATCTTAACAGGTAGGGGTGTTTGTGGCTGTGAAGTCTGCACTACAACTCCCAACAGGCCCCCTTGTCCCACAGCTCAGCAGGATGGAGCATGTCCCCCACACCCCCAAGCATGTGGCAGCCATTTCATTGTTCTCATAAAACTTAAAGGTAGGTAGCCATCTTAACAGGGAGGGGTGTTTGTGGCTGTGAAGTCTTCACTACAACTCCCAACAGGCCCCCTTGTCCCACAGCTCAGCAGGATGGAGCATTCCCCACACCCACAAGCATGGGGCAGCCATCGCATTGCTCTCCCAAAACTTACACGTAGGTAGTGACTGCATGTACCCCGCCATCCTCATCTAAATGCATATAGCCACATAACAACATCAGCACTAACATGTCAGCCAACTTGGCATAGTTTTCAATGCCACATCCAGTGTGCAGACATCTAAGTGCACGTAACTGTCACATATTTTGAACGCATACTCACCAAGTCACAAGTGAAACAAATGCATCCCACAATAGTGCACAGCAGAGAATGCAATGTGGAAGTGCCATGGTGTCTGAGCATGAACGCCCATCTCAACACCAAACATGCATGGCCTACATGGAAAAAAAGGGAAGTACATGTGATTCCAAAGCTATGTATAACATGTCAATGGTTCCTACTAGCTCTGTTGAAATAGATAACATGAACAGCTACATGAAAAGACGCACAACAGAAAATTGATGTGATGCAATTAGGTAGATGAGGACATGTCTGTGTATTCACACTATCTGTACACTGCACCAAGTATCAATTCCCAACGGACACCATGGACTTAAAAGGTATGTACCTCAACGTCATGACATGGTGCACAGCATATAGCAGGCATACAAAGTCTTTGCATTGTAAAGTGTGTGTTGTATCAAATGTCTCAAACAATTGTCTAACATCAAGCTTGTTGCGTGCAACTCAATCACCATATCACCTCTGTTCAACAGGAGATCAACAACTAACTGCAGAGAATGACACCAACATGCAGAGCCAGTCTCCCCCCCTGGAACGTGGACTCTCGGATGCAGATTCCCCAACATTCTCCGACGAGGATTCTCAAGCTGGCCCCTCTGGTGTGGCAGGGACTAACATGTCTCAAACCCTCATTGTCCCCACAACCACCACCACGGCAAGACCAACCGTGCTGCCCCCATCCACTATGAGCTGTGTGGCCTCCACCACCACCACCACGGCAAGCACAACCGTGCTGACCCCTGCCACTACGACCTGTGTGGCCTCCACCACCACCATCACCACTGCTGCCTGCAACACACGCCCTGCCACGGTGGTTACCAACACCACCACACAATCCCAGCATGACAGGGAGAGTGTGCCAGTGCGTCGGGGGACTATGCCACAGGTCCGTGTCAGGAGGGCAGGTGGGAGTACAACTGGGGCAGAGACACAGGAGGACAATGACCCTGAATCCCTCGCCACCATTGCAAGAGTACTTGGTGCCTACCAAGCGAACCATGGAGTAATGGGCCAGCTTGCTGAGGACATGCATGAGATCCGCCTGCTGCAGCAGTCCATGGACACACGGATGGGCCAACTTGTCGACCTTGTTGGCCAGCTAGTGGGTGTTCTGAGGGACAGACTCCCAGCCCCAAGTGCCGCTCCACCCCCCTCCAGTGGATTGCCTGCTGTGCAGCCCAACATTCCAGCTGCAGCCACAGAGAGGGGTGTGCAGGAGGAGATTGAGTTCTCAGACACCACTGACCCTGCAGCAGATGCCCCCCCTCCCAAACGCACCAGGGGCCGTCCGAGAATCCACAGGGGAGGATTTGGTGGCAGGCCACCATACCAATGCCACTCACAGAGCCAGCCATGATGGTATCTTGTTGTTCTCCCTTGCATTGACTATGTAGACTATTCTTGCCCACATTGCCATGTTGATGGCCTGAGTCTGTTGGACTGTGTGACTTCAGCTTTGTGGTGACTACACTATTTGTCTCAACTACCATGACTGACAACTCATTTATTCACTGTTCACATTTATGTACATATCCCCGTCACTTGCACAAAAGTTAATTCCAAATAAACACTCTTCACATACCTATGTCTGTGTGTGCTACATGTTTATTCCAGTATGTACAATGACAAATCAGAGTTCCATGTTCCAACAGCTGTGAAGCAGAGGAGGCATTCAGAGGGTGAATGAACCTAGAAAGACACAAGAGACTGACATTTACTCATCAGGTGACGCCTTCACAGCAGAAATACAACACTAGGCATCAAGGTACAAAAACAAGCACCCATAGCAATGGTCAACAACCTCAACATACACATGATGTACCTGGATACACATAGCCTGTGCCACACACATCATCCCTCATCACACACACAACAACAGCCAGCAGTTAAAGTTATCTATGCCCTGATAGTAACATCCAAGCAAACACACAATGTCACTTGTCTACAAAGTCACTTACATTCAAGGGAAGTAGTTGGCAATGAGCTGTTGACGCAGGTCAACATCTTCCTCTTCACCACTATCGTCCGCACTGGAAGTGTGTGGGTGTGCAGGAGGGGGCATCTGCTGCTCATCGTCATCCATGATCAGCGGAATGGCTTTGCGCAAGGCAAGGTTGTGTAGCATGCAGCATGCTACAACTATCCGGCACACCTTTCGTGGGGAATACAACAGTGCACCTCCGCTCTTGTCCAGGCACCGGAATCGGGACTTCAGTAGGCCAAAGGTGCGCTCCACCACATGTCTTGTCCTACCATGTGCCTCGTTGTAGCTGACTTCACCCGGGGTACTTGGATTCCGCAGTGGGCTCAGCAACCACGGCCTGTTGGGATACGCTGAGTCACCTAGGTGTGACATACACAGAGAAATGTTGGGATACAAACAGTTGACGAGAACAGCATGTCACACACAGCACACTACTTGACTCAGTGTACTCACCTACAAGCCATGCATGCTCTGGATGTAGATTTTCCATCAGCTGGGGTACAATGCTGTTCCGCAAGATGTAGGAGTCATGGGCGGAGCCAGCAAATCACGCACAAACATGGCTGATGATCATATCAGCTTGGCATACCACCTGCACATTTATGGAATGGTAGTGCTTCCTGTTCCTATACACCTGCTCACATGCCTGTGGTGGGACAAGGGCAATGTGTGTGCTGTCAATGGAACCAACTACATGAGGAATGTGGCCAGGGGCATAAAAACCAGCCTTCACAGCAGGCAAATCTGCTGTATTTGGGAATCGTATGTATTGGTCCTTGATTAGCATCATTGCGGACACCACATCCCAGAGCACCATGCTGAATGTTGGTTGCGACATCCCACCGGCGGAGGCCACCGTGTATTGGAAAGAGCCCATAGCGAAGAAATGCAGCGCTGCCATGACCTTCACGGTTGTGGATAGGGCAGTTGGATATGTGCGTTGAGGCCTCAGATGGGGCTCCAACTGAGCACACAGCTCTTGCAGTGTAACGCGATCCAGACGAAATTTCCTGATGATGTCCACATCCTCCATGTCCGCCAAGACTGTGAAAGGCCGGTGCACATTTGGTCGTCGCCTACATGAAATGGGAGAGGACTAATGTTATTCAAATTACACAATGAGATGTGTCCGACTTCTCACATCTTGACTCACGCAGCAGAAACAATGAACGTACTCCAACAATTGCTGAATCCACAACTCAGATGCAGAGAGACATTCACCACATGTGTGTTTACAAGGGGTCATGTTGTACATACTGACTACCAGACAAACATATTCAGAGGTTGTGAATGGTACACCAATACATCTGGTGGCCCCAGGCCTAGGAGTAGGTGACACAGCACAGGTATGAGACAGCAACACTGCTGACTCATATGTAGCTGCTTTACCAGCTAAAACCTTCTTGCTTAAGTTGCACAGACCACTAGTTATCATCACAATGTGCACAGTGTGTGTAAGCTGAGCACATATCCTACTTAAACCAGCCATGGGCACAGTAACATACCACCATTATGTGTTCAGGCAATCATTACTGTTGTTTGATTAGCCATCTCACACATTAAGTTGATTCCAAAGATGAAACAACATCATACAACCAATAGATGTACATCCACACACATATCATAGGTGACGTGAGTAAGTGCATGTCAATGCATGTCACATTTCCCACAGACATGGCATGTGTAGGCATCAGTGAGTTTAATGTCACACCAGCATTCATTGTACAAAACAAGTGCATAAAGACACTATGGAGGCATAGTGTTCAATTGTTAAATTAGACCATTGCCATTGCTAGTGCATAATGTGCCCATAACAGCGGTAGGCGTGCACCGCCACCGCAGGGCCGCTCATTGGCCACACTTGAAAGATGCAGCATAGCGGTAGCGACCGCCTTTCCCCCGCGGTGTGACACCACCAATGCCATTGGAGCCAATGGGACCCGCGGTCGCGGTAGTGTAATGCTACTTTGGAACCCGCGGTAGGCGTGCACCGCCACCACGGGGCCGCTCATTGGCCACACTTGAAAGATGCAGCATAGCGGTAGCGACCGCCTTTCCCCCGCGGTGTGACACCACCAATGCCATTGGAGCCAATGGGACCCGCAGTCGTGTAATGCTACTTTGGAATCTGCTGTAGGCGTGCACCGCCACCGTGGGGCCGCTCATTGGCCACACTTGAAAGATGCAGCATAGTGGTAGCGACCGCCTGTCCCCCGCGGTGTGACACCACCAATGCCATTGCAGCCAATGGAACCCGCGGTCACGGTAGTGTAATGCTACTTTGGAACCCGCGGTAGGCATGCACCGCCACCGCGGGGCCGCTCATTGGCCACACTTGAAAGATGCAGCATAGCGGTAGCGACCGCCTGTCCCCCACGGTGTGACACCACCAATGCCAGTGCAGCCAATGGGAACCGCGGTCGCGGTAGTGAAATGCAACTTTTGAAACCGCGGTAGGAGTGCACCGCCACTGCGGGGCCGCTCATTGGCCACACTTGAAAGATGCCAGCCAGGTGGACCAATTGCAGCAGCTGCCTGCCACTGATACCAACCCAGGGGCCTATAAATCTCTGTGGGAGAGCCACACATTTCACATGCATTCAGACACTGCAGACTGCCATTCCTCTCCAACTGCATATTTTGCTGTATCCTGGACCCAGTGATGGCGAGAACAGAGAATGTCAGGGCCCGTCCCTTCACTACAGAGGAGCTGGAGCTTCTGGTGGACGAGGTCCTTGCACAGTATGGGAGGCTTTTTGGTGCACCAGATGTACTGGTAAGTGTCCCTGATTCCAAGTGTGAGAGTGATCAACATGATACCATGATGTTGCTGTGCAGTAGTATGTGCCTATGAGTGCAAGTCGATGTACAGGCATCCGAATAGTTGACATGACATGCTCCATACATGTTCTGTGGGACTTGACTTTGATTATGTGTAGAAAATGGACACTCCTACAGCCATTCTTGCACAAACTTAATGAACATGTTGGTCTGAGACTAGGTGATGTAAATGTGTGTTACACTGCCATGCATGCTAACTTCATGTCAATGGTGTCTGTAGGCTTTTTCCACACCTACATAAGTTGATTGTAGGTAGGGGGAGACATGCATTGTTTAAACAGCCACACAGATACAATGGTGTTCTGGAACAGCACAAGTCGGGACTGATTTTTACTGTGCCATGTTATGTGACTGTCCACTCACTCTTCACAACCTCATATGTGACTGTTGAAATGTATATTGGTATCGAGCACTAACTTATGTGTGTTGACTATTTCTTAAGTGCACTATGTTGATGTGAGCATCATGCACAATAGTCCAATGCATGAGTGGAACCCACTTGATGTTAATGCAACAATGACACTTCACATCAATGTAAGTAGTAGATGTCATCCTTACATTGATTTGAACATGTGTTCAGTCTCGCATGTGTTGGCACTTTTCACCCTCTCATGCTGTACATCCATGTGACTTATCTGAGGGACCATGTTGAGCCACACTGTGAGTTCCTCTGGCCTGCACAGACACTGTCCAATGTTACTCTGAGCCATGCCTAACTGGACTGAGTCAAACATGTGTTTAGTCCACACACCTAATACTCACTGAGCCATCATAGTCCTGAGAATTGCACAATCGAGGACTTAACATTGTGAGAAGTGCGTGATAAATCAGATTATGTCCCAATATGTTTCCTGTAAAATGCATTGAGCCATTCACAGGCCAAGGGCATCGTGGGGTGTGTAGTGGTGGACACAGTGAGTCTGCCACTACACTTCATTATTACTGTATTGCATGTCATGCTCACTCACATACTGCATCACAGATGAGGGCCTTCTGCACATGGCTGTCTGTGCTGCCATTGTGCATGTGTATGAGATGGCCATGTACTGTGTGCCTTGCCATACATGCATTCATTTCTGTGTAGTATTGTAATGAACATGTACTATGTGTCATGCTGTATGGCCTCTGATGAAGATGTAGCGATTTGTGTGCCATGAATTTATGTTCTCCTGTGCTGACACACAGTGTGAATGACACAGGGTCTCTGATACTTCCTTTTCTTGTCTCCTATGCCTGCAGCTGAAGGTCCACCAGCGTAAGGCCACATGGAAGAACATTGCACGGAAGGTGCGGACTCTGGGTGTATCCAACAGATGGCACACACACTGCCACAAGAGGTGGGATGACATCTCCCGTCTGAGCAGGACCGTGGCAGAGATGACGGTGGTGCTGGTCCCTCGCAGTGGCAGGTTGGCGCGCCGAACCATGACTCCACTAATGTCCCGCATCTTGTCTGTGACACAGCCAGAGCTGTATGAACGTTTGAGGGACCATCAGCAGGGAGTAAGTGGTGAGTATTCTGCGTAGGCTGACTTTGGGTATGAGTGACTGCATGAATGGCGACCGTGAGACATTGCTGATCTTGCTGCTGTGTGAATTTTTAGGAACTACTTCTCAGTGGCCTATGTGTTCAGTGCAGGTGTCATGTATTTTCCCATAGATGGACTTGATCATGTGTTTCATACAATGGCCCTTGCCATTGCATGATGAGATGTGGCCTTATGACATCTTCTGCATTCTGGGTGTCATGGACATCACCAGGCAGTGTACAGCAGTGTGCATCATGTCAGTGTGCATTTAACGATGTGTGCACTACAGGACTTGTAAATGGTGTGAAGTACACATCTGACACCAACGTGCATCAGTTTGCAAGATGAATTGCTCACCTTGTCAGACATCAGTAGCTCATGGACATTATTAATTGGAAATTTGAATCTGTATCTGTGTTGTCCCCTTACAGTGACTCCATATGTGACAGAGGCAACATGCTGAGATGTATGCCTCTCCCACATACAGGCACGTGGGTATGCTTGCAGAGATGTTTAGGTAACATTACAAGGAGGCAGGGACCTGCTATTTGCCGGTGTGAACCTCACATGGCTCATTGATGTAAACAATGCATATTTCGATGCATCTTCTGTGTTCAGCATGATTGTTGCACATGCAGACTGCACAGGGTGTTGTGCAACTTGGGGTTGTCATTATCTAGTCTAGTGCTGTGCTTGCATTTGATGTTTGTGTGTATGGCACTGTACTGAACCTATGTCTCTGTCTATTGCAGCATCTACCGAGTGCACGGAAGGCCATGAGACGGACACCAGTGCTGAAGCATGTGGCATGCATGATAGCCATGAGATCACTGACACTGATGTGACCAGCGCCTCGGAGGGGGACAGGAGTGTCCTTGAGGACTCAAACGCAGAAAGCACAACCTCAACATCATCGGACTCTAGTGGGGAGTCAGCGACAATGATGGTCACAGGGAGTGACAATGCTGCCTCTTCCTCCACCACACATCGGCCAGTGCCCACCATCCCGGCTACTACCACTAGTGCTGTCTGTGCCCGCAGGGCTGTTAAGGGTAGAGTCACCTTCTCCCCAGGCACCGCTGCCCCTGCCCCTGTCTCCCCTGCTGCCCTCAGTGTTGAGGCGATTGAACTCTTGCGCCAGTTGTGTGTGGGTCAGACAGCTCTCCTAAATGCTTTCCAGGATCATGACAAGAAGTTGGGACAGGTTCTGGCATTTATGGAGGGCATTCATTCGGACGTGGGTGGGCTACACAGGACTGTCCAGGGTTTGTCCTCCACCGTGATGGCAGCCATTCAGCTATCACAGCATCCAAGTCCAGCCCCAATGCCTTCACCAACCACCCTGCCAGTGGCAACCCCTGAGGGGAGTGACCACACAACTGAGCCCTCAGGCCCCGAGTCGTCGACACCCAGCACACGACAGCAGCGCTCCAAGCGTGCAAGACCACAGACACCATCCCCAAAAAGTGACACAGGCACACAGGGACCTAAAGAAAAAGCCCTTCACATGACACTCAGGGGCATCAGGCAAAGAAGCAGGCCTCTAGCTCACGGTCCACAAGATTGCACCCATCACAAGAGACTCCCATCCACACAACTGCTCCAAGTGACAGACAAACAGTTGGCATGCCTGATGTGGTGCTGGTGCTGCTGAAGGGAAAGCCCACAAAGCAACCTAAGACTGCTTCACCCAGGACCTCTACTCTCACCCACACCCCTGTGAAGCGTGGTCAGGAGAGAAATGTGAGTTGTTCACCAGGGCCACAGGGGATGGAGGGCAAAAGGCAACCAAAAAGCAAGGCGAAGTCCACATCCTGCAAATCCCCACAAGGAGGGCCACCTGCACCTGTCACACCTTTGGTGGAGAGGGACTCTGTTGTGCCAGCCACACTTCCCACTACTCCCAAGACACTTCTGCAATATCGTATACCCAAGAAGTATAGAGGCAGCCCTCAACATTCACCCTCACCCACTGTGTCTCACGGCAGCGTCTCGCCGCCTCCACGTGCCACCATGCCACCCGGTCTGAGCAGCCCTACACCTGCCACAGCCACTACTGCCTCTGTGTCTCAAGGCAGCATCTCTCCGCCTCCACGTGCCACCATGCCACCCAGTAGAAGCAGACCTACACCTGCCACTGCCACTACTGCCTGTGTGTCTCATGGCAGCATCTCTCCACCTCCACATGCCACCATGCCACCCAGTAGAAGCAGGCCTACACCTGCCACAGCCACCACTGCCTCTGTGTCTCACGGCAGCATCTCTCTGCCTCCACGTGCCACCATGCCACCTGGTCCAAGCAGCCCTACGCCTGCCACAGCCACTGCTGACTCTGACGAGCCTCTCTCACCCAGGTCCAGTTCCGCCAGTGGCCCCGACAATCAGCCACCTCCCAGTCCAACTGACAGGCAAGTCTGAGGCACAGACCCCCTCCCATACCCATCTCTCCCACAGCGGGGCCTGGACTGTGCTTTGATAGCCCCGGTGCTTTGTTCATTCACATGGCAGTGTACGGTGTTCCACATTCACTGAAAACATTTTCATGCACACATGTGCATTGTTTGGACTGTGGACTGGCCAATGGCCTTTTATTTGTTTGACATTTTGTGCCGATCATGATATTTTGCAATAAACACTGTTACTCCTGTTGTATCGTTTGTTACTGCCCTTGCTTAATTAAACATTTTGATGTGTGGGTATGGATGAATGTGCCACATGCTCTGCATGGCACTTCCACATTGCCATTGACTTCATTCACTTTGTCATTGTTTGGCAAACATAACACACACTTTTGGTCTGCTTTACTCTGAGGTTTGGGGGTGCAATGATGTTTGTGGGTGTTGATGTACTCTTGCAATCATCATTTGCTGTTGATTTCATTAGGATTGTACACATGTCATGTTAGGGGGCTATACCGCAACAGAGGTGAATTCTACACACAGTCTAACTTGCGGGTGTCCAAGGTTGGTGATGTCTGTGTGATGTTTTTGGATGTGTGGACAGCAGTGTGTGTGTGGTACTCTTGTGCACGCCTGTCTTCGTACTCACATGGGTATATTTGGATGTGTGCAGTTGAGTGGTCACACAGTGTGCTTGGCCTGTCCTTGTCAGTGGTGTTGAGGTGTATGTGGCCCTGTCCATGCAAACTACAAACATGTATGTTCCAGGTGGGGTTTGCCCCCTACTACTCATCTTGGCAGTGGCAGGAAGGGGGTTTCACAACACATGCACCTTTTTGGCATTACTTTGCAGGTGGGGTTTGCCCCCTGATACTCATCTTGGCAGTGGCAGGAAGGGGGTTTCACACCACATGCACCTTTTTGGCATTACTTTGCAGGTGGGGTTTGCACCCTGATACTCATCTTGGCAGTGGCAGGAAGGGGGTTTCACAGCACATGCACCTATTTGGCATTACTTTGCAGGTGGGGTTTGCCCCCTACTACTCATCTTGGCAGTGGCAGGAAGGGGGTTTCACATCACAGGCACCTATTTGGCATTACTTTGCAGGTGGGGTTTGCCCCCTACTACTCATCTTGGCAGTGGCAGGAAGGGGGTTTCACAACACAGGCACCTATTTGGCATTACTTTGCAGGTGGGGTTTGCCCCCTACTACTCATCTTGGCAGTGGCAGGAAGGGGGTTTCACATCACAGGCACCTATTTGGCATTACTTTGCAGGTGGGGTTTGCCCCCTACTACTCATCTTGGCAGTGGCAGGAAGGGGGTTTCACAACACAGGCACCTATTTGGCATTACTTTGCAGGCGGGGTTTGCCCCCACTACTCATCTTGGCAGTGGCAGGAAGGGGGTTTCACAACACAGGTACCTATTTGGCATTACCTTGCAGGTGTTGTTTTGCCACAATACAGCTATGAACTTGTTCACATACATCACTATCCCTGAATATCAGATGGGCACACATTTTGATGTTGAACAGGGTGGGATGGTGGGAGCTGTGATGGTATCAGGTAATGTCAGCTGCTACCAACAGAGGCACACGATGTACATTTGTGGCAGGGCCTACACAATTCTTACACGTCCCTGTGACTGCCCATGCGTGCCGCTGGCCCTGCCTACTGGATTGTGCGGAACTTTTCCCGCATCTTCACCGCTGCGGTGACGTGACCGGGAGGATGCGGTGATGACGTTGTTGATGGATGACCCCGATGCGGAGGTGTGGCATTGACGTACCTGCGGTGTTGTCGTCGACGGCGGCGGCGTCTTTGTTGATCGCGGATCAGGAACAGCAGCGGTAGGGCTTGTAGAGCAGGATCCATTGCGGTAGCGAATGCGTGGAGTTGTGTGTTAATGCCGTTTTCCTCCGCAGTATTGTTTCCGTCGTGTTTGAATGGGTGGTTTCTCCGTTGTGGGCCGATTGCCTATTTGAGGCATTGTGATTCGGATGGCGGTCTACACGTCATTCCGCACGGCGGTCTCCCGCTATTGGCTACGTCCGCCGTCGTCGCGGAACCAAGGTACTGGCGGTACTGAAAACTCTGCGGCGGTAGGGATTTGGCCTATGTCTGCCCATCGTAATATGGCGGTCGGGGATTTGCGACCGTGGTTGGCAAAACAGCACCCGCCAGGCCAGCGGTAGCCACCGCAGCCACGGCGGTGCCGATCCGCCCGCCATCGTAATCGACCCCAAAGATACTTGAGGACGACCTCATGAAAAGAATGAATGGCAATGACCAGAGCTTTAAAATTAAAATTATTTTTGATTGGAAGCCAGTGAAATTCCTTCAATTGTGTTTTAATAAATTGGCATCCTAGGAACCCCAAGGATCAGCCTAGCCACAGCGTTTTGAATGATTTGCAGGCTGTCGAGCAGGTAGCAGGGCAGACCCTTATAAAGAGCATTTGCGTAGTTCAGTCTAGAGTTGATGGATGCATGTATAATAGTTTTTCATGCATCCATAGAAACAAAATTCCAATATTTTGTTTAGTGCTCAGACCAGCGAGAACCACGTCACTGCCATTGAATAAATTTGGGGGTGAAAAAAAAGTTTGTTGTCAAATTTAACCCTAAGATATCTTGCAACTGAAGTTGGAATTGGGGCAGGTCCCAGTTCAGCAGGCCACTAGTCATTTGATCAACCATGGACGGAATGCCCAAATGCAAGAATTTCCATCTTGGAAGAGTTACATTTCAAACAATTACTGTTCTTCCATTTCACCACCTCCAGAAGACATTTCTTAAAGGTAGATTGACCAACAGTCACCTTTTTTCCAAATAAGAGACTAAGCTGTATTTGGTCTGCATAGGAGATCACCTGAATGCCAAATGTTTCAATGATGGTGGCCTACGGTGCATATACACATTGAACAGTGTATGGCCTTACGAGGAGCCCTGAGGAACCCTGTGTTTAAACAGTTTAGGAGCGGAGGAAAAGGGCTCTAGAATGACAGATTGTTCCCAATCCAATAGGAAGGACTGAAACCATTGAAGAACAGTCCCCCGAACAATAAGTCTGCAAGTCTAGACAACAGTCTGATGCGAGAAAGCGTAAAAACCACCAAATTAACCAACAGGATTAGGGCAGCCATCTGACCCTGATCGAGGCAGGTCTCAATAGATTCAAAAACTTCAAGCAGGGCTGTTTCAGTGCTGTCTCTAGAAGGAAAGCTGGATTGCAATGGATGAAGCAGATTGTGTAGTTCCAAATACTTATTCAGCTGATGATTAGCATGTTTTTCAAGTATTTTACAGTCAGTTGGAAACAAAGAAATAGGTTTAAAATGTTTCATCTTCAAGGGATCTGCCAATGGCTTCTTAAGTAGAGGAATCACTACTGCTTGCTTGCAGCATTTTGAGACAACCCCAGATGATAGAGAAAAAGTGTTGCACTGGGTTCTGCCCCCAGCAGTATGCCTGGATTTATTTGCTTTTCTGATCACCCGTTTTTTGACTTTTTACTCCTCACCAGTGTATCGCCCACGGGAATCACATGGTAAATGGACTGTGCATGTTTTTCGCCAGTGCCCACTTTTTAAGATAAGGCTGCTGCGATGCAGCAAGGGTCAGGGGCACTTGGCCGATTACATGTGAGCACATGTGCACACGTGTGCCGGCTGCACGTAAGAGACTACTCTTATTCACAGCCCAGTAACAGTGCACAGGTATCCTGGCGCAATGGGGAATCTGCAGGGTTAGGTATTCACCTGGGATAGGCCTTTTAAGGGTAGTGTACACTAATAGTGAAAGTCAGTGTGCTTTACTGTTTTGCCTGTAATGGCACCTAGGGAGAGAGCTGCTTTAGAGTATAGTTACACTCCCCCTTGGCCTGCAGAGACCATTGATGTCTAGAATGGGAGTGTAACCTGTGCGAGGAACCCAAATATGTAACTCCCAAAATGATATCTGTATACCTTTCTCCGGAGTTTTCATATTTCTCTGGCTCAACTCAGGATCAGAGCACAGGCCTTGTGTCACCCTGCTGAGCCCAGTTAATGACATTTTTTCCAGCAGCAGGAACAAAGGCCGCCCACTCAAAAGGAACAATCAGCAGTACCTTTCCCAGCTCCTGAGGAGGAAAGGGTGGGCCGGAATGATCCCCATCAATCACTGAGATGTCACACTGTACTGGGGATGGGCCCCCTCTAGTCCACTGAACAAAGGAGAATGCCCAGACAACTTGAGCAAAACCAGAGGGGGGCTGCTCTCAATAAAATTCTAGTGTGCAAGTACCTGGAAGTGATGTCAGCAAGGGATGGAGCTGAGACCCCAGGAGCTCATGGAACCAGTGGCTCCTGGATGATGCCATCTTGGACTGTCCCAGCATGCTGTGCAGGAGGTTTGGGAAAGGGGTTGAGGTGTAATGTGGCACCCTGGGATTGGCCAGGGGTGTCTGTCTTTTGTTACCTTCCTCTCCCCGTTAAAAATTCTTGCACAAGGGGAAGACTCTCTCTTACCTTCGGATTTTTACACACTTTGGTGCTAGATCCTGGGACTTCCATGGAGGACTGGAAGAAGGAACCCCTGACTCCACTCAGTACCAAGGACTCTGCCCAGTTGACCCCAGGACCAGTGGGTTTACCGAATGACCAATGATGCTGGCCCCCTTACATTCCATGAGGACCAGTTGGGGGAAAGCCCTGGACTTTTCTGCTCCCACCAACAAAGAACAAAAGCAAAACTGGCAGAGGGGACCAGAAAAACCAGATATTTTAGGGCTGCACCGCTTTGGAGGTGAGAAAGGCTACTGCAACTGCCCCTGGTGGAGAGAGATCACCATCAGGAGTAAAACGAGCCCAGGATTGTCCAAATCGGCTCAAAGTGGGACAGAGATATCGCATCTGGAAGTTTGGTAACCTTTGGCTCCTTTTCTGCCTTGTAGCTTGTGTGGCCTGCTGCGCAACTGGTAAATTCCCCTGGGGTGGACAAGGCCCGATGCAAAGAAGCTATTAGATTCGATGCTGGGAGAGAGAGCATGTGTGGGGCCCCGTCCCAGTACTTTCTCTCGCACAGGGACCCCATCCCCCGGGTGGATAACTTAAAGGGGGCTGGGACCCCACCCCCGGGCCCCCGAGTGCTCAAACGATGCGACTGAGCACTGTGGCACTTTCCCGAAGTTCGGGAGGATGGGAGAACACTGTCGCATTTCCCCGTCAGGAGGCAGGAGAAGCCCAGGACCCCATCCCCGTGCCACATTAATCATATTGAGGATGGGGGAGTGCCGCTGCACCCCTCTCACGTGGTCTGCTCTTCATGCTCCCCGTGTCTGGGGGGAGTGGGAGGTGGCCACACACCCTGCACAACTGCCCATGGGGGCAGGCAGACACCAATGGAGGCTGCCGGCTTCCACGGAAGCCCGCAATCATGCAGCCGGCATGTTGAGCCGAAGATGACAGCTGGGGTTGGGCCCCCGGTTTGCCCTCCAAACAAGGACAATGCATGGGGTGCCCGAGTGGGACCCGGCACCCAGAGCCTACCCTGTATCATGGTGTGAGGCCACAACAAAAATAGCCATAAACAGAGAGCCCCTATTAAGAAATCCACTGTTTCATTACAAAAATCGCCCCAAAATGCCATGGGGGACCTTGTTGTTTTGCCTGCATTGTGGGCTATATCTCCTTCTCTTGTGGCCCCAAGATGGTGTGACCACCTCAAATCAACTCAGGAGGATGCTGCCTTTCTCCTCCATGGATCTCCTGAGTCAACACTCTAAGTTTGGTGGGGAACTCTAAAATTATCACCTCCCCTTGATTTAAATCACATTTTCAGGCACTTCCATGGGTGAAGCTTTGGCTCTACAGCCTGGAGTGTTGCGCCCTCTATGGGCCATGTATATGGCAACATTCAGAAAGGCCTGAAAACTAATAAATATAATGTGGATGTTGTTACACCTTCTAGGGGTTAAGTGATGAGATGGAGTGCAGTATCATTTCAATGGGATGCTCTCTATGGGCTGTTTTTTATGACGGCAGTGTGATGGTGTACAATGTTGAAAAATACACAAACACAGGTTACTCACGACAATTGCATTATTGGTTAATCAGATTGATGGCATTGAATACAGCTTGCACTATGTATGTTTAATTATCCTTAATAAGTGCATTTATGTTGGAGTATTGTTTTGATAATTGCATCTAGGTACCCAATGATGAGTTTAACATGCAAGTAGTTGCTCTTGAACCATAACGAAGTTACTAGACTCACTTGATATGCTGGTTTGACCCCTTTAGGGGTCAAAGGTGATTACACAGTGTCTTATATGGTATTTTCCATCTGCCAATGTATATATTTATAAATTGTTGAGTAGTATGTGGTAGTGTATGTGCAATAAATGTACTTCTTCTTATAAAAAAAAGTACTGACTGAGCAATCAATTATTGAGTGTTATTATTGCATGCAAGTGATTAGGGATTACTAGCCCACACCACCTCCCATGAGTAGGCCTTGGACTGCTCCACTTCACTACCCTGTGAGAGTCAAGCTCAACAATGGGGTTTTTGGTTCCCAGTGAGGACAATTGGGAACCTATTTCTTGTGATGGCCACACTACTAATAGCTCAACTTCCAACAACAGGGATCAAATGGAAACCCGGATATGCATTGTGAAATCACCTTATGTGATTTTTCTAAAGAGATCTTGTTAAAACTAAGCAGTGCACAGTCAGCTGTTGGAGGAGCCACACTAAAAACTGAAGGTGGATCCAGCTCAACTTATCCAAATAACTGTTGGAATTTATCCATCTTCTCAACAAAACAGGTGGAAAAATTGTTACACAGTGCTTGCGAAGATGGAATCCTAGTGCTACAGGCTTTGGAATGAAAAAACCCGTTGACAATTTTAAATGTTGTCCATACAGTGTTTTCTGCCTCTTTAATTTCAGCAAAAAAAATTTGGCTTGTGCTATCTTCATCTTTTTTCAGAATACTTTAAGAGCCTGTTAATGGATAGCCTCATCTTCATAAGTGTAACCAGATATCCATTTCCTTTCTAGATGTTTACAAAGCTTGTTATCCTGTAATAAAGCGAGCAAAAGTCGCAGGGCTGAAGTTGAACAGTGGGAGAGTGAATAACTTGAGGCATAACAACCTTATCCAAAGCCGAAGATGGCCAGCTGGTGACCGAAACTAAATGCTCTCACTATGACCCGAAAGTAAAGGGCTAAAGGCCTGCAAAGTTTTGAGAATCTCACTTTTATTCACTGGTTTCCATGAATGCAAAGTTCTTGAATTTACTGGAGCAGAAGGTCATTTGACAGGCGTAGAAACTAAACAGAGATGAGACAGTTGTCAGGCCAGACCACAGTGAGAGGTGGATTGGCCAACACAGAATCCATATTGGAGAATACCAGATCAATAGTGTGGCCTGACTTATGTGTGGAAAGAGTAAAACAGTGTTGAAGGTTGAGAGAAGCCAGTGTATCAACAAAATGACAAGCTAGAGAAACATTTGGATAATCAGTATGCAAATTAAAGTCAAACAAAAATGAAAGGTTTTCCAATTTAACAATTATGGATGCAAGAGTCTCACTAATTGAGTTGATAAAATCCATTCCCTGTAGGGGGATTGATCACCTCAACAATTTAGGATTTCCACCCCTCATCTGGATCAGCCATCTGGGGGGTCTGTGGTCTGTCTGAACCCAGACATGAGTCAGCTTCTTCAGTGCCCAGGCCACTGCAAAGGAATGTTTTTCTTTAGCACTCCACTTCTGTTCCTTGGGAAGTAGCCTCCTGGTAATGAAGACTACAGGTTAGTCCATGCCCTCATTGTTAATCTGTGAGAGCACAACACTTATGCCGTTATCCGTAGAATCTATCTGAACAATGAATTCCTTGGAAACGTCAGGCGCCTGAGCACTGGTGCTGTGCACATAACCGCCTTCAAGGTATCAAAAGCTTCCTGGCACACCTCTGTCTAGATCGCCTTCTTGGAAGTTAGCTCAGTCGAGGGGGCAATTATGTCGCCATATTCCTTGAATAAGCAGTGAGGCCTAGGAAGGCTCTCACCTCTGTATTGGTCTTGGGGGGGGTTCTCAAGCCAGGAAGGCCTGGATTTTGAGTGGACGGCCTCCATCTTGCCCCTACCAACTTGGTGACCCAAATAAACAATGTAACCCTGCCTTATCTGGCACATACTGACCTTAATAGTCAGCCTTCTGCAGGGCCTGAATCACTGCCTATAGGTGGTTCAGGTTGTCCTCCCAGCTGAAGACAGCAAAGTTGTCTAGGTAGGCAGCACTGAAATAGTCTAGCCCAGCCAGGACCCAGTTAACCAACTTTGTTAAGTTGGCAGAGGAACGCTTTAACCCAAAGGGCATCACTCAAAACTGTAAGTGTCCCTACTGGGTGGGGAATGCAGACATTTCCTTGGCCCTCTCGTATGAGGCAACCTGCCCATACCCTGATGTCAGATGAAAGGTACTTAGGATCTTGGCGCTTCAAAGCCAGTCAATAAGCTCATTAGCCTCTGGGAATGGGCTGTGCGTACTTGGTGGCTGAGTTGAGCCCTCTGTAATCCACACAGATCTGGAGTTCTGGTGTGGCTCCTGGGGGGCAGACTTGGTACTGGAGTGCTCAAATATCCCCAACACTAGCATCTTGGGCACTTTTTTTTTTTATGCCGGCTTTCACCTTGTCAGTTAGCCTGTAGATCTAATTCTTCACAGTCATACTGTCTCCAGTATCAGTGTCATGGGTACACCACGTGGTGAGCCCAGGGGTCAGTGGAAAAAAGAAGGAGAACTGTTCTGACAGGTGGTGGCAGTCTCGCTACTGTTGGGGAGTCAGACAGGCTCACTCTCTCTACTGATCCATCTTGCTTCTTGGAGGAGAGGCGATTCAGGAGAGGTTCACTCTCTTTCTCTGCACCTACATCTGTCACCAAGAGCATTGTGATGTGGGACCTCTCAAAGTGGGGCTTGAGGCGGTTCATATGCAGGACCCTTAAAGGGTTCTTCGGGGGGTCTGGAGGTCCACCAGACAAGTGACCTCCCCTTTGTGTGCTCCTTGACCTCATAGTGCCTAGACCACCGGTCCTGTAAGGCCTGGGGCTCCACTGGCTCCATCACTCACACGTTCTGGACAGGTTGAAACTCAAATATAGTGGCCTTGTGATCATACCAGAATTTCATAACTTCTTGGCTGGCTTCCAGGTTCTCAGTGGTGGTTTTCTAGAAATGTTTTATCTGAGTCTGGAGATCCAACATGTAGCTGACTACATCTTGGGGAGGCTTCTTTGGAGCTTGCTCCCAACCCTCCTTCACAAGGTTGACAGGCCTTCTGACTTGGTGGCCTTTCAGAAGGTCAAAGGGACTGAACCATACTCCCTTCTTTGGCAACTCCCTGTAAACAAACAAACAACATGGCAAGAGGATGTCCCACTTCCATCTTAAGGGCTGTGTCTGGCCAATGGTCAGGCCTTTGAGAGTCTTGCTCAACCCTTTCAAGATGCCCATTGGTGTGGCAATGGTAGCGTTTGGAGAACTTGTACGTTACCCCACTAATGTCTCACATTGACTTCATGTAAACTGAGGTGAAGTCAGTGCCTTGGTAGGACACCATCTCCTTGAAACCTCCTCCTCAGGTAAACATCCCCATCAGTGCGCGGGTCACCGCTGGTGCAGTCACCATTCTCAGAAGTATGGCCTCCAGGTACAGGGTGGCATGATCCATGAAGAAGAGGATAAACCTCTTGCCCAGGGCTGTCTTAGGGTCCACAGGTCCAATAATGTCAAGGCCCACCCTTTCAAAGGGAGTGCCTACAACAGGCAGAGGAATCAGGGGAGCCTTGTCCTTCCCCCCATTTTTCCACTGGCCTGGTAGGTAGGACAGGATGTACAGAAGACATCTGTAGTCAATCTTATCCAGGGCCAATAGAAGTGGATGACCAGCCTTACAAATGTCTTGGACTGCCCTAGATGTCCTGCCAGGGGTTCATAATGAGCCAGTCCCTGTAGGAAGGCCCTGTCACTCTGGGGGACCACAATCACACAGTTTGCCCCAGGCTTGGAAACCTGTGGTTCGCTATACAGGAGATCATTCTCCCAATAGATGAGGTTATCACCAGAGGTGTCTTCATTTGCCTGGGCCTCGGCCTAGCACAGAACGCCCTTGAAATTGGGGTACTCTTTCTGTACTGGACAGAACTCCATCTGGGAGGGGTCTCCTCCAGCTTGCCACCTGGCTAGCTTAGGTAGGTTTCCCAGGTAAGCAATGTACTCCTTTGTAGGTGCTAGGGCAACACCATCATGATCAGCTTCCTCCCAGACCATGGAAATCTCTGGGGCTGGTTTCCCATTGATCCTGCCCTTCAGATTTTTGGTAGGGAACTGTGCCGTTCTTCCAGCCTCCAGGCCCTATTGAATCTCCTCTTGGGCTAACATGGACCATGCCCACTCAGGCAATCCCAGCATCCCCAAGTGTGATAGGAGCTCTGCCTCCATCCAGATGATGTGCTCCATATCATTAGTGTTAGAAACTGGGATTCTGGTTGGTAGAGGTATACACCATGTCCAAGCAGGAACCACAATCCTAGTCAGAAACACACTCTAAATTAACCTGTGCTCACTCACTGGTTGCTTGGCACAGAGCAGTCAATCTTAACTTGAAAGGCAATGTGTAAAGTATTTGTGCAACACTTCAAACAGTGAAAACACCAAACAATGAGATACCACACCTGGTTGGAAAATTGAGCTTAATTTAATGAAAAAAACTATACCAAAATAACAAAAATCCAATAAGTATAATCGGAGTTATGGATTTTTAAATAATGAACTGAAATGGAGTGTTTGAAAGCATAAAGCACCAACTGGGGCTATTTGGTCGTGCTAGACCGGGTCAAATCCAAAATTTTAGGCCAACCGCGATGGACCGTGGGTCGGATACAGAGACCAGCTTTGGCCCACTGAAACAGTACCTTGTTTCACTATTGCGTCGACGTTCAGTACGTGATGCAGGGTCCAAAGGAGGCGATGAGTCGATTCTTAGGATGCAGGCAATGCATCAGCTCTGAGCCGTGAAGAGTCGGAGATGCATCGGGAATGAAGGCGATGTGACACACCATCGGTGTTGTCCTTGGTCCTCGCAGCAGTGGCAATGCATCATTGTCGACAAAGATGCACCCGTTCTGAACTGTGCAACGATTTCAATGCGTGGGTTTTTACTGAACCAGCACTTTATACCCACTTCCAAGAGTCCAGAACTGGATTGGCACCACTTGGTATGGCAATACTCTCAGATGGCAGAGTCCTGGTGCTGTAGCATGTGAGTTGCAAGTCTTTTATGTTACTGAGACTTCAATGAAGAGGCAAGTTAGCAAGCCCTTGAAGTCACTTTGGTTCTGGGTTGGAGAGATGCAGGTCTAGTCCTTCTCACTCCCAAGAAAGTGGGCAGCATGTCGCACAGCAAAGCAGGAGTCCAGCAGAATAGCAGTCCAGCAGAGTGGCAGTCCTTGTAGCAGCACAGCAGTCCTTCTTCCTGGCAGAGTATCCACAGGTCCAGAAGTGTACTGAGTTTGTGGTGTCAGAGGTCCAGTACTTATACCCAGTTGTGCCTTTGAAGTGGGGGAGACTTCAAAGAGAGGCCTTTGAAGTACACAGCCCTTCCTGTCCTGGCTCCAGACTCACTACAGGTTGGTATGCAGCCCTTTGTGTGTGGACAGGACACAGCCTATCCAGGTGGTGTAAGTGAGAAGTGCTCAGCTCCACCGCCCCTCCCCCGTCAAGTCAGGTAATGGCCCATTAATGCCCATCAAGTCACACAGAAGCTCCCATTTTGTGTGGCTGTCTAGAGGGAATGAATAAAGCCCAGCTGTCACCCACCCGAGACGTGTATTCAGAGACAGGCAGCAGGCACCAAATGGCTAAAGTAAGAAAATGGCAATGTGGCATTTTCTGAATTACAATTTGAAATCTGACTTTATTGTAAGTTTTTGACTTTAAATTGTGATTCCAGAGACACCAAACTTGGGGGTCCAATCTCTTCCCAATTATAAATGACACTTATAAAATGCAAAAAGGTAATCCCAATGTTATCCTATGGGTGGGATGAGCTTTATAGTAGTGAAAAACAAATGTAAGAGTTCTTTATTACCAGGAAATGTAAAACTTAAAGGTTCATGTCCTACTTTTTAAGTACACTGCGCCCTGCTCTTGGGCTGTCCAGAGCCTACCTTAGGGGTGGCTTATGTGTATTAAAAAGGAAGGTTTGGGCCTGGCGAAAGGGTTAACTTGCCAGGTCGACATGGCAGTTTAAAATTGCACACACAGGCTCTGCAGTGGCAGGCCTGAGACATGTTTAAAAGGCAACTTAAGTGGACAGCACAATCAGTGCTGCAGGCTCACTAGTAGCATTTATTGTACAGGCCCTGGGCGTATGTAGTGCACTTTACTAGGAACGCATAAGTATATTAAATCTGACAAATTTGGATAAGCAATGTTTTAAGCAGAGATCACATGCACTTTAGCACTGGTTAGCAGTGGTAAAGTGGCCAGATTCCTAAAGCCATCCAAAACAAGTTCAGAAAAAAGGTGAGGAGGAAGGCAAAAGGTTTGGGGATGACCCTGTAGAAAGGGTCATTTCCAGCAATTACCAAGTAGACAATCCACAGGCATTGCTGACCTTACACCTACCCTTAAAGTACCTAAGAACCCCCACCATTCAAAGGGAACCATAACCACTTGTTGTCAGCAGTTACAACCTGAGTGACTACATTGGGAAGTATCTGCTCTGAGACACCAGATGACATCAAACAGTAGTCATGTTGGCTCCAGTGTCTTTCAGAGCCTCCACCCTCTTCCCATAGATGGTGACCCAATGCCTATATTTTTAGTGTTATTAGGCATGTGGGCCTTTGGTACCATGTCTCTGTCACCCAGGGACACTAGGGTAATCTCTGCACTCCCTCCACACTAACTGGAGCAACCTCCTCCTTAAGCACTACACTGGATATATCAGATGTCGTTCCACCAGGTGGGGGGCTGTGGACTTTTAGGATGTGGGGGCCCACTTGACATACCCACACCTGATGCACTTGTAGCATTTCGGTGAAAACTGTACTGAGGATTTCTTTTCAGGATAACCACCTTTCTCCTGGTCAAGTTGGGAGTGAGAGATTTCCCCTAAGAACTGTTTTGGAGACCTGTTGAGAACTCAGTTTTTGTTTCTGTACCCCCATGTTTCTTCCAGTGGGGACACTGTTTAATCCTTTGGTGTTACCCCCAGATATCCTCTTGTGGACCCTGATGAAGTGCTAGTGGTCTGCCTTCTTAGCAATCTCCCCAAGACCAGTGAGCTTGTTTCTATTAGGTGTTGGCGTAGTTCTGGAAAACAATGACTGAACATGTGCTCCTCATAAGTGTTTACCTCATTAGCCTTCACCCAACCATCCAGTGCCTTACTGAAATACTTCATAAAGTCCACCGACGACTGGTGGGGCAACTTCTGATGTCCCTGAACTTCAATATGTACTTCTCAGTTGTGTGTTTTATGACAATGGCTGGCTTTATCTGTGGGTATTTCATTCAGTCACCCTTCCAGAGGACCAACAAAGAATCCCTCTCTTCTGTGGGTATGTGTCTGCAAAGACTGGCTCCCCAGTCCTCCTCAGGGACCCTGCGCATCTCTTGGGCTACCTCATAGGCCTCAAACCACTTGTCTATATCATTCCCCAGCACAAAGCTAGGCACCAGGTCTTTAGGTATCTGGACTCTTTTTTCTCCATGGGACACTGGAATGTCGCTGTCACCATTGTTGTGAGTTCTTGAGTTCAGTTTTTGGGTCCGGCTCCTTCAGACCCTTCTCATGAGCCCTTTCTGCCTTGATCTTTTTCTCAGACAAGGCTCATTATGCCTCAGCTTTTTCCTTAGCCGTTCTCTCTTCCAGAACCAGCTTCCTCTCCTCCAGGGCCCTCTTGGAAGCGTCCCCTTATTGGAAGCCTTCAGTTTCAATTGACCAGCTGCAGCTTGAGTTCCCTCTCAGCCCTCATGTCCTCCAGTTCCTCAAGGGGCAGGTTGTGAGGGACATTGTTCCTGTGGGTAAGGTGCCCTTCTCCCTACGTTGCTGCAGCTCAGGACCTGTGGCCAGGCCACTTCCTTCCACATCCTCCTCCTCCATGTTCAGCTTCTCATCCTCAGGCTTATCCTCCTCTTGCTCCTCTATTTTATCCTGAATCCTTCTAACTTCTGCAAATGCTCTGAGGGTTATTCTAAAGATAACTTGGGTGGCCGTCCTTCCAACATTCACCCCTCTCTCTTTGCAGAGCTTCTTCAGCTCTGTCTCCTTTAAGTTGTCAAAATTTCTCAGCGCCAGCTCCATTGTACCAAGATAGATGTGAGATAAGAGTAAAATTTGAAAAAATGAAAAAATAGTCAAGTCACAAACTACAGAGAATTTAACAAAAACACTATCATTTCTGATGTCAGATTATTATAGGGATGTTTAAGTGTGCACAAATCACTGAGTGGCACTGAACAAAAAAAGGACTAGATCCTACCACTGAAGACCAATGTAAAAAATTGGGCTATTGGTTGAGAGGGGTAGAATCACCACTCAGGCAACAACCACAATCTGTGTAAGAGTAAATCACAAAAGTCACTAAATTAACCTGTGCCTAATCCTCTGGTAGCTTGGCACAAAGCAGTTAGACTTAACTAAGAGGCAAAGTGTAAAGTATTACTGTAACACACAACCAGTAATAAAGTGAAAACATAACACATGAAAAATCCCAAATGAATTTGAAAGAAATAGAGTACATTTTAAGAATTGAAATCATGCTAATACGAGCAAAATCCAATCAGTAGAACCGGAGATATGGAATTTAAACGTTTTTAGGTCAAATAGTGCCAAGAAGCAGAAAGCACCACTCGTAGTTATCTATTCATGCTAGTTTGGGATAAGTCACAAGTTCAGGCAAACCACAATGTAGAGCGGTCCAGATACAGGCACCAGGTTAGTCCAGCTAAAGAGTTACCTCTTCAAGTCCGGAATTGAGAGTTCTGTTCACATTGGAGAAGGCAGTGCAGAGGAGGAGGCTTTCAGTGCAAAGATCTGTCCCTGTAGCACTAAGAGCCAGTTGAGCATTGTGGGTGGTTGTCTCTGTAGCACAAAGAGCCAGTCATAGATGGATATTCACATTGGTGGTTGCCATGGGCTGTCTTTGTTGTATTGTGAAGTACAGTTCTCATGGTGCAGGTCTCGCTGGTGGTAGCAGCTGGTGCGAATTGCTGGTCTCACTGAAACATCACATTGGTGGTTGTTGTGAGAGGGTGAATCTCTGCATGAGCCCAGACTTCAGGATTTTCACCTTTTCTTCAGGAGGAGTAATACTCTAATGCCAGCCAAGGATCCAGGACATGAGGGGCACCTATTGGGGAGTAGGAATCACTCCAGCAGAGGCCAGCTGCAGGGCTCAGGTAGGTTAAGGCAGGCACATTTGCAGATGGTCAGCTGAGCAGGTGCAGAGAGGCCTCTGGACATTTGTTGGGTCCCTGTAACTCACACAAGAGGCTAGCCAGCTAGCACTTGCAACCACTCTGTTGGACCTGGCTTCCTTCCGCAGACAGGAGGACAACAATGCAGTCCTAACAGCAGAGCAGCAGGGCAGTCCTTTTTCTGAATCTATCACAGGTCCAAGAGTGATTTGATATGAGGTCTAAGAGTACAACCATTTATCCCAAATGCCAACCTTTGAGCGGGGAGCAACCCCTAGCTGAATTTGAAACTAGTTCTGTCCAGTTCTGCGGGCCTTCCTGGGTTTGGCTCCTAACTTTCTGGGGTGACAAAAGCAAAAGAAGGCCTGTAGTTAGGTTACTTTGTGTGTACTGCAGGCATTGCCCTTTGAAATGTAATCACGACTGGGTACAACTCCAACCCTAGCTTTTCTTGTAGGATGTCCCACTGCCTGGAAGGAATTAACAACCCATCATAGGAGAGACAGCCACAGTCATGTGACCCTTTTACTTGCAGAAAGGCACAGTTGGTTTGGGCCCAAAAATGTAAACATTCTAAAAGTGGGATTTTTAGCATTGTTACTTAAAATACGAATTTTCCATTAAAGAGGGTATTAAATTGTAATTCAAAAGAGTCCAAGAAATATTTCTCTAACTGTTTCCAATCTGAAGTTAGCACTTTAGCAAATGTAAAAAGAAGACCCAATGCTAGCCTATGGGAGAGATAGCCATACACAGTGAAAAACAGCTTTAGCCCCTTCTATGCTCATGACGAGCTCAGCTCGTCATGCTGCGCGGTGCTCGTGTGCGCATGACGAGCTGAGCTCGTCATGAACCCGCCCACTCAATGAAACGCCCCGCACAGGGCGAAAATCGGCCGCGCACCGAAGGGGTTAGGAGTTTTATTTACTGCAAGGACATTTAAAACTTAAATCCAAATGTCCTACTTTTTTATATACCATGCATCCTGCCCTAGGAGTTTTAAGGCCAATCACAGGGGTGGCATACGTATTAAACAGGAAGGTTTATTTAGTCAGGTTGAAATGGCAGTTTACAACTGTCCTACAGACTGCAATGTCAGGCCTGAGGCATTTTTAAGGGGCTGCTTTAGTGGGTGGCACAATGAATGCTGCAGACCCCCCACTAATAGCATTTAATTTACAGGCCCTGTGTATATGTAGTACCATCTACTTGGGACATTCAAGTAAATTAAATGTACCACTTAGGTGTAGGCCAATTTTACCATTTTCAAGGGAGAGAGTACAGCACTTTAGCATTGGTTAGCAGTGGTAAAGAACACAGAGTCCTAAAGCCAACAAAAACAAATTCTGTAGGGGGCTTTGTGTCCGACACCCTGATCAATCCCAAGTCGCATATGACCTTCGGCAGGGTGAAGGTTGTGCATAGTAGGGTTTGGTGATGGACTGACCTCTCCACACAACCTCTATATAGAGCAAAGGCAGAGTGTGGAAGCATTTGGGTGTTTTTTTTTATGCCGCCAGACAGTGACATTTATTTTTTAATTTTGGCTCTCACAAGGGCTAGTTGGGCAAGGAATTCATACTCTGCCCCATTTTACACCTTTTTTGAAAACATGTTCAGGGCTTGGGACTGAGTCACTGAGTCCTGTAATAGCAGGCACAGCAGTTTTCTCCATTCTGGCCACTCAATCACATTGGTTGGTCCCACAGACTTCCACGGGACCAGCCAATCAGATTGTGTTTTTACCCATGCAGAACTGTGGGTGTCCCATAGGAATACCTAAGGAGTACCGGATCACTAGATATTTATAAAGTTTGAACCTTAATTTCAAAAAATCTAAAACTACTGAACGGATTTCTACCAAATCACAAAATGCATGCTTTCTAGGGAATGATCTTGCTTTCTGCCAGTTTTGGTGTAGTTCTGTTTGGCTGGGAAATTGCATGGGGAAAACATGTTTTGGGACCCCCTTTTTCTCAGTCCACGCTTGACTGATCACCCTGAAACTCTCCAAGAAGGAGCTAAGGTGGATGAACCTTTTTTATCTGGAAAGCTTCATGCAGTTTTGTCAAACAATCCCAAAGTTATTAGCATACCAAACCATCCACACACATATATATATATATATATATATATATATATATATATATATATATATATTATCTACTGGCGGTCGCCAGTAGATAGTTATAGTTAGGACCTATTTTCCATAGGAAATCTGCAACATTCTATTTGAAATAACTCTTGCGTCGGTTGACGAATCTTTGCGAAATTTTCAAACTTTATGGCCCGCTCCGGTCCGCTCCTACACTGAAAGTTTCGGGGTGATTCGTCAAGCGGGGGCCGAGAAAAAAGGGGGGTCCCAAAACGTGTTTTCCCCATTCATTTTCCCACAGGAAACTTTAGCCACGGCTACAGCCCGAACTGCTGAACGGAATTACACAAAATTTGGCAAAGAGGTAGTTCTTGGTTCAGAAAGAACCCTTTTGTTAAATGGTGTAAATCCGTTCAGTAGTTGCGGAGAAATTAAAAGATAAGAGTCAAAAAATCAATTTCCCATAGGAAACTTTATGCAAGGCTACAGCCCGAACTGCTGAACGGAATTACACCAAATTTGGCAAAGAGGTAGATCTTGGTTCAGAAAGAACACTTTTTGTTAAATGGTGTAAATCCGTTCAGTAGTTGCTGAGAAAATCAAAAGTAAAAACACATATATATCTGGGCGGAGCCTAACCACACATGTCATCTTGAGATCTGATTGGCTGTCAGCACTTCATCCTGGAATTGCTGGCAGCCATCTTGGGACCAATATAAATGATAGTACCCCATTGAAATGCATTGTAGTGAATCGAAGATTTTGAGGGTTACCAAAAGGAGAACTATAAAGGGTGATAACAGACTTTCGTTACATTAGAATTCATTTGTTGATGGTACCATACTAATTTCAGGAATTGTGGTGTGTTCTAAGGTGATTTTACCCTGTGAAAAACCTTCTGCTGGGATATCATGAATCATGTTTGAGAGAAAACTATTTTCACATGCTTGTCCCATACAGTTTTGGAAGGTGCTCCAGAAGCTAAAATGAGAGCATATTTTCTGTAAATTCACATTATCTTTCTCAGTCATGTGAGAATGAAGTCTGACATTCTCAGTAAAACATGTACATCCAACAATGGCAGAGACTGTCAGTTGATTCCTTTGTGTTCTACTGCAGCTTCCCAGAGTGTTCTAAAGAACAACTAGAGTGCTAACAGCCTTACTTATGACAAAAGTATGGCACACCTGAAGCCATCTTGATTGGAATCAACTGGTAACACTTAAAACATTTAATTTAAAAGGAACAAAATGATGGGGTTCATTTTGTCATAGCAATTATGGTTAGTGCTGTAGAAAGAAAAATTAGGACATGTTTCAAGTGTGATCTCAAATATCTTCCTGTTATATTTCAACAGGAGCAGCCTGTCAGTTGATGCCTTTGTGTTCTACTGCAGCTTCCCAGAGTGTTCTAAAGAACAACTAGAGCGCTAACAGTCTTACTTATGACAAAAGTATGGCACACCTGAAGCCATCTTGATTGGAATAAACTGGTAACACTTAAAACATTTAATTTAAAAAGGAACAAAATGAGGGGGTTCATTTTGCCATAAAAAATATGGTTAGTGCTGTAGAAAGAAAAATTAGGACATGTTTTAAGTGAGATCTCAAATATCTTCCTGTTATATTTCAACAGGAGCAGCCTGTCAGTTGATGCCTTTGTGTTCTACTGCAGCTTCCCAGAGTGTTCTAAAGAACAACTAGAGTGCTAACAGCCTTACTTATGACAAAAGTATGGCACACCTGAAGCCATCTTGATTGGAATAAACTGGTAACACTTAAAACATTTAATTTAAAAAGGAACAAAATGAGGGGTTCATTTTGCCATAGAAATTATGGTTAGTGCTGCAAAAAGAAAATTTAGGGCATGTTTTAAGTGAGATCTCAAATCCTCTTCTATTTCATTAGAAAATTCTGACATGCAGACTGAAACAATCACTTTCAATACCAGCAGTAGACTTCCAGTTAACTCCTTGGTGAGCAGTAGCTTTACTACAGTGATCTAATGAACAACTAGAGTGCTAACATTCTGAATTTATGGCAAATGTGTGACACATCTGAATGCCTTCTTGATGGAATCAAAGTAAAAACTGAAAGCATTTCCTACTGAGGAGACTGTAGTAAATGAGGAAATTAGGAAACTTCATAACAAATAAGTCTCCCAAGATGGCCACCAGAGAAAAAAGAGCCCAAATGTAGCACAAATATCACCCAGAGGTAGCCCACGTATAGCCCAATGACAGAAGTGTGCAAAACACTTTTTATTGTTTGTTTTTTTGCAGTTTTATATAGTGCAGACTGGTCAGGTATTGGAGTGCTTTACATGAGCATTGGTTACATCACACAAGGACAAATTCATGTTGGTTGACCCCTACACTACCCAAACACCACTGCACTACCCTAAACCCTAAAACACTACCCCCAGCACGACCCCCTACACTACCCAAACACCACTGCACTACCCTAAACCCTAAATCTACCCCCTACACTACACAAATACCACTGCACTACCCTAAACCCTAAAACACTAGAAACCAGCACGACCCCCTACAGTACACAAACACCACTGCACTACCCTAAACCCTAAAACACTACCCCCTACACTACACAAACACCATTGCACTACCCTAAACCCTAAAACACTACCCCCAGCATGACCCCTACACTACACAAACACCACTGCACTACCCTAAACCCTAAAACACTACCCCAGCACGACCCCCTACACTACCCAAACACCACTGCACTACCCTAAACCCTAAAACACTACCCCCAGCAAGACTCCCTACACTACACAAACACCACTGGACTACCCTAAACCCTAAAACACTACCCCCAGCACGACTCCCTACACTACCTAAACACCACTGCACTACACTAAACCCTAAATCTACCCCCAGCATGACCTCCCACACTACACAAACACCACTGCACTACCCTAAACCCTAAAACACTACCCCCAGCATGACCCCCTACACTGCCCAAACACCACTGCACTACCCTAAACCTAAAACACTAACCCCAGCATGACCCCTACACTACCCAAACACCACTGCACTACCCTATACCCTAAAACACGACCCCATACACTACACAAACACAACTGCACTACCCTAAACCCTAAAACACTACCCACAGCATGACCCCCTACACTACACAAACACCACTGCACTACCCTAAACCCTAAAACACAACCCCCTACACTACCCAAACACCACTGCACTACCATATACCCTAAAACACGACCCCGTACACTACACAAACACAACTGCACTACCCTAAACCCTAACACACAACCCCCAGCATGACACCCTACACTACACAAACACCACTGCACTACCCTAAACCCCCCCTACACTATACAAACACCACTGCATTACTCTAAACCCTAAAACACTACCCCCAGCACGACCCCCTCACAACACAAACACCACTGCACTACCCTAAACCCTAAATCGACCCCCAGCACGAGCCCCTACACTACCAAAACACCACTGCCATACCCTAAACCCTAAAACACTACCCCCAGCATGAACCCCTACACTACCCAAACACCACTGCACTACCCTAAACCTTAAAACACTACCCCCAGCACTACCCCCTACACTACACGAACACCACTGCACTACCCTAAACCCTAAAACACTACCCCAGCACAACCCCCTACACTACCCAAACACCACTGCACTAACATAAACCCTAAAACACTACCCCCAGCACAACCCCCTACACTACACAAACACCACTGCACTACCCTAAACCCTAAAATACTACCCCCAGCACGACTCCCTACACTACCCAAACACCACTGCACTACCCTAAACCCTAAATCTACCCCCAGCACGACCCCCTACACTACCCAAACACCACTGCACTACCCTAAACCATAAAACACTACCCCCAGGATGACCCCCTACCCTACACAAACACCACTGCACTATCCTAAACCCTAAAACACTACCACCAGCATGACCCCCTACACTACTCAAACACCACTGCACTACCCTAAACCCTAAAACACTAACCCAGCACGACCCCCTACACTACCCATACACCACTGCACTACCCTAAAGCCTAAAACAATACCCCCAGCACGACCCCTATACTACTGCACTACCCTAAACCCTAAAACACTACCCCCAGGACGACCCCCTATACCACCCAAACACCACTGCACTACCCTAAACCCTAGAAAAGAAACCCCCACCCCATGCCCAATCCCCCTTACCTCTCACTTCTCGTGGTTCCTCTCTCCTCGTGGTTCCTGATTCACGTCGTCTGAGGGGCGGTGCACGTCGTTCTGAGGAAACGGAACAGCCTCTGTTTCCTTACAACGACATGGATCGTCTACATGTTTTTTAGAACGCATGGTAATTTACCATACATACGTTTACAACAAAATTTGTTGTAAAGGCATGCGTGGTAAATGACCATGCGTTCTAAAAAATGCGTAGTAATGACTTCGTGATGTACAACGCATGCGTGGTAATGCATGCGTTGTAATGGTATCGCAAAGTAAAAAGTCGTTGTAACGGCTGTTTACCGATCGAAGCTGGCCCCTGTTCTTCAGTGAGACGTTTATTTGATTAATTAGGAGGAAGGAATGTGTTTTTTTTACCGAAAAGTGCATTCTCGGCTGTTGTATTGTGAAAGTGTCCGCGTGGCCTGGTTTCACTTCCGGTGAGAGAGTGGAAGAGTCTGTTTGGAACTAAAGGAGTTCTGTTGTTGGACGGGGCCGGCGCGACATGTCATCAGAAAACATAGCTAATGGAAAGCGTCCTCCCTGAAGTGTGGAGCAGTGCCATGAGAGGTCAACGAGTGTGCGTCCCACCGCAGTATGACCGTACCGTGTGACCCATGTGCCACCTCCAGGGTACGGGAGGCAGAAGCGGCATCGCAGGTCCTCTTGAAGACCGTTGTAGCACTAATTCTACATTTTGGTACTAGGGCATTTTAACTTCATTGTTCCTGCCAGATACAAAGAGAAGATCCTGTGTTATTCAGTGCCCTCGTTACCTTTTTTGTGGGTTGTGGTGCTTGTCACTTCGCTGCCCCGCCGGTGCACACGACTGGGCACCCCACCTCGTGTGCCATCTGCAGGGCCTCTGCCCTCGGATCACTGGTTTCGGTTTCTGGAGTGGCAACATAAACAGTTGCTCCCAAAGGACTAGCCTGAACACTTAGGTGAATATCCCCTGCACCAGCATTCCACGGAAATTTTTCCTAGCTCTCCCACGTCAACGAGGACGTCATAATAGCACGGCTCCGCTCACGACACCGTATGACGTCATCGGAGCCATAAAAGAACCTCGTCGGCGTGCTGACGTCAGTTCCACCCATTTTTTCCGTGCCACCGAGGCAAACAGGGGACCGAGAAATTTTCACATGTATACATAGTATAATAAATATATATATATTCACTGAAAAAACCATAGGTTTCAGGCACGTTATAGTTAGAAATTAGCATTTAAAAAACCTTAGAAATTCACTGAAAAAACCATAGGTTTCAGGCACGTTATAGTTAGAAATTAGCATTTAAAAAAACCTTAGAATTCACTGAAAAAACCATAGGTTTCAGGGGCGTTATAGTTAGTTGGACATTTCACTCGTACAAAACCATAGAAATTCCCCCGTTATAGTTAGTTCAGCTAACTATAACTCGTGCGCCCGCAATGCATTGCTGATGACGTCACATATTACATCACTCATGACATGGTCAGTGACATCACTCATGACATCACTGATGACATCTCAAATGACATCACTGATGACATCACTCATGACATTATCCAGTGAATGTGTGTTTTTCTGAAAATTAAATATGTTTTATATATGTATATCTCAAGGTCGATGGAAGAATAAATGGGTATATAAGTGTCTAAATGGATGATTTTGTTTAGTAAAATTGATTGTATAACTGACTAAGTGTATCTTAGTGAATACATGGGTTAGTGAGTAATGTTTAAATATGAAAATATCTGTATCGGTCTCTCACTTTGTGTATAAGTGGCTGCATGGGTTGGTGAGTAGCTACATGAGTGTCTATATGGGTTATTAGTTGGTTTTTGAGTATCAGTATGAGTGTCTGAGTGTCTGTATGGTTCGGTGGGGGGTATTACTTAGTGCATAGATGCATGAATGAGTGACTCACTGTTTGTATGTGTTGAAGACAGCATGTGTGCAGGACTGTATATGTGGATGAGTATGTGTATGGGTGTGTTAGTGAGTGAATGACTGTCTCAATAGTGTCTTTATGAGTAACTACATATGTTTTAAACTAGTATATGTGAGTATTGGTGTATATAAGTGAGTATATGTGAGAGTGAGAGATTGGAAGAGTTCCTGTACAAATAAGTAGGTGTTTCTATAAGTGATTGTTTAAGAGAGTAAGTATGTGTAAGTTTCTGTAGAAGTAAGTGTGGTAGTGTGTGTATAACTGTATATGCAAGTAAATGGATGTTTGATACTTTGTTTGCATGTGTGACTATGTGTGTGAGTAACTCTATGGATGAGTGGCGGTGTGTAACAGGATGTATAGGTGTATGAGTACATATGATGAGTGAGTACATGCATGAGTGACTGTATAGGGACTGTTGGTGAATGAGTGGATGTGTGTGTAGATCTTGGAATTACTGAATAGGTGTGTTGTAACTGGTATTGGTATGTCCATTGTTTTGAAAATGTTAGTTTGTATTTTTGAGTGTGTGTATCAAAGGTTATATTAGGGTGAGAGGAGGTCTGCCACTCTATCACAAGGATGATGTCATCAGTGATGTCATCAGTGATGTCATTTGAGATGTCATCAGTGATGTCATGAGTGATGTCACTGACCATGTCATGAGTGATGTAATATGTGACGTCATCAGCAGTGCATTGCGGGCGCGCGAGTTATAGTTAGCTGAACTAACTATAACGGGGGAATTTCTATGGTTTTGTACGAGTGAAATGTCCAACTAACTATAACGCCCCTGAAACCTATGGTTTTTTCAGTGAATTTCTAAGGTTTTTTTAAATGCTAATTTCTAACTATAATGTGCCTGAAACCTATGGTTTTTTCAGTGAACATATATATATATATATATATATATTAAATGAAAAATAAAAGTAACTGTTGCACCCAAATCATATTGGTCAGTATTGCCCATACACTTAACAATCCACCCAAAAATAAATTTCATATCTCATTAGCCCATGAGTCCTGGACTTTCGAAAAAAATGTATACATATATATGTTTCCAAACGGGCAGTTCCTTACAAAAACCGTGGTGGTCAAAACGCGCCAGCCGGTGTAATAAACTTATTGTTGTGAGAATCCCTGGAGTGCTGGTTTTCTTTGTCGGATTGCAGCAGAGGATTTGTTGAATGTGAAATGTGGGTCCTGCTCCTGCCAGGCAACAGCCCCGATAGGTGGACGCAGTCGGAGACAACAGGGAAAGCTGTGGTTCGTTGAATTTTGACTTCCGCTGCCATTGCCGAATGTCAGCTGATGATAGTGAGAAACCGCGAGGGAGGAAGCAGGCAGTTGAGCATCGTGGGTTGTGTTCCTTTCGGGAAGCGTGGTTGTCTCCTGCTGCCATACTCTCTGGAAGAAAAAGTGGATCATTGGAGAATGGCAGGGGCTCCATCATACAGGTGGTTTCCTGTTTGAGACTGCAGAGGGATTACACCGTAATAGAGGACATTAACCTTTGAGGGTTTTGGACAATTAAAACTAACCAGGCAGTAAGGAAATGGATGGAGGAAGCATGCAGCCTATTTGATGAAAATAAAGGAGGAACACTACCTATACAAGACGGTAATGGAGGTAATGGATTAGTGAATACAGGAACTTTGCAGCAACAATTGAACCAATATGAACGACTATGCAAAAAGGAGACAAACAGGAGCTGGGAGGTAATTTCACTCAACAATTACATTGAAGTGGGGAGAGTAACGCGCGGTCTGCACATTTTAATTACGCCCACTTATCAGAATCCCCACCCTAAATTGTTAAAGGACTGGCCCACCTTGATGGCTATAACATGCAAGAATATGTTAGGACTTTTGTCCAAATATGCAGCCATGGAATTAGAGCAGGTGGGAGGTATTTAAAACCTTTTCAGAGGGAGACTGAAACAAGACTAACTAAATATGAAGGCGAAATTAAAACCAAGAAGAAACGTAAGATCCTCAGGGACAAAATAGATTATTCAACAGGAAGAGTTCTGACCTTCCTTCATTTCTCAGATTTGGAGGAAAATGCAACCAATGTCCTACCGTTTTCAACTTTGGAAGAGTACCATTTTTTACAACACAATCAGGGGCCAAGAAGGAAACCACCAAAAGTAAAAGGAGGAGGCAATGGAAAAGGAGGAAAACCAGAAGGGGAGGAACCAGCACAAAAACGCAACTTGCTCCATCGGAGTAACACACTGCAAACCAAGAACACGAAATAATGGGTGAGAAAAACTTAACAGTTGTTAATCTATCTACGCATGAGCTCACTAGTGATGAGCATTCTTTATTAGAGTTAAGCCTGTCCTTTTGCCCAATTGCTAACTTTGACTATGCAAGAACATTGATTTCTGTTTGTTTATTAGGAAATTGAAACTTTTGAAGGTTTTCACACAGCAGAAACATAAGGGCATCATAAGACCCAGGGGTGCTGCAGCAGGGATTAGTGATTCCACCTTTGACTGTTTGGACATTGGTGATCTACCAGGACTTGCAACATTGCATGAGTGTGAAAGAGGTGGAAGAAATTGAGATACGGAAAGGGATTTGCTCACAAATTTGGGGCTAGAAACGGACAGACTATGCCCAAAAATTCCCGACCCAAATCCAGATATAACCCCGTAACACCACATGACAACATAGATACCTTTAATGAGATGGTGACATGTGGCTTGCTGAAAATCTGGGAGTGAATCGAAAATGAATTTGCCAGGAATTTAACACCTGGTCAAATAGCTGCTCTCACGTCTCTGAAGGAGGAAACCTCTTTTCTCATCAAACCCTCGGATAAGGGAGGGTAATGTTGTTTTGTGATACGTAAATAAATATAACAAAGAGGCTAAAAGACAGTTAGCAATGTCAGGCTGTTATGAAAACTCTTCAATTGCATTATACAAATGAACCATCACACACTATCACACATTATTATCTGTGTGGAATGGCAAAGGCTTGTTAAGTTTGGATGAGTTCCAATTTTTTAAGGTGAACCCTAAAACACTACCCCAGCACTACCCCCTACACTACCCAAACACCACTGCACTAACATAAACCCTAAAACACTACCCCCAGCATGACCCCCTACACTACCCAAACACCACTGCACTACCCTAAAACCTAAAACACTAACCCCAGCATGACCCCCTACACTACCCAAACACCACTGCACTACCCTATACCCTAAAACACGACCCCATACACTACACAAACACAACTGCACTACCCTAAACCCTAAAACACTACCCACAGCATGACCCCCTACACTACACAAACACCACTGCACTACCCTAAACCCTAAAACACTACCCCCTACACTAACCAAACACCACTGCACTACCATATACCCTAAAACACGACCCCGTACACTACACAAACACAACTGCACTACCCTAAACCCTAAAACACAACCCCCAGCATGACCCCCTACACTACACAAACACCACTGCACTACCCTAAACCCCCCCTACACTATACAAACACCACTGCATTACTCTAAACCCTAAAACACTACCCCAGCACGACCCCCTCACAACACAAACACCACTGCACTACCTTAAACCCTAAATCGATCCCCAGCACGACCCCCTACACTACCCAAACACCACTGCCATACCCTAAACCCTAAAACACTACCCCAGCATGAACCCCTACACTACCCAAACACCACTGCACTACCCTAAACCTTAAAACACTACCCCCAGCACTACCCCCTACACTACACAAACACCACTGCACTACCCTAAACCCTAAAACACTACCCCAGCACTACCCCCTACACTACCCAAACACCACTGCACTAACATAAACCCTAAAACACTACCCCCAGCACAACCCCCTACACTACACAAACACCACTGCACTACCCTAAACCCTAAAACACTACCCCCAGCACGACTCCCTACACTACCCAAACACCACTGCACTACCCTAAACCCTAAATCTACCCCCAGCACGACCCCCTACACTACCCAAACACCACTGCACTACCCTAAACTCTAAAACCCTACCCCCAGCACTACCCCTACACTACACAAACACCACTGCACTATCCTAAACCCTAAAACACTACCACCAGCTTGACCCCCTATACTACGCAAACTCCACTGCACTACCCTAAACCCTAAAACACTACCCCAGCACGACCCCCTACACTACCCATACACCACTGCACTACCCTAAAGCCTAAAACAATACCCCCAGCACGACCCCCTACACTACTGCACTACCCTAAACCCTAAAACACTACCCCCAGGACGACCCCCTACACCACCCAAACACCACTGCACTACCCTAAACCCTAGAAAAGAAACCCCCACCCCATGCCCAATCCCCCTTACCTCTCACTGCTCGTGGTTCCTCTCTCCTCGTGGTTCCTGATTCACGTCGTCTGAGGGGCAGTGCACGTCGTTCTGAGGAAACGGAACAGCCTCTGTTTCCTTACAACGACAAGGATCGTCTACATGTTTTTTAGAACGCATGGTAATTTACCATACATACGTTTACAACAAAATTCGTTGTAAAGGCATGCGTGGTAAATGACCATGCGTTCTAAAAAATGCGTAGTAATGACTTCGTGATGTACAACGCATGCGTGGTAATGCATGCGTTGTAATGGTATCGCAAAGTAAAAAGTCGTTGTAACAGCTGTTTACCGATCGAAGCTGGCCCCTGTTCTTCAGTGAGATGTTTATTAGATTAATTAGGAGGAAGGAATGTGTTTTTTTACCGAAAAGTGCATTCCCGGCTGTTGTATTGTGAAAGTGTCCGCGTGGCCTGGTTTCTCTTCCGGTGAGAGAGTGGAAGAGTCTGTTTGGAACTAAAGGAGTTCTGTTGTTGGACGGGGCCGGCGCGACACGTCATCAGAAAACATAGCTAATGGAAAGCGTCCTCCCTGAAGTGTGGAGCAGTGCCATGAGAGGTCAACGAGTGTGCGTCCCACCGCAGTATGACAGTACCGCGTGACCCATGTGCCACCTCCAGGGTACGGGAGGCAGAAGCGGCATCGCAGGTCCTCTTGAAGACCGTTGTAGCTCTAATTCTACATTTTGGTACTAGGGCATTTTAACTTCATTGTTCCTGCCAGATACAAAGAGAAGATCCTGTGTTATTCAGTGCCCTCGTTACCTTTTTTGTGGGTTGTGGTGCTTGTCACTTCGTTTCCCCGCCGGTGCACACGACTGGGCACCCCACCTCGTGTGCCATCTGCAGGGCCTCTGCCCTCGGATCACTGGTTTCGGTTTCTGGAGTGGCAACATAAACAGTTGCTCCCAAAGGACTAGCCTGAACACTTAGGTGAATATCCCCTGCACCAGCATTCCACGGAAATTTTTCCTAGCTCTCCCACGTCAACGAGGACGTCATAATAGCACGGCTCCGCTCACGACACCGTATGACTTCATCGGAGCCATAAAAGAACCTCGTCGGCGTGCTGACGTCAGTTCCACCCATTTTTTCCGTGCCACCGAGGCAAACAGGGGACCGAGAAATTTTCACATGTATACATAGTATAATAAATATATATATATTCACTGAAAAAACCATAGGTTTCAGGCACGTTATAGTTACAAATTAGCATTTAAAAAACCTTAGAAATTCACTGAAAAAACCATAGGTTTCAGGCAAGTTATAGTTAGAAATTAGCATTTAAAAAAACCTTAGAAATTCACTGAAAAAACCATAGGTTTCAGGGGCGTTATAGTTAGTTGGACATTTCACTCGTACAAAACCATAGAAATTCCCCCGTTATAGTTAGTTCAGCTAACTATAACTCGCACGCCCGCAATGCACTGCTGATGACGTCACATATTACATCACTCATGACATGGTCAGTGACATCACTCATGACATCACTGATGACATCTCAAATGACATCACTGATGACATCATCCAGTGAATGTGTGTTTTTCTGAAAATTAAATATGTTTTATATATGTATATCTCAAGGTCGATGGAAGAATAAATGGGTATATAAGTGTCTAAATGGATGATTTTGTTTAGTAAAATTGATTGTATAACTGACTAAGTGTATCTTAGTGAATACATGGGTTAGTGAGTAATGTTTAAATATGAAAATATCTGTATCAGTCTCTCACTTTGTGTATAAGTGGCTGCATGGGTTGGTGAGTAGCTACATGAGTGTCTATATGGGTTATTAGTTGTTTTTTGATTATCAGTATGAGTGTCTGAGTGTCTGTATGGTTCGGTGGGGGTATTACTTAGTGCATAGATGCATGAATGAGTGACTCACTGTTTGTATGTGTTGAAGACAGCATGTGTGCAGGACTGCATAGGTGGATGAGTATGTGTATGGGTGTGTTAGTGAGTGAATGACTGTCTCAATAGTGTCTTTATGAGTAACTACATATGTTTTAAACTAGTATATGTGAGTATTGGTGTATATAAGTGAGTATATGTGAGAGTGAGAGATTGGAAGAGTTCCTGTACAAATAAGTAGGTGTTTCTATAAGTGATTGTTTAAGAGAGTAAGTATGTTTAAGTTTCTGTAGAAGTAAGTGTGGTAGTGTGTGTATAACTGTATATGCAAGTAAATGGATGTTTGATACTTTGTTTGCATGTGTGACTATGTGTGTGAGTAACTCTATGGATGAGTGGCGGTGTGTAACAGGATGTATAGGTGTATGAGTACATATGATGAGTGAGTACATGCATGAGTGACTGTATAGGGACTGTTGGTGAATGAGTGGATGTGTGTGTAGATCTTGGAATTACTGAATAGGTGTGTTGTAACTGGTATTGGTATGTCCATTGTTTTGAAAATGTTAGTTTGTATTTTTGAGTGTGTGTATCAAAGGTTATATTAGGGTGAGAGGAGGTCTGCCACTCTATCACAAGGATGATGTAATCAGTGATGTCATCAGTGATGTCATTTGAGATGTCATCAGTGATGTCATGAGTGATGTCACTGACCATGTCATGAGTGATGTAATATGTGACGTCATCAGCAGTGCATTGCTGGGCGCGCGAGTTATAGTTAGCTGAACTAACTATAACGGGGGAATTTCTATGGTTTTGTACGAGTGAAATGTCCAACTAACTATAACGCCCCTGAAACCTATGGTTTTTTCAGTGAATTTCTAAGGTTTTTTAAATGCTAATTTCTAACTATAACGTGCCTGAAACCTATGGTTTTTTCAGTGAATATATATATATATATATTAAATGAAAAATAAAAGTAACTGTTGCACCCAAATCATATTGGTCAGTATTGCCCATACACTTAACAATCCACCCAAAAATAAATTTCATATCTCATTAGCCCATGAGTCCTGGACTTTCGAAAAAATGTATACATATATATGTTTCCAAACGGGCAGTTCCTTACAAAACCGTGGTGGTCAAAACGCGCCAGCCGGTGTAATAAACTTATTGTTGTGAGAATCCCTGGAGTGCTGGTTTTCTTTGTTGGATTGCAGCAGAGGATTTGTTGAATGTGAAATGTGGGTCCTGCTCCTGCCAGGCAACAGCCCCGATAGGTGGACGCAGTCGGAGACAACAGGGAAAGCTGTGGATCGTTGAATTTTGACTTCCGCTGCCATTGCCGAATGTCAGCTGATGATAGTGAGAAACCGCGAGGGAGGAAGCAGGCAGTTGAGCATCGTGGGTTGTGTTCCTTTCGGGAAGCGTGGTTGTCTCCTGCTGCCATACTCTCTGGAAGAAAAAGTGGATCATTGGAGAATGGCAGGGGCTCCATCATACAGGTGGTTTCCTGTTTGAGACTGCAGAGGGATTACACCGTAATAGAGGACATTAACCTTTGAGGGTTTTGGACAATTAAAACTAACCAGGCAGTAAGGAAATGGATGGAGGAAGCATGCAGCCTATTTGATGAAAATAAAGGAGGAACACTACCTATACAAGACGGTAATGGAGGTAATGGATTAGTGAATACAGGAACTTTGCAGCAACAATTGAACCAATATGAACGACTATGCAAAAGGAGACAAACAGGAGCTGGGAGGTAATTTCACTCAACAATTACATTGAAGTGGGGAGAGTAACGCGCGGTCTGCACATTTTAATTACGCCCACTTATCAGAATCCCCACCCTAAATTGTTAAAGGAATGGCCCACCTTGATGGCTATAACATGCAAGAATATGTTAGGACTTTTGTCCAAATATGCAGCCATGGAATTAGAGCAGGTGGGAGGTATTTAAAACCTTTTCAGAGGGAGACTGAAACAAGACTAACTAAATATGAAGGCGAAATTAAAACCAAGAAGAAACGTAAGTTCCTCAGGGACAAAATAGATTATTCAACAGGAAGAGTTCTGACCTTCCTTCATTTCTCAGATTTGGAGGAAAATGCAACCAATGTCCTACCGTTTTCAACTTTGGAAGAGTACCATTTTTTACAACACAATCAGGGGCCAAGAAGGAAACCACCAAAAGTAAAAGGAGGAGGCAATGGAAAAGGAGGAAAACCAGAAGGGGAGGAACCAGCACAAAAAAGCAACTTGCTCCATCGGAGTAACACACTGCAAACCAAGAACACGAAATAATGGGTGAGAAAAACTTAACAGTTGTTAATCTATCTATGCATGAGCTCACTAGTGATGAGCATTCTTTATTAGAGTTAAGCCTGTCCTTTTGCCCAATTGCTAACTTTGACTATGCAAGAACATTGATTTCTGTTTGTTTATTAGGAAATTGAAACTTTTGAAGGTTTTCACACAGCAGAAACATAAGGGCATCATAAGACCCAGGGTGCTGCAGCAGGGATTAGTGATTCCACCTTTGACTGTTTGGACATTGGTGATCTACCAGGACTTGCAACATTGCATGAGTGTGAAAGAGGTGGAAGAAATTGAGATACGGAAAGGGATTTGCTCACAAATTTGGGGCTAGAAACGGACAGACTATGCCCAAAAATTCCCGACCCAAATCCAGATATAACCCCGTAACACCACATGACAACATAGATACCTTTAATGAGATGGTGACATGTGGCTTGCTGAAAATCTGGGAGTGAATCGAAAATGAATTTGCCAGGAATTTAACACCTGGTCAAATAGCTGCTCTCACGTCTCTGAAGGAGGAAACCTCTTTTCTCATCAAACCCTCGGATACGGGAGGGTAATGTTGTTTTGTGATACGTAAATAAATATAACAAAGAGGCTAAAAGACAGTTAGCAATGTCAGGCTGTTATGAAAACTCTTCAATTGCATTATACAAATGAACCATCACACACTATCACACATTATTATCTGTGTGGAATGGCAAGGGCTTGTTAAGTTTGGATGAGTTCCAATTTTTTAAGGTGAAGTTCCCTACAGCTCCATGTTTTTACTTGTTGCCTAAGGTACACATACATAAAACAGAACCATCAGGCAGACCCATTATATCAGCAAATAACAGCCTTTTAGAGAACACCTCAATTTACCTAGATTTTTTCCTGTGTCCTTGTTTATTTAGCCTTCCAGCATACTGCAGAGATAGCACAGATTTCATAACACAAATACAGGACATCCCATGAAAAGACAGTTACATTCTGGTCAACATAGATGTGGTGTCTTTATATACTTGTATTGATCATGAGTTAGGCTTATAGGCCAGCAGGTATGTTTTTTAGGGACAAGCCCATTGTAAAGTATGATCAGGTTATGATGCTTTTGGAAATGTTAAGATTCTGTTCAATTAATAAAATCTTTCTGTTTGGGGACAAATGGTTTTGGCAGCTAACAGGGACTGCCATGGAAAGCTGCTTTGCCCAAAGTTTTGCAGGAAATTAATAGGTTGGTGGGAGGCACAACACATTTGGACTCAGAATAATACCAGATGGACACAACACTTAGGGGTTGATTACGATGTCATCCGGAAAGGCTCAGAACGGCATTCGATTCGTCCGAATCCAATTCAGGACCCCCCTTTCGGACTGATCAGGACACGTTTATCAACGAGCTATTGTGATGGCTGGGAAGCGTTCAAACAGTCTGACTTGGTTCCGAAAGGCATTGGGAGTAACCGAGTCTTTCGGAGCCGAATTGTAGCGGTCTGCGGAGTGCGTTTCCAGCCGAGCGATTGGGATGTCAGATTCGGACAGTCTTTCCGGATCGGTTGTTCTGAAAGAAATCAGCTGTTGGAATCTGACTTTGGGGACTCGTAGCAGGCCCCCTTCACCCAGGGCCCTCCGAATGGGGCCCGTGGGTGTACCCATGGGTCCCTCCTACCCACGCATGCACAGTGTGGCTGGCACCATGGGGTGCCCACCACAGGGTGCATGGTTTTCCCCAACAACCCCTTTTGTCAATGGGAGCCTGTGTTCTCGTTCGGAACACAGGCTCCCGTTGAAGTCAATGGGAGTCCGACCGAATCGTATCCAGAAGCATCCGGATGCATCAAAATCGCTCGGTCAGACTCCCTGGATCCGAGTCGTTCGGAAAGCATTCCGGAACCGAATCGGTCGCAATGCTTTCCGGACTAGATCGTAATTGGCCCCATAGTATTTTGGACGCGGTACATTGACAACCTATTTATAATATGGGGCGGGCTGCAGAAAACACTTGATACCTTCCTTGATTCAATCAATACCAATAGTTTAAATCTGAGATTCACCTGGAAGACACACAAGTCTGTCATGGATTTTCTTGACATTCTTGTGGTGGTGAAGGATGGTATCATACACACAAGCCTCTTTAGGAAGGGAACTGCTGGAAACAGCATTCTACATGCCCATAGCCACCATCCTCCCAGCTGAAATGGAGCATCCCCTATGGGGAGATGCTCAGAGCAAAGGGAAACGATAGCACCGCTGAGACTTTCAGAGAAGAGCAGGGAAAGATGGTAACAAGATTCAGATCAAGGGGCTACCCAGTGAAAGTTCTGAAAACTGCCTGCATGAAGGTAGCAGTGAGGGAAAGGGAGAATATGTTACAGCCCAATCCCCTGAAGCAGGGGGAGAACACCATCAGATTGATCACTACTTTTAACTGTGAGTCAGACTCAGTGAGACGGATGGTCAATAAATACTGGGGTTTGATTAAATCTCATCATGTGATTGGCTCTCTCAAAGATATGTTGGTGTACAGCTACCACAATGAACATCAAGGTACTTTTGGGTCATGGCTTAGGGAGCAGCAAGGGTTCTATAAATGTAGAAACTGCACGGCTTGCACACATAGCAGGAACAAAGGACATACATATTATCTACAGGGAGAGAGGTGAAAATCAAGAAATGTATTAACTGTAACAGCGACTGTTAGAAATGGGGTTCTCTGGTTGACAATGGTTTGCACCTTTGTCCAAATAGGGGCCCTTCCTTCTAGTCAGGACAAGAGGGATACACTCCTAAAAAAACTCTGCTCACCCCCTTGGTAGCTTGGCATGAGCAGTCTTATCTCAGGGGCAGTGTGTGTAGCATTTGCACATAACCCACAGTAATACAGTGAAAACACTACAAAAAGACACCACACCAGTTTTAGAAAAATAACCAATATTTATCTGTGCAAACAAAAATAGGCACTTTGCAAGTATGACTTAAAAATTAAGTTCCTTGACGCCGGTAGCTCCGTCCGGGGCTACCGCGGTGCTGAAAACAACAAAATCCAACAGTTCCAGCCTACTGGGTCGGTGCGGATCGGCGTTAGTGTCAGAAGACTCGTAAACAGTACCTTTGGTTCCGGGTGACCGTGTCGGTGTGGGCCAGTCATGGCAACTGTCGCGGTTCTGATGTGAAGCATAGCGGTGCGGCGTGCAGTCCCCTCAAGTCGCGGTGCAGGCAGCAACTCAGTGACGGTTGTCCAGCGGCGTCGTTGAGACCAGGACTCCGGTGCGGAGTTAGCGGGGCTCACGGCGGTGCTGATAGGTCACGGTGCAAGTGACAGTGCCGGTTGATGGGAGCTGGCATCAGTCAGACCAGCATGCGGTGTGGAACGGGGTGGTGTGTCGTGTAACTTAAGAGCAGTGCCCCCAAGCCACTGTGCAGTCCCGGGTGTTGCGGTCAGCGGGCAGCGACATCGCCGGTGAGACCAGGGCAGCAGAGTGAAGGGAGGCGGTGCGGAGTGCGGTGCCCACAGGTCGCGGTGCAAGCAGCGGCTTGGTGGTGGCGGAAGTCGTCATCGGTTTGATCAAGGTTGAGGTGCAAAATGTGGCAGTGCCTTCTGCTGTGCCTTCAGGACACAGAGCCAGCAGTGGTGTCAGTGAGGGTGTGGGCTGCTTTCCCCCTCTGTGGCAACTGAAACCCAGGTTCCAGAGGTGGTACCCAGAGGTAAGTGAAGTCTTTGCTGTCCCTGAGACTTCGAGAACAGGAGGCAAGCTCTACTTCAAGCCCTTGAGGATACTCAGCAACAAGTGAAGAACGTTCATTCCAGTCTTTTCACCGCCCAAGGCAGAAGCAGCAACTGCAGGCCAACCCAACAAAGCAACAGCACAGCAACAGGGCAGTACTCCTCCTAGCATTTCTTCCAGCTCTTCTTCTTGGCAGGTTCCTTGATCCAAGCGAGTTCTAAAGTTCTGTGGTCTGGGCCCCAATATTTATACTGCATTTCTCTTTGTTCTTTTGGGCAGAGAGTGTCTGTACTTAGTCCAAACCAGTTTGGTCCTCTCTGGTCCAGCTTCCCAGCAGGAGGTGGAGACAACATTGTCCAAGGCCGACCAAGCCCATTCAGGTGCAAGGAAATCTCCCCCCACTACTCTAAATGCAGCCCAAGTCTATTCAGCCCAGCCCTGACTCAACCAGGAAAGGCAGGACACACCTCGAGCCCCCCGGTAGCTGTCTGAAGAGAATGCATATTCCCAGCCCCTGTCACTCCAAAGCCAAACAGTCAATCCACAACCCAGCAGAGGCACACAGGATGGCTAAGCAAGAAAATACCTGCTTTCGAAAAGTGGTACTTTCAAACACAGAATATAAAAATCATCTTTACTAAAAGATGCATTTCAACATTCTGAGTTCAGGCATATTAAACTCCATTTCTCTATCTTGTCTCAATGGGAAGATATACTTGCAAAATGTTACCAAGTATTCCCCATTCTATCCTATGGGACAGATAGCCTTTCAACAGTGAAAAACGCAATACACTGTAGTTCACCATCAGGACATGTCATAAACACCTGGACATGTCCTACCTTTCACATACACTGCACCCTGCCCATTGGGGTACCTTGGGCCTACCTAAGGGTGACTCACATGTAATAAAAGGGAAGGTTATGGCTTGGCAAGTGGGTGCATTTGCCAAGTCGACATGGCAGTAAACACTGTGTGCATACACTGCAGTAGCAGGTCTGAGAACCCTTTGAAAGGCTACTTGTGTGGGTGGCACAATCAGGGCTGCAAGCCCACTAGCAGCATTTGATTTACAGGCCCTTGCACTCTCAGTGCACTTTACTAGGGACTTACTAGTAAATCAAATATGCCAATCATGGAAACACCAATCCATAATACAATTTACAATAGAAGCAAGTGCACTTTAACACTGAGCAGCAGTGAGAAAGCATGCAGAGACCCTAAACAAGCAAAAACAGAGTCAAAAGCAGGAGGTCGGAAAGCAAAAAGACTGGGGAAACACGCCAAAAGATGCCAGGTCAAACAGCGACTATGTAATATATGTTCTGGTGTACCTTTGTGGTCTGCAATATGTGGGCAGTACCATCTTCCCGGTAAAGAAGAGAACCCTAGAATATCTCAGCGCGGTAAAAAACAATGATCCAAGCTATCCATTTGCACGACATTGGCACCAACAACATGCCTCAGAGAGTGATGAGATTTTCTTTTTTGGAATTGACAGGGTGACAATGAATAGACGAGGTGGCGACAAGGAACGCATTTTGCGGAGACTTGAATCTGGACACCTCATTCTGCTGAACAGTCGTTACCCTCGAGGTCTCAACCAGGATAAAGAGATGCATGTGCATTTGAGATAAGCATACCAGGGAATTGCTATTTTTGGTAAAATTGTTAGGGCACCAGAAATCTTTTTAGATTTGGCTACTGCAAAAATGTAATCAAGCTATTGTTTATGTACAACAGGATTTATTGGTTGTTCTTTATTTTCCTGATTTTTCTGATTTCTCTCTTTTCCATTACTTTCCTCCTTTTAATTATGAACCTATTTTTCTCATCTATATGGAAGTAATGTTACATACAGGTTTCTCGTTGAAGATTGTATAATATTATCAACATGGCGGCTGCCGGTTGTAATTGAGACACCTATTCTGATTACGTTGCGTTTTTCCAGCATGTTTTTTTCTAAGGAACTGCCAGTTTGGAACCATATATATGTATATCTTTTTGTGGAAAGTCCAGGACTCATGCGTTAATGAGATATGAAATGTATTTTTTGGTGGATTGTTAAGTGCATAGGCAATACTGACAAATATGAATTGGGTGTTGTAGTTACTTTTATTTTTCATTTATTACATATATGTATATATATATACTTATCTTTATCTTATATTATCTACTGGCGGTCGCCAGTAGATAGTTATAGTTAGGACCTATTTTCCATAGGAAATCCGCAACATTCTATTTGAAATAACGTTGGCGCCGGTTGACGAATCTTCGCGAAAGTTTCCAACTTGTTGGGGCCCTCCGGTCCGCTCCTATCCTGAAAGTCTCGGGGTGATTCGTCAAGCGGGGGCTGAGAAAAAAGGGGGGTCCCAAAACACATTTTCCCCATTCATTTTTCCATAGGAACCTTTAGTCGCAGCTACAGCCCGAACTGCTGAACGGAATTACACCAAATTTGGCAAAGAGGTAGCCCTTGGTTCAGTGTCGTGCCTTTTGCTTAAATGGTGTAAATCCGTTCACTAGTTCCTGAGAAAATCAAAAGTAAAGTCACATATATATCTATGGCCGAGTAGGGTCCGCGTAACCTCCCGATCACGAGCTGCATGCTAATTGGTTGTCAAGTGGCTGTCAACACTCCAAATCAGGAAGTGTTGGCAGTCATTTTGTCCCTCGGTAGAACCGAGGGACAGAAACAAGTACGCAAAACGCAAAAGGGGGTAGGGTAGAAACACCCTGACCCCCTAGGTCTGCTCAGGGGTCCCACAAGGACCCCTGGGCAGAAAACAGCTTTTTTTTTTTTAAATCAGCGGGATGCGCTTAGGGTGCGCGGATCCCGCCGAGATAAAAAAGAAACAAGTGCGCAAAATGCACAAAGGGGGTAGGGTAGAAACACCCTGACCCCCTAGGTCTGCTCAGGGGGACCCCCTGGGCAGAAAAAAGCATTTTTAAAAATAAAAAAATCGGCGGGATGCGCTTAGGGTGCGCGGATCCCGCCGATAAAAAAAAAAATCGAAGCGCGGTCTCCCGCGCTTCGATGCTGTTTTGCCCCCGGGTGGCCCAAGTCCCGGGGGCATGCGGGGGTGGGTTTATACTTTATGGGGGGCCTCTAAGGCCCCCCAAGCCCCGGGGACCGCCACCCCCCGGGGCTTTAAATAAAAAATGGTGCGGGAGGGCTCACCGCCCTCCCGCAGCCCCGGGGACCGCCACCCCCGGGGCTTCTTTTTTTTATTTTTAATAACCTGTGTGGGGGGCTTCAGCCCCCCCACATGCCCCGAGGACCGCCACCTCCCCAGGGCACCTAGAAAAGAAATTTGGGGGTCCGTTTCGGACCCCCGAAGCCCCGGGGACCACCACCTCCCCGGGGCTGTGCAATTGAAGGGAGGGGGCCGCGCGGCCCCCCTCCTGGAGCCTGTGGTGGACCTGGGGACCGCCACCCCCCAGGGCCGGCTCCTGCAGTGTCCCGGGTTGCCTACCCCCGGGACACTGCTGTTTGCAATCACAGGACGGGAGCCTCGCGGCTCCCGTCCTGTCATTGCAAACTTGCTTTGCTTCATTGAAGCGAGAGCAGGGAAACCTGCTCTCGCTTCAATGAAGCAAAGCAGATTGCTTTTCCATAAGGGGAGCTGCATGTCAGCAGCTCCCCTTATGGAATAGCAATGCCGGCTCCCGCAGGACGCGGGGAGCCGGCGGGACCGTGCAGGGATTGGGGACCCCCCCACGGTCCCCAACGAGTGGCCAGGCCCTGGGGGATGGGGTCCCCGGGGCTATTAGTGGCCTGGGAGGGGGGCCACGCAGCCCCCCTCCCCAAAAATAAAAAAAGAAATAAAAAAACGGAAAGGCTGGCCCCGGGGGTTGGGGTCCCCGTGGCCTTAAATGGCCTGAGGAGGGGGGCCACACAGCCCCCTCCAAATATTTAAAATTTTAAAAAGAGGGCATGCCCCGGGGATGGGGTCCCCGGGGCCAATATAGGCCCAGGGAAGGGGGCCACGCGGCCCCCTTCCCGTTTTATTTTAATTAAAAAAAAATGAAAATCCTCATGCCCCAGGGGATGGGGTCCCCGGGGCCAAAAGAGGCCAAGGGAAGGGGGCCACGCAGCCCCCTCCCATACAAAAAAAATAAAGAAAAAGACCGGCATCGTGCCGGAGGCCCCGCCCCACCCTGCAGCAGTCTGCAAACGCGCCCTGGCGCGTTTGCAGATGGGGAACGAATTCCCATACAATACTGGGGGTCCTTGGGGCCAACTAGCCCACCAGGAACCTCCAGTATGCGCCAGGGCTGCGTTGCAGAGAGGTGTACAGAGGCCACGCCCTTTTACACCTCTCTGCAACACAGCTCTGTGGCGCTTTTTGGTGGTACATGGTGGGCTAGTTGGACTCCGGGGACCCTCAGGATTCAAGGGGACTTAATCACCCAACTTAAAATGCGCCACGGGGCGTGTTTGCACAGTGGTGAAGGGAGGGGGCGGGGCTTCAGGTGACATGTGTGCAAACAGGCCCCGTGGTGCATTTTAAGATGGGGAATTAAATCCTCTTCAATCCTGAGGGTCCCTGGGGGCCAACTAGCCCACCAGGTACCTCCAGTAAGCGCCACGGAGCTGCGTTTCAGAGTGTTGTAAAAGGGGCGTGGCCTCTGTACACCTCTCTGCAACGCAGCCCCTGGCGCATACTGGAGGTTCCTGGTGGGCTAGTTGGCCCCTAGGGACCCTCAGGATTGAGGAGGAATTAATTCTCCAACTTAAAACACACCACAGGGCGTGTTTGCAGACATGTCACCTCAGGCCCCACCCCCTTCCTTCACCATTGTGCAAATATTCCTCTAAAATCAGCTGAACTACGAATTCCGATTTACTCACCTGTTATCAGGAGAGACCTCAGTGCTGCATCTTTGAGCCCAGTACTGATCCTGAAAAGTAATTTTAACCGTACTTACCAGTAACTTGAATTTTCTTCCATAGGATATCATTGCCTGCTTTTTGCTGAAAAAGTTTCTAAGTGTCGATTTTTGAAACATACAAATATTCCTCTAAAATCAGCCAAAATACGAATTCCGATTTACTCACCTGTTATCAGGAGAGACCTCAGTGCTGCATCTTTCAGCCCAGTACTGATCCTGAAAAGTAATTTTAACCGTACTTACCAGTAACTTATATTTCCTTCCGTAGGAATCCATTGTCTGGTTTTCAGCAGAAAAGTTTCAAAGTGTTGATTTTCACAAACTACAAATATTCCTTAAAAATCGCCTGTATGACTTAAACGCATTCTTTCAACTGTTTACAGGAGATGCACCAGTGCTGGATCCAGGATCCAGCACTGGTAAGAAAAAGTAACGATAACACTACTTACCTGCTAAGTGAATTTCCTCCCATAGGATAACATTGGTGATTCTATGTGAAAAAGTTTCTAAGTGTCAACTTATAAAATACAATAATATTCCTTAAAAATCACTACTGTAACCAAAACGCTTTTACTCAACTGTTTACAGGAGATGTCCCAGGACTGAATCTAGGATCCAGTCCTGTGGTTAGAAAAGTAATCCATAAAGTAACTAATTGCATTTAACTAGAAATTCACATTGAGCTCAATGTTGCATTGTGTTTGAAATTGTGTTGCCCTTTGCAACAACTGTAACTACTGTACTTAAAAGTCTATTGCCTATTTGCAAAGTATTTAAACTAAAGTAAATCATTCTGAGAAAGTATATTTTGTAATGTAATGTATAATGTAATTACAATGTAATTTAAAAAATAAAATATCTAAAAATAAATAGTTTAAAAAAATGTAGTAAATCAGTATCAAAAAATAAATATAACAATTAATACATTTAAAAATTGTCATTTACAAAACCTTTGAAATTCACTGAAAATAACATGTTATAGTTAGAAATTAGCATTTAAAAAACCTTACAAATTCACTGAAAAAACCATAGGTTTTAGGGACAGTTATAGTTAGTTGGACATTTCACTCGTACAAAACCCGTGAAATTCCCCCGTTATAGTTAGTTCAGCTAACTATAACTCGCGCCCCGTAATGCACTGCTGATGACGTCACATATTACATCACTCATGACATGGTCAGTGACATCACTGATGACATCACTGATGACATCTCAAATGACATCACTGATTACATCACTGATGACATCATCCACGTGATAATCTGATGCACCTCCTCACACCCTAATATAACCTTTGATACACCCAGTCTAAATTACAGACTGCCATTCGCAAAACCATAGACACTCCAACACCAATAACTACATACCCACTCACTGATTCTTAGGTCTACACACACATCCACTCACTCACCCGTACAGTCACTCATACTTACGGTCACTCAGTACAGGACTATCATATGCACTCATACTCCTATATAGACACTCAAACACCGCCACTCATCCATAGAGGTACTCACACACCTAGTCAGTCATACAAATAATTAAACACACTGCCATTTACTCACCTATACAGTTATACACACACCAGCTCACTTACTCATACAAATACTAGCACATTCTTACGCTCTTATACAATCACTGATACAAGCACACACTCATCCATACAGTCACTAACACAATCACACACTCTCGCTTATAGCCATTTATATACTCCAACACACATATATACTGCCTTTCACATATGTAGTTACTCACACTTGTACCACTGAGATATACATTCACTCACTAACACACCCATACACACACTCACCCACCCATTCAGTCCATCACAGATGCACTCTTGAAACCATCCACCCAGTGAATCACCCACTCACACATCTATGCACAGAGTCGCAAATTTAAATTTTACAGAAACACACAGTCACTGGATGATGTCATCAGTGATGTCATCAGTGATGTCATTTGAGATGTCATCAGTGATGTCACTGACCATGTCATGAATGATGTAATATGTGACGTCATCAGCAGTGCGTTGCGGGGGCACGAGTTATAGTTAGCTGAACTAACTATAACGGTGGAATTTCTATGGTTTTGTATGAGTGAAATGTCCAACTAACTATAACGTCCCTGAAACCTATGGTTTTTTCAGTGAATTTCAAAGGTTTTTTAAATGTTAATTTCTAACTATAACGTCTGTAAAACCTATGGTTTTTTCAGTGGATTTCTAAGGTTTTTTAAATGCTAATTTCTAACTATAACGTCTGTAAAACCTATGGCTTTTTCAGTGAATTTCTAAGGTTTTTTAAATGCTAATTTCTAACTATAACGTCTGTAAAACCTATGGTTTTTTTCAGTGAATTTCTAAGGTTTTTTAAATATTAAACTACTATTCTGCTATTTGTCATTAGTACTGTTTTTTCTAACTTTTCCACTACAGAAAATAAAATAAACTGTAAAACTGTTGTGTAATGTAATATATTTCAGAAATTACAGTGTTACTTATCAAATAATACAACATAATTTAACATTTTGAAAACATATTTTTGTCCCTTTTTCTGCTGTTTTCAGATTCTACTTAACTTCACTATTCACAGTGATGTCAGAGTAGTATCATCATAAACAGCTGGAAAAAAAAAACAATCAACTAGATTGTTAAAAAAACAAATGACTAATTCTTGCAACCACAATACGAAATCAACACAAATAAAACATTCAATACTATTTCCAATTTTTAAATCTTACCTTTACTCTGTAGTTTCTGTTCACATTTTTCCCCAAGGCCAAATAATGTGTAGAATTTTTTTCCGAAATCATCCAGTTTAAATTCCTTAAAGCATCTTCCCATTTTCCCTCTAGGCTGAATAATGTATCTAAAATTTTTGCTTAAGAAATATCAAGTATGAGTTGGGTAATTCATAAGGCAATCTCGAATTTATTTCCAAGTGTGTATCGTTGCAGTGACTCCAACCATTATTACATTTTAAATATACAGTATAATGTCCACATGTGGTAGTAGCTCCAGCATGGAAAACAATAGCCAGTGTTGCGAATGTTCTTCCAGAAATAGATACTTGACTAGCAACAAAAACTTTTATTTTCGTTTCCACTTTTCTTCCATTTGGTCTACAGCGTTGTAGCATTAAAATTACATATTTTCCATATCTTTCTAGGCATAATGTAGATAACATTTCTGATTGACAACGAGAACATTTCATATCATGATTTGCTTCTTTTACTAATTTCGGAAAAGGTACAGATTTGCCGTCAGGTATTGTTAAATATAGAAATCTCTGTCAACTATAGTACTAGAAGTTATTGAACACTGTTCACATTTGTGATCCCATTTGTAACTGAGTCCAAAGAAACTCTCAATCTGGATTCCTTCATCTTCTAATACTCCAAGCATAACCATCAGAAACTCTTGTGCATCTTGTTGTATATTAGGACTGAACGTTAAAGATCCAGTACAGGTGTCCAACAGTTGTCGAATACCAGAAGCAGTATGGATCTTACTTCTGTCAGTTCTCAATTGTTCAAATAAAGTATAAAGTGCAGAACATAATCTTTTTTCCTGACTTTCCATAATTTCACCATACAGATCTTCTAGATAAAATATAACGTTTAGAATAACATTACCATAGCAGTTGACACCTGAAGCATTTTCTAATTGGTGTCCCACAACATCATCACTTGTTTCTATTTTCAGTTTCTTTGCATCTTTTCTTTTCTCTTGAATTTTTTTCTGCTTTTCAACCACACTTGATTCATCAACATGTTTGCGTTTTGAACACACAGCACGTTTTTCATAAATAGGATATTCACCTAAAGTTGGTGCATAAAGTCTTCTTAAACGATTATATTCTCTTACACAATTTACATCAGCACTAACCTTGTTTTCATCAAAATCAATTAAATACAAACCAGACAATGTTCTAACTCGAGACAATGCAACGTATGCCATTCCCTCTTTAAACACAGTTCTTCCAACATTTACTAAAGCATTATCTACACTTAAACCTTGAGATTTATGAATGGTTATTGCATATGCTAAACAGAAAGGAAACTGTTTTCTACGAACATACAAGTCTTTTACCAGCAAAAACGTACACCACAACGCCCAATTTGTTTCACCTCTGCAATCTGATCAAATTTAATTTTCAAGAATTCAATTGCATTTCTGTTTTGATATTTTACAAATTCAACAACTTTTCCTATTGCTCCATTCGCTAAACCTTGTTCTATATTCAAATTACGCCTCAAAATTACCCGACAGTTTATACATACATCTAAATGTTTTTCCAAGCCAGCAGTTTTTGATACAGACTTTTCCAAAGAATCCAATTAAGGGGCCGATTCCGATACCGGCCGGAAATCTCTCCGACCGAGCCGGACCCGGAGAGAATTCCGACCGAATCGGACCCTAGCAGTCCGACCAGACGAGTACGATGCATTCGCATGCTATCGGACTGGAGTCGGTCGGACTCCCATTGAAGTCAATGGGAGCCGGTCGTACAACGCGTACGCGGGCTCCCATTGACTCAATGGGTGCGAGGCGAACAAGGGCGCCCCCTACAGCGGGTACGCGTCCATGCGCATCACGGCGTACATGCACAGGTAGGGGGGACCCATGGGTCCCCCCTGTGTGCGACTCACGCACCTACGCGTACAGGGGGTTCCGACGCGGACCCCCAAAGTCCGGCTCCGACAGCTTTTTCGAGCCGGACGGCGCGAGTCGATCGGACTGCTCGCGGCGCGCATCGTACTTACCCGGCCGGGAAACGTCTCCATAGCGCGGTGCGAGTCATGTCCATGCGAGTCGGTCGGAGTGTGTTGAAGCCGCGTTCGAGTCGGTCGGCGATTTCGCGGGAGCTTGCATCGTACTCGCTCGGCCGGACCCGCGTACGATTCGGTCGGGAAACAGGGCTCCGAATCGGATCCGGTGAATCCAAATCCGATTCGGAGCACTACCGGCCGAGATCGGAATCGGCCCCTTAGTCTGTAGTTTATTTGAAAGAAGAATTGTTATTCCTTGATGCTGGATTTTATCAATAGCTTCAATGTGAACTATTTCTTGATTTTCCAATTTCAGAAGCTCTTGATTAAATGTATAACACTCTTCCAGTGTAGGGATTAAGCAAAGTATAGACTTTTTTCTGCAATGTTCTTGTACAGTACTGCTGCTGGTGTGTTTTCAGTTGTAAACAAGTTCTTTAGTAGACGACTTTGTAAAGCTTGTTTACCATGTTTGCTTAGAACACGAATTCTTACATCTTTCAGAATATTTCCATAATCTTCATCACTTGCTTGTCGCATACTCTGAGTGAGTTCTTTATATTAAAAATTTAACCAGAGATTCACATTTCCAATAGTTCCCAAAGATTTCCTAGTGTCTTCATGTAGAAGCGTTTTAAAGACTGGTTCTCCTTTTACAGGAGTTAGTTGTAGCAGATCTCCAAATACAATTAAATGTTTTCCTCCAAAGAGAACATCGTAATCTGTTTTTAATACCTGTTGCATTCTTAAATGCACGAAAGCAAGCATTAAGTTTGAGACCATGCTCACCTCATCAATAATTAAAATTTTCATCTTCTTCAGCACTCTTGACACTTCATAAGAAGCTTCTCCAGACAACTTCTGATATTCTAATTTATTATCATGCTCAACTGGTAACATTAGTAATCTATGCAAAGTAATTCCTTTAACATTGTGCGCAGCTAATCCAGTTGGAGCTGTTACTACACAAGATAAATGTGAACCAGTAGTTTTTTTAAGATAACTGGTCAAAACTTTAATTAAAAAACTTTTACCCGTTCCAGCTTGACCACTGATGTACATCAGAATAGGTTTAAATGATGAACATACACATTCTTTTTTTCATGCAACAAACCATGTTCTATCTGTTCTCTCACTTGTACATATATTTCTTTCTGTTCAATATTTACTTGTTCTTCTAACTTTTCCAATGTAATATTCTCCTCTTGTGCTTGTTGCATTGCAATTTCCACTTCATGCATAGCAATCGCTGCTTCATTTTCCACTATTGGTTGTCCAAGTGGATCTTCACTACATGGACCAGAACTTTGACTATCTTGAGAACTTTCATTTGCAACTTCAGCTGTAATAGTCTTTTCCTGTTCAACTTCATCATTCAACATTTTTAAATATGTAGGGAAAATTAAACATGCAATGCTATGTTTACATGCATTAAAAGAATCTTCGTAGCAGTCGAAATCTCCAAGTAATTCACTTTCGCTACGCCATGGTTTGAACAGTTGGAGAAGTGCTAAATAGTAAAATTCTCGCTTGTCTGCAGTTTCACAACTGAGTTTCCTGTGGTTGATAAGGTTACCTTTTGTGTGTTTTACTAAACATCCATGACATCCAAGTACTGCATATTTTCCTTGTTTTAAATTCTGTTTAACATTTCTTTTGAAGCTGTAATGTTGAAGTACTTCATACAGACATAGCTGTTCCAGATGTCGACTCCTTTTCGGATAGTATGTATCCAACATATTAGTTTTAAGAATTTCTGTACTGTCTGGTTCATTTGCTGCTAAGTATTCAATTTCTTCTAATGATTTCAACACTCTATTTCGTGAGCAGGCAAGACCTAAACTTACCCAAATGATCCCTCATGATTTTGAATTTAAACTTGAAGAGCACAACCGGTCTGAACATTCATACGATCCAATTTCTCTGTGGGAAAGCATTTTCAAAGTAAAGCTGTACAATTTTTTGCTAAGGCTTTTCTCTTGTGCAATTTCTTCCCACATTTGTTTCATCTCGGTTTTTTCTGATTTCGTTATATATGATGTAACGTAGCGTGCAACAGCAATTGAGTTGTCTGCAACATACTGGATGTCCATATTTGCATTCCACATTTTTAAAATAACCGGATTGTAGTCATTAATATACTTTGACAGTTCTGTTCTTTTCAAGTTGTAGGTATTCTTTGGAGATTTGCGAGTTATTGTGTGCCTTACAGAAGAAAAAAAGAATTTACTCTTCCTTTAGAAATTACTGGACGTGGAAATCCAAACCGACACTTGGTATAAAATTTTCCTTTAGACTTGTATTTTCGTCGGCAGTACTTTCCACAACGGTGACTTTGGAAACGTAAAACTTGCTGTCTCAAGCTTCTATCTCCTCCTTCTCTTGGAATCTCACATGTCACATACTGTTCAATGAAAGACAATACTATTTCATCTGAATCAGTTCCAAATTTAGGTGCATCCTTGATCCACAATAGCATATGTATATGAGGAGCACCTCTCGCTTGGTACTCCTTTCTCCAAAAGAAATCGGTAACTTCTCCAAGAGGTGGATTCTTTTTATTGCAGATGAAAGACATCATAGCTTGAAACCTATGATTAAAATATCTGCACACATTTACAGGATCCAAAGAACACAGTTCTCCAGGTGTCTTCATTTCAACATTCTTTATATTGGAATTTGCTTCTCGTAGAAATTCAAGCAAATCTTCCCATGCATACTCTGCACAGCTAAGTGTCACAAACCATGTTGGTGTACCTAAGTTCCGTAACATACACTTCAGTTCTCCATGACGACGATACCAATACTCATTTGTTCCTCGTTGACATGCCATCAAATTAATTAACTGTGCTTCTAAATTTTCATCTGTTTGTTGAACTTTCTCCACAAATTCTTTCGCTGAAAGAAGTGATTGATGAACTCCAGTTTTCAGTATGTGGTTCACTGCATAGGACAGAGAAGACAGATCACTTTCAAACAAAAGGTGAAATATATATGGTATACACTGCCGGAATCTAGGATCTTCAGAGTATAATCTTGTTGAGCGATATTCTGAAGCTGGAATACGTACAGGTCGGTCATCATATCGTCCACCTTCTCCAGTAGGAAACAGCTGTGGAAAAGAACGAGCTTCTAAGCTTTTCTCCCATACACTCATTGGAGTTCCCTTTGCTTTTTTCATTTGAAATAACTCAATACTGTTTCCTATTACTTCTTTTGAATGTAGAGGACATATTGTGTAATGTTCATAAATCTCTTCACTCCTTGACTTGTCCACTTTCTCTATTTGACCACTTGAAATTTCAGATTCATCTTCCAAACTTATTACCTGTTCTTCCACATTTACACTTTTATAATAAATATTATTCTCCACAAGATATAACGTAGCCTTTTGAAGTTTTTTAACATCCACAAATTCTTGCCATATTTTCCGACTCTTTGTTGGTACTCCATTTACTAGAATGACTACTGCTTCATTTTCATCTTTGTCTCCACCAACAATTTCAATATTTTTCTTAAAATCCAAAGGTAAGTACACTACTCTTCCTTTCAGCCCTCTTTGTAAGTCTGTTGGTGGCAGTTTACCTGTTTTAGGCTCCATGCGAATTATAGTTTGAAATGGATGAACAGATTGAATTAGAACTGACTCATATGTATTCAAATCTGCCAGTTCCTCCGGAATAGCTACTAATTCTAACTTATTATGTACTGCTCTAGCGGGCATTTTGTTCTCTTCTAATTTGTTATAACAATATTTACAAATACGTTGATCACTGCCTAACTCAAATTGACCTTCCACTAACAAGTAAGTTGCAAATTCTTTCCATTTATCATTATTCTTCTTTTCAGATTTCAAATACAAATCAACATTCCTAGTTTGAGTTTTATAATTAGTACGTCGACAACAAACACAAACATAGTTTGGAATTTCAGAGCACACTATGTTAAACTTTCCAATTTCTTCTTCAAACTGATCAATCATAATCACTTTCCCATCTTCTTCAACATCTGTAATTGTCAAACTTTCACTTTCTATACACTGCTCTTCTGAACCAAAATATCGGAACTGAATATCATCACACTTTTTTTGTACATCTGATAAAGAACCGTGTAAAAGAGCTGTATTCAGTTCACCTAAACATAATGCAGGACTTTTTACATAGTACAGTTTCCTTACAAACTTCCGCATTTCTGAATGGTGTACTGCTAACATCCTTAAGTGATGAAAAACACTTTTACACACTTTTCTTGAAAGACAAGCCAGAGAATGCCCATGTTTCTCAGTATATTTTCTTACATTACAAGGATCTAGTGTTTGTAACAACCTAATCTTCTGTTTTACACTTTTCTGTGTATATTCTCGTAACAAATTTCGCATTATATCAATAGATTCCTGTCGAATACTACAAATACTGCTACAACCCCACTTATACACAGGAGCTTGTGTGCGTTTCCCTTGCACTTCTTCAGCTATTAACTGTTCTGCACTAATAGTAACCATTTCCTCTTTTGCAACAGGACAACCATTCTGAACTTCGTAGCAACGACCTCCAGTATCAACTGCAAATGGTAAACTATTTTCTTGGAAGTAACTCTCTTCATTAAAAAAAGGTTCACTATTAGATGTATGTTTCCATTTTCCACTGAAGATTTTACAAAAGTTGCTTCTGTTCACACGTCTTTTTTTTACTTTTGTCTTTCAGAATCTTCATTGTTTTATCCAACAATTTCATCCTCTTCAAAATGAAAATAAATATTTTTTGTTTTAACTTAAAAGCAGTATCTACTATGCTTTCAACACGCTGTTTCTGTTTCAATTGCAGCACTTTCTTTTTATATTTGCGGCATCCTTTTATTAAATTCTGAATTACTCTATTTCGAAAAACTCTTTGACGAATTTCTTGAAATAGTTTTTGTCTATGGGTAACAAATACTCTCTCTCTCTGAGGTCCCACACTCATTGTTCACTTTTTTGTGTTGTGTTTGTCTTCCCCTCCCTATTGCTCCACCCCCAGCGTTGGCTAGCGCGGGGGTGTGTTTAGCAGGCCCTATGATGAAGCATGACACAGCTTGCTGTGTGTGAGGGCAGTTTTACACACATTGTTCGTGCCCTATCTTATACTTTTCAACCTCTGTACCTATTACCGTCACGATTTTTATTCCATTAGTTCCTGGTCTATGTTGTGTGTTTTAACAAATACTCTTTCCTTATCATGTTTTTTTTTCTTGCAATTTGAAGTCGAAGTCTGCTTCTCCTTACTTGAAATTTTTTTATTTTTCCTTTGTGTGATGTTATTTTCATTAAATGTTCGTAGTACTTTTTTTTAGAAATTGTCTAGTGTTTTTACCAGAAGAAACTATTTTTGTAGTACTCTGATTTTCTTCTAATCCATATTTTTGACTTTTCTTTAAGTAGATTGCCTTTTTGTTTTTTCCTTTTTTTTTCAGTTCTTCTAGGCATTTTCAATTTTTAATCCAAACAAAATAATTTTCTGCGAATTAAAAAAAAGTTTCAATTATTTGTTATATCTGTTCAATATGTCAAAATAATCACATACAATTATATAAGTTCCAGTGGCGGCTTGCAGGGGAAATGCTGCATGGTACTGGAGCAGAATAAGGGAACAGTAGGGTGGCAGGTAGTGTCATCCGACATACAGCACGTATTTATTGAATTATTTAGATTCACCTTCCCATTTTATATGTGACTCCACTACCTCCTACTTTTCCCCTCGCCCCCCGCCCCACCCCCCGTCCCATGCACCCCACCGTCCCACGCCACTTCCTCTGCAACCCACTACACATAACTTTGTAGATACTATTTTGTAAAATTGTTATCTGTATACTTAGAGTGATATTCTCAACTAAATGGCACATGTAAACGTTACCCTTATTAGTTTAACACTTCTATCGGCAACTTAGCAAGCATAACACTGCACCATATTAGCAAAAATATGGTACAGGCTTACATTTCATTGTGGATGTACATAAACAAGTACAGATCAACTGTTAGACAGCAACAAAAACCACCGACATGGAGATGGAGAGGGGGAAAGATTAAGGGACATATTCACAAGGAGCCATCGCCGAATTAACCGCACTTTATCGCAGCCAAACTTGTGATAAATTTACCCCCCATTCACAAGCCGGTGTTAACAGCCCACAGCACCAGTATACCCGCGATAGCAGCCTCAAAAAACATCGCCACAGAGGACCCTCGCAAATATCGCTAATGAGATGCAGAGTAGGCGTTCCCGTGACAAAAGCCGAGACAACAGCACACCTCAACATTCACAACGACCAGCCACATCCGCGATAAAAACACAAAACCGGCGATAAGGCGCGTTAGCACCAGGAAATTTATACCTGCTCTGACCTGGTGTAAAGTTGGACGGCAGCCAGCACCACAAAAGGGAGCACAGCCTAGGGCCACATCCGAAGGGCAACAGATGCCATGGAGCAACTCATCATGCGGCCCGGACACCCAACAGGGCCACAACACCCACCGCCAACACCCCAGGACCCATCCCACACCCAGAACACCCCCCCAGCACCACCCCCAACCCCGTACTAAGAAATTGCACACCAACACCACGAATCCCAAAACAAACATCTTGCCTTATGTCGCACAAGCAGCAAAATAAACATACATGCGTGACCAGAAAATGGAGAATCAGTCATACAGCAATGCAACCACCAACACAAAACCCCAGACAAACAAAAGCAGAAACAACCCCTAGGATGAGTCCTAGCTGCTCCCACTGGACAATCCGTAGCACACAGCCCGGTAGACCAAATCCAAGAGAAGAAGGTGTGCCATGCGCGCAACAAAGGAAAGAGAGGGAGAGAGCGAGGGAGAGAGACGGAGTGAGATAGCACAAGCAGCGCAAGGCCGCACGGGCACCTGGCTCCACATGCCAACATGTGTGTGTACATCGCCATCCGTACACCATGAGCCCAAGGCCGTGTCCCAATCTCAGCGCCAAAGCCACATCACATTCCCAAAACGAAAGTAGTAGTGAGACAAACATCAGGGATGAAAGCACCATTGTCCCAATGCAGAAGCCGGGAGGACACCTGCACCTCTGACCTTGGTCCCGAACGCGCCTGGAACACCCTGATAGAGATACAATGGCAGATGAGGACGACTCCCACACCACGCATTCCGCAAATAAACCATCCGACTTATCCACAGCCCACACATAGAAGCCCCTGCCTGTGGTACCCCCGCATTGGATGCCCTTGACACCCACGGAAACAGCAACCCATGTCCCACAACGTTGCACACACATTCAAATCATTGCTCAGAGCTGTGGCATATCCTCCACACAACAGCCGCAGTCCAGAAGAGTGCCTGTTCACGAGACGCACCAACGCAATGGCAGGCCATACCGGGCACATGCACAACACCCGTCACGTGGAACAGTACCGTGCACGTATGCTGCATTTACTGGGCGCACTGCCACTGGCAGTGCTGCGGATCAGTTACAGGCTCAGCTTCCGCATTGCCCACGTCACCTGCGTCCAGCCCTGGTTCCACTGCCGAACATGCACATTCGAGTGTCCCATGGATGTCTGCCTATCCAACACAACTGTTGATGAATTGGACTATGACTTGTGTCTGCGCCCCCTGTTGGATCACGAACAGGAGTGTAACAGAGACAGCCGTGCATGGGATGCCTTGACATACTGCGTATGTATTGGTAGTTGTGCATGGGAGATTGCACAATTTCTCGTCTGCAGTGACCACATCGAGGCGCTCCCCTATTGGGCTGTGTTGCGGATCGGTGAGACGGCGTGGGCTGAGCACACCTGCCCGGACCACCTAATGGATTGGCTCACCCTGGTGTTCCTTGAACACGACAACGACGTACTATTGGAACACATTGCACATGAAGCTGCACGGGCATTCATGGACGAGTAACTACGTACCTGCAGCCACATCCTATTGCCACCCACAGCACATGGCCCAACAACTTGTTGCACAGTGGGGATTGCTCACATATCCCACCAAAACAGAGGACACGTCTGCCTTCGGTCGGGCTCTGGATGCATGTGCGTGGAATAACGCGTGTGCACACACACCTGTCCAAGGCGACGCAGGTCCATGGTCCGAGCAACACAGCGTCGTTTGGCAACGTTGCCAATTCGGACACACTGCTGGGTGAGAGCACACACATGGCGATGTAGCACGACATGTGAACCTGTCGGACCCTCACACCTGATCACTGTCGGCAGAGCAGACAATTGCCGCACCCCGGAGGCAGAGCACCATGCAGACCCCACGTACAGTGAGTCGTGCCCCCTCACACGGGGCACTGTGCAGACGCCAAACAACACATGACTCGTCCAGCAAGGCAAGGTGGGCTGTGAGCGTTGCCATATGTGATAAATTTTGTCCATTTCAGCCCCAACATCATCTGCCCCTCGACATGTACCCATGCTGCGTGTAAGTGTCTTAAGCATGTCCGTGCCTGTTGTGGCCGTTGCCTCGTCCGTACTGACACGCACATGCCAATAAAGCCTATGCCACTCCACTGGTGTCTAACTGTGAGGTGTGTTGTAAAGATTGTCCACTCGTGTGCCACAATGAGCCTCGTCCCAACACAGGGAAGAACTGACTGTCGCATGTGCAATGGGGGTGTATCCCTTTGGCAAGCTCCGCCTCTGTGAGCCAGACATTGTTTTTGCATAGGTGCTGGACGACATCTGATGCAGCCCCATCACCTACGCAGTCTGATGTGTCAGGGGCACACAGCCATGCAGCCATCACCCCGCCACACACACCGGACACAGAACCCGTATGAGGGGAGTTTTGTACCACATTGCATTCATTGCTGATGTTCTGTGATTGCTATGTGTGTGGGCTGCATTGTGGGGGAGTTGCCCCTGCAGCTCTGATTTCGTGTAGCCTTCTCCCCTTGAGACGGGGTGCCTTTGGATTGTGTGCTTTTCGGGGCCTGTTTTGCTTTTGACTTGGGTGATGTGTGCTCGCGGACTGATTTTGTGGCCTGGTGCATTGTTGGTCTGCTGCGTGTATTGTAAGGCATGGGTTGTGGTTGCACGCGGACACGTCGGAGTGTGACCTGCTCCTTTGAGGATGTGATCCGCACTTGGCTCCGTCCATGTCGCTTCGTGGGCCATGTCATTTTGTTTGCGCAGCTGCTATGCTATCCGACATGCAGTGTTACTTGCATAGTCAGTGTGGGTCACGGATCTGCTGGTTTGCTGGATTCAGCATATGTGCAAGAGTAGGTTGTGATATTGGTGATAGGGGGGCACTCTGTGCACATTGTGGATGGGGGCCTACTTGGCGTTTGGATGTGTGCTGCAGTGTGCCAAGGCATTCAGGGACATGTTCCAGGGTCATTGTGGGTGTACTGTGTGCTGCACAAATCAACGCCGTATCTGATTTACAAAACTACATACTCGTTTAAACATAACAAACTATACTGCTTATTTGTTACCTCTATACCTTACTCCTAAAACCATGTAATCTTTCAAACATATGTCACGTCACTTTTGTACCATTGAAACTGATTACGACCTTCTCTTTACACTACAGATCCCATGAACATGCTAATAAAGGTATAAGTGCTATTTTCATACTAGATAAAGCTCTCTTACTTAATTTTTATAAACACTACTGTTTGGTGCACAAAATGGGGGTGACACATGAGGAGAGGAAACGGAGGTGTAATCCCTAAACTTTTATTGTACCGTTCCTTTAATATACGTATATTGAGGGTTTTAAGTGGGATGAAGAAAAATGCGGGTGTCTAAAAGGGGTAGCAGTGTTCAGCACCGGTAAGACCCAGCCCACTTAAAGTCCTGCGTATATTCAGCACAGAGACACACCCTAACAATTTTCATCACTTATAATCACAGTTAGTTTACTAGTGTGAAAAAATTGTACAGAAAATTTACTAAGAACATTTTTAATTGTTTTTTATCTCTCACACATTTATAAAATATCTCTTGTAAAGAAACGCCCCTCTCCACCTTTATTTCGTACGAACGAGCAATAAATAATCCCTTTACCAGCATCTAGTCACTAACTACTAACACTGTGCACTGTACCCAATTGTAAAGCAGAAATAGTGTTTAGATTATGTCTTAAAGTATCATCAAATGATTCAAACCATGCATACATACACAAAGCAACGTGCACGTTTACTTTGTCCATTTACTCTCTATGTAATCTGTGCACATTCTGAACGGGTTCGCAGTATATCACCTGTTTTCACTTATACTCAAATGTACCTTACAGTAAAAAAATGACATCACAACCTATGCATATGTAATATTTCCTACATAATACAGTGCATTTCTATACCATTGAAACTGATTGCAACATTCTTTATATAGTACAAATTCTACCAATATGCCAATAAACCTATAAGTGCTATTTTTATAATACAAAAAGCTGTATTAGATTATTTTTATAAACAGTACTGCTGCGGGCACAAAATGGTGGTGCAAGGTAACCAGAGTAAATGAAGGTGTAATTCCAAACTTTGTATGTATCGTCCCTTTACTATACGTATATTAACAGCTTTAACTGGGATGAAAATATTGGCGGCTCTCTTAAAGGGGTGGCGGGGCCTACTACTGATAACACCCGGACCACTTAAACCCCTGCGTATATTCAGCAGAGGAACACACCGTGACAATTACTATCACTAATAATCACATTTACTTTACCACTGTGAACAAAATCGTACAGAAAATATACAAAGAACATTTTCATTTATTTTTTATCTCTCACATATGTAAAAAAATGACTTCTGAAGAAACGCTCCCCAACAACTTAGATTTCCTAAGAACACCCAAATGCAAAGCCTCGCAGTACCACACCAGCCTTCACTGACATTGAAATCTACCTCTCAGTGTAAAAAATGAGACCACAAACTGTGCACATAACCTTTCTTCTTTTTTTTCCATCTCTGTTAAGTTAATAACACATGAATTTTCTACTGTCACCCCTTCTCCACTATTTCCAGACTGAGCATAATTTCCAAACGTGCGACATTCTGTTTATCTCGCCGGAATAGATATACAAATCGAAATTAACGCTACATCGAATTTTCAAAACCATACAGGGCCATATTCACAAGAATGGCGATAACATTATCGCCGCTTTAGCGGCAGGAAACTGCCGCTAAAGCGGCGATAATGTTATCGCTGGTCTTGAGAATATGGCCCACAGTCTTTTACATATGACAACTTACACCTTTTCTTTGTGAAAAACTCCTAAACATATATAAAGTACTTGTTTAACAACTAGTTACACATTATGCATATTTTAGAACCAATAAAACACCAGACTTTACTAACACTATGTTATTTAGAAATAAAAAATACTTTCAAAGTTAAAAATATCGTCTCAAATACTTAACCACTACTACAAAACACATAACACACCTTCTTAATTTCTAATTTACCTTCGTAGTTGGTATGCAGATTTCAAATGTCACAAACGCATGCAATTCTTTTCTTGTCACACAGTACATGTAATGCACCGCTTTCATCAAGAATGGAACCAGTAATGGCACAATTTCCCTGTTGCTCCACACATAAATACATGTAAAGAACTAAATCAGAATAGTTCCTTATTTTTTTTAGATTGCAAAACCTCTCTTTATTGGTTATTTTTGAACTTTCCATATAAACAGTTTTTTTAACGACACATACAGGTGAAAAGTTCAGCGTATTGTATCAAAACTTTCTAGAACATTCTACGACACGTGCAGGTTAAAAGTTCATCATTTTTTTAAACCTACCGATTTTTTTTTGCAACATTTTCTCCAGCATTTAACGGCACGTGGAGGTCAAAAGTTCACCATTCTTTCAAGTTTGAACTGCACCTTCCAAATACAATTAGAAGATGTGGTTGAGCTGAGCAAATTTCATCCTATAATATGTACTCCACATATAAACTGCTTTTTTATTAACCAATCACAAAGATGCTTTTCATCAAAACTAATATACACCCTACTTTTTAGGACACAATACATTTCATCTCCCAATCGGTTAACGTTTTGTATTTTTAAAAAAGTAGTTCCCCATGTTTAAACATAGCTCTCATTCTACGAACAGACTGCATGAGCTACAGACATTTATCCATATCTTCTAGCCATACCTTCAAAATGCTAGTGTGGATTGTAGGACATAGCTAAATTTTCTGGTGCAAGAGGTATGCAGAACAGAGACGTATTGACTTAGACCTAGATTTACAAAATGTGCACATTAAATGGTTTGCACAGAGAGGATTGAAGTGGCACCAATTGCTCCCTTTGGTTAAAACCTGTTTGCATCTCCAACACCCTGATCTCATGATTGTGCACTGTGGTGGTAACGACCTAGGCACATTGACTGGGGTAGGTTTGGAAATGCTTATGAAGGACACCTTTGGACAATTGATGTTAATTTTGCCTCAAACTGTCTTTGTATATTCCAATATATGCCAAAGACAGAAGTGGAAATGGTCAAACCAATTTTGTCATAAGATTGAATAATCTAGGAAGAATGTCAACAAAGCTGTGTCTGCATACCTCAGAGACCATAGAATGGGGTCGATCTACAAAAAGAACATACGTTTTGATATGGCTGATATCTACAGAAGTGATGGAGTACACTTCACAGATGAGGGAAACCGAGTTTTCCTGATTAACCTGAAGATGTGCATTCACACTTACAAGTAGCTCCAACTAATAAACACAAGGGCTCTTTTTAGAGCCGTCTTATATTCCCAATTTTGGCTCGCAGAGTGTCACCTGCGGTTCCGCTAGCAGAGGGACACCTGCGGGCCGTCGGGCAGGCTCGCAGAGGAAGAGCTGCGGCCCGTGGGCTGAGCTCGCAGAGGAAGACCTACGAGCCATTGGCTCGCAAAAGCACAGCACCGTACCGGCTCGCAGAGGGAGAGCTGTGGTCTGACTCGCAGAGGGAGACCAACGGGCCAACAGGCCTGCTAGCAGACACACAGCTATCAGTTAACGGGCTGGCTCACAGAGATACAGCTGCGAGCCCTCCGAGCTGCAACCCGATGGGCTAACTCGCAGAGGGAGAGTAACGGGCCGACGGGCCTCCTAGCACAGACACAGTTATGAGCTAACGAGGTGGCTCACAGAGGTAGAGCTGCGGGCCCGACGGCTCGCAGACATAGAGCTGCGAGCCGACGGACTCGCTTCTAAAGGCATAGCCGCGAGCTGGTGATGTGGGGAGAGGGACCAATCAATCAATCAATCAATCATGTCACTTATAAAGCGCACTACATACCCGCGAGGGTCTCAAGGCGCTGGGGGAAGAGGGGGGTGGTGCTGCTACTGATCGAAGAGCCAGGTCTTGAGGAGTCTTCTGAAGGCCAGTAGGTCTTGGGTCTGTCGGAGGTTGGTGGGGAGGGTGTTCCAGGTCTTGGCGGCGAGGTGGGAGAAGGATCTGCCGCCGGCGGTCGTTTTCTGGATGCGGGGGACTGTGGCGAGGGCGAGGCTGGTCGAGCGGAGCTGGCAGGTGGGGGTGTAGAAGCTGAGTCGTCTGTTGAGGTAGGCTGGTCCGGAGTTGTGGAGTGCTTTGTGTGCGTGGGTGAGGAGCTTGAAGGTTATCCTCTTGTTGACAGGGAGCCAGTGCAGGTCTCTCAGGTGGGGTGTGATGTGGCTGCGTCGGGGGATGTCGAGGATAAGACGTGCAGAGGCGTTCTGGATGCGTTGCAGCCGTCTCAGGAGCTTAGCCGTCGTTCCTGCGTAGAGGGCGTTTCCGTAGTCCAGCCTGCTGGTGACGAGGGCCTGGGTGACTGTTTTTCTTGTTTCGGTGGGGATCCACTTGAAGATCCTGCGGAGCATTCGGAGGATGTTGAAGCAGGATGAGGAAACGGCGTTGACCTGCTTAGTCATGGAGAGGGTGGGGTCGAGGATGACCCCTAGGTTGCGTACGTGGTCGGTGGGTGGCGGGGCTGTTCCCAGTGATGTTGGCCACCAGGAGTCATCCCAGGCTGAAGGGTTGGAACCAAGGATGAGGAACTCCGTCTTGTCTGAGTTCAGCTTCAGGCGGCTGGTCCTCATCCATTCGGCGACGGCCTTCATTCCTTCGTGGAGGTGGGCTTTGGCGGTGTGAGGGTCTTTGGTGAGGGAGAGGATCAGCTGGGTGTCGTCGGCGTAGGAGATGATGTTGAGGTTGTGCTGTCGGGCGACGTGGGCGAGGGGTGCCATGTAGATGTTGAACAGCGTTGGGCTGAGGGAGGAGCCTTGGGGTACGCCGCAGATGATCTTGGTGGCCTTGGATCGGAAGGGGGCGAGGCGGATGCTTTGTGTTCTGCCGGAAAGGAAGGATGTGGTCCAGTCCAGGGCCTTCTCTTGGATCCCGGTGTCGTGAAGGCGTGTTCGTAGTGTGTGGTGGCAGACCGTGTCGAAGGCGGCTGATAGGTCCAGGAGGATGAGGGCTGCTGTTTCTCCGTTGTCTAGCAGGGTCCTGATGTCATCGGTGGCGGCGATGAGGGCGGTTTCGGTGCTGTGGTTGCTGCGGAAGCCAGACTGGGAAGGGTCCAGGATGTTGTTCTCCTCGAGGTAGCGGGTCAGTTGTTTGTTGACGATTTTCTCGGTGACCTTCGCGGGGAACGGGAGCAGAGAGATGGGTCGGAAGTTCTTGAGGTCCTTGGGGTCTGCCTTGGGTTTCTTGAGTAATGCGGTGATCTCGGCGTGCTTCCAGCTTTCCGGGAAGGTTGCTGTCTCGAAGGAGATGTTGATTATTTTCTGGAGATGGGGCGCGATGGCTGTACTGGCTTTGTTGAAGATGTGGTGAGGGCACGGGTCTAGCGGTGAACCGGAGTGGATGGTGTTCATGATCTCGCTGGTGTCCTCGTCGTTGATGTTGGTCCAGGAGAGCAGGCGGTTGGTGGTTGTGGGGGCAGTGGTCTCGGTGGTTGCCGGGGCGGTCGTGGTGTTGAAGCTGTCATGGATGTCGGCGATTTTGCGGTGGAAGAAGGTGGCCAGTGAGTCGCACAGGTCTCGCGACGGCTGGATGTCGTTGGTGTTGGAGCTGGGGTTGGAGAGTTCCTTCACGATGTTGAAGAGCTCTTTGCTGTTGTGTGCGTTGTTGTCTAGGCGGTCTTTGAGTGAGGCCCTTTGGCGGATCTGATGAGGTGATGGTGACTGCGGGTGGCGCTCTTGTGGGCGGCGTAGCTGTCCGCTGTCCGTTCGTGGAGCCAGATCTTCTCCAGTTTTCGGCATGTTCGTTTGGAGGCCTGGAGGTCTTCGGTGAACCAGGTGGCTTTCTTGCTGGTGTGGCTGTTGGGCGGATTCTTGATCGGGGCGAGGGTGTTGGCGCAGTCGTTGATCCACTGTCTGAGGTTGCGGGCGGCGGTGTCGGGGTCGGAGGGTTTGGCGGGTGGGCTCAGGGCGAGGGTTGTGGTTAGCTGGTCTTCCGTGACTCTGCTCCAGCAGCGGCGAGGCATTTGTTCGGTGCGGTGGTGCGTGGTGGGCTTCCTGTAGGTGAAGTGGATGCAGTGGTGGTCAGTCCAGTGGGGTTCGGAGGTGTGGTTGAAGGAGACGTGTGGGCTTGCGGAAAAGATGGAGTCGAGCGTGTGGCCGGCGGCGTGGGTGGGTGTAGTCACGAGCTGTCTGAGTCCGAGGGTGGCGAGGTTGTCGATCAGGGTGGTGGAGTTGGTGTCCTTGTTGTTCTAGAGGTGGAAGTTCAGGTCCCCTAGGAGGATGTAGTCCGTGGAGGCGATGGTGTGTGTGCTGACGAAGTCAGCGATGGAATCGCTGAACTGTGGTCGGGGTCCGGGGGGTCTGTAGATGAGGGTTCCTCTGAGGGTGGTGTTGGGATCGGTGTGGATCTGGAAGTGCATGTGTTCGGCGGTGCTGAGGGTGTCGTCGGTGTTGGTTGAGACTCTGAGGCACAGAAGGGAAAACGAGCACAATCAGGGCATCAAGGGGGCACAGAAAGGAAAAAAACGAGCACAATCAGGGGCAGCAAGGGGGCACAGAAAGGAAAAACGAGCACAATCAGGGGCAGCAAGGGGGGCACAGAAAGGAAAAAACGAGCACAATCAGGGGCAGCAAGGGGGCACAGAAAGGAAAAAAAACGAGCACAATCAGGGGCAGCAAGGGGGCACAGAAAGGAAAAAAAAAAAAAAAAAAACTAGCACAATGAGGGGCAGCAAGGGGGCACAGAAAGGAAAAACGAGCACAATCAGGGGCAGCAAGGGGGGCACAGAAAAGAAAAACGAGCACAATCAGGGGCAGCAAGGGGGCACAGAAAGGAAAAAACGAGCACAATCAGGGGCAGCAAGGGGGCACAGAAAGGAAAAAACGAGCACAATCAGGGGCAGCAAGGGGGCACAAAAGGAAAAACGAGCACAATCAGGGGCAGCAGCAGGGCACACAGACGGAGCTGTGTGGTGGGGGAGCGACCTACCAGTCAAGGTCAGGGGTCGCTCTCTTCACCACGCAGCGGCCGCCATAAATGGGGAGGTGGGAGGGAGGAGCAGGGAATGGGGCAGCGAATGGGCAGTGAGGGGCGGGGCCGCAGGCGCAGCGGCGGGAAACAGGCACAGAAGGGAAAACGAGCACAATCAGGGCATCAAGGGGGCACAGAAAGGAAAAAAACGAGCATAATGAGGGGCAGCAAGGGGGCACAGAAAGGAAAAAACTAGCACAATGAGGGGCAGCAAGGTGGCACAGAAAGGAAAAACGAGCACAATCAGGGGCAGCAAGGGGGCACAGAGAGGAAAAACGAGCACAATCAGGGGCAGCAAGGGGGCACAGAAAGGAAAAAAACGAGCACAATCAGGGGCAGCAAGGGGGCACAGAAAGGAAAAAACTAACACAATGAGGGGCAGCAAGGGGGCACAGAAAGGAAAACGAGCACAATCAGGGGCAGCAAGGGGGCACAGAAAGGAAAACGAGCACAATCAGGGGCAGCAAGGGGGCACAGAAAGGAAAAAACGAGCACAATCAGGGGCAGCAAGGGGGGCACAGAAAGGAAAAACAAGCACAATCAGGGGCAGCAAGGGGGGCACAGAAAGGAAAACGAGCACAATCAGGGGCAGCAAGGGGGCACAGAAAGGAAAACGAGCACAATCAGGGGCAGCAAGGGGGCACAGAAAGGAAAAACGAGCACAATCAGGGGCAGCAAGGGGGGCACAGAAAGGAAAAACGAGCACAATCAGGGGCAGCAAGGGGGCACAGAAAGGAAAAACGAGCACAATTAGGGGCAGCAAGGGGGCACAGAAAGGAAAAACGAGCACAATGAGGGGCAGCAGCAGGGCACACAGACGGAGCTGTGTGGTGGGGGAGCGACCTACCAGTCAAGGTCAGGGGTCGCTCTCTTCACCACGCAGCGACCGCCATAAATGGGGAGGTGGGAGGGAGGAGCAGGGAATGGGGCAGCGAATGGGCAGTGAGGGGGCGGGGCCGCAGGCGCAGCGGCGGGAAACAGGCACAGAAGGGAAAACGAGCACAATCAGGGCATCAAGGGGGCACAGAAAGGAAAAAAACGAGCACAATGAGGGGCAGCAAGGGGGCACAGAAAGGAAAAACTAGCACAATGAGGGGCAGCAAGGGGGCACAGAAAGGAAAAACGAGCACAATCAGGGGCAGCAAGGGGGGCACAGAGAGGAAAAACGAGCACAATCAGGGGCAGCAAGGGGGCACAGAAAGGAAAAAACGAGCACAATCAGGGGCAGCAAGGGGGCACAGAAAGGAAAAACTAGCACAATGAGGGGCAGCAAGGGGGCACAGAAAGGAAAACGAGCACAATCAGGGGCAGCAAGGGGGCACAGAAAGGAAAAACGAGCACAATCAGGGGCAGCAAGGGGGCACAGAAAGAAAAAACGAGCACAATCAGGGGCAGCAAGGGGGCACAGAAAGGAAAAAACAAGCACAATCAGGGGCAGCAAGGGGGCACAGAAAGGAAAAACGAGCACAATCAGGGGCAGCAAGGGGGGCACAGAAAGGAAAAACGAGCACAATCAGGGGCAGCAAGGGGGCACAGAAAGGAAAAACGAGCACAATCAGGGGCAGCAAGGGGGCACAGAAAGGAAAAAACGAGCACAATCAGGGGCAGCAAGGGGGCACAGAAAGGAAAAACGAGCACAATCAGGGGCAGCAAGGGGGGCACAGAAAGGAAAAAACAAGCACAATCAGGGGCAGCAAGGGGGCACAGAAAGGAAAAACGAGCACAATCAGGGGCAGCAAGGGGGGCACAGAAAGGAAAAACGAGCACAATCAGGGGCAGCAAGGGGGCACAGAAAGGAAAAAACTAGCACAATGAGGGGCAGCAAGGGGGCACAGAAAGGAAAAGCGAGCACAATCAGGGGCAGCAAGGGGGCACAGAAAGGAAAACGAGCACAATCAGGGGCAGCAAGGGGGCACAGAAAGGAAAAAACGAGCACAATCAGGGGCAGCAAGGGGGCACAGAAAGGAAAAACAAGCACAATCAGGGGCAGCAAGGGGGCACAGAAAGGAAAAACGAGCACAATCAGGGGTAGCAAGGGGGCACAGAAAGGAAAAACGAGCACAATCAGGGGCAGCAAGGGGGCACAGAAAGGAAAAAACGAGCACAATCAGGGGCAGCAAGGGGGGCACAGAAAGGAAAAACGAGCACAATCAGGGGCAGCAAGGGGGCACAGAAAGGAAAAAACGAGCACAATTAGGGGCAGCAAGGGGGCACAGAAAGGAAAAACGAGCACAATGAGGGGCAGCAGCAGGGCACACAGACGGAGCTGTGTGTGGGGAGCGACCTACCAGTCAAGGTCAGGGGTCGCTCTCTTCACCACGCAGCGACCGCCATAAATGGGGAGGTGGGAGGGAGGAGCAGGGAATGGGGCAGCGAATGGGCAGTGAGGGGCGGGGCCGCAGAGCGCAGCGGCGGGAAACAGGCACAGAAGGGAAAACGAGCACAATCAGGGCATCAAGGGGGCACAGAAAGGAAAAAAAACGAGCACAATGAGGGGCAGCAAGGGGGCACAGAAAGGAAAAAACTAGCACAATGAGGGGCAGCAAGGGGGCACAGAAAGGAAAAACGAGCACAATCAGGGGCAGCAAGGGGGGCACAGAGAGGAAAAACGAGCACAATCAGGGGCAGCAAGGGGGCACAGAAAGGAAAAAAAAACGAGCACAATCAGGGGCAGCAAGGGGGCACAGAAAGGAAAAAACTAGCACAATGAGGGGCAGCAAGGGGGCACAGAAAGGAAAAACGAGCACAATCAGGGGCAGCAAGGGGGGCACAGAAAGGAAAAACGAGCACAATCAGGGGCAGCAAGGGGGGCACAGAAAGAAAAACGAGCACAATCAGGGGCAGCAAGGGGGGCACAGAAAGGAAAAACAAGCACAATCAGGGGCAGCAAGGGGGCACAGAAAGGAAAAACGAGCACAATCAGGGGCAGCAAGGGGGCACAGAAAGGAAAAAACGAGCACAATCAGGGGCAGCAAGGGGGGCACAGAAAGGAAAAACGAGCACAATCAGGGGCAGCAAGGGGGCACAGAAAGGAAAAAACGAGCACAATCAGGGGCAGCAAGGGGGCACAGAAAGGAAAAACGAGCACAATCAGGGGCAGCAGCAGGGCACACAGACAGAGCTGTGTGGTGGGGGAGCGACCTACCAGTCAGACCATGAAAGGGGTATCTCGCACAGACAGAGCTGCGGTATATTTTTAGTGTTGCCTTGCAGAGGTAGAACTACAGACCTGATGCCTTGTAGAGGGAGAGTTGTGAGCTGACGGACTGAATCACAAAATGGCTGCCAACACTTCCTAGTTTCAACAGTTCGCAGCCAATGAGCCGCAAGCTCGTGCTCGTAACACCTCAGCCAATCAGATGTCAGAATTCTTAAATATCGATATCTGGAAAATTTGATATTTCTCTAAAACTACTGAACGGATTTACCCGATTTAAACAAAAGCGTGCTTTCTGGACCAAGATCTTTCTCTCTGCCAAATTTGGCGTAATTCCGTTCAGCAGTTTGACCTGTAGCCTTGTCTAAAGTTTCCTATGGAAATTGCATGGAGAAAACACGTTTTGGGACCCCCCTTTTTTTTTTTAGCCCCCGCTTGATGAATCCCCACCAAACTTTTAGGATAGGAGCTGACCTGAAAAGAGGAACTTTTTGGAAAATTTCGTAAAGATTCGTCAAACGACGCCAAAGTTATAAGCACATCAAAAAATGCTTTTCCTATGGAAACGTGGTCCTAACTATAACTACCTTCTGGTGGTGCCAGTAGGTAGTTATAGTTAGTACCATGTTTCCATGGTACTTGGCTTGCCTTGGAGCAAGAGTTTTCATATGCTTCTCTGCCCGCTCTCAAGTGGTCATGGTAACAGACAAAAGGAATGCTCCCACATGCAGGGAGTAGCATTTTTGGCTGCTCACTACGTGTGGGAGCAATGCCGGCTCCTGCTGTAGACGGGGAGATGACAGGGACTGTGGAGGCATTCAGGTGCCCCTCAGCATCCCCAGTGTAGCACATTGGGAGCCCTTGGTGGGCTCTAGGGCACCAAGGAGGAAGAGGTCAGGCCCAGGATGGGGTTCCCAGGGCAGACATCAGTCCAGGGAGGGTGGCTGCACACCCCATGCTCCATGTAAAAAATATATAAAAAGAGAGACCATGGGTCTCGCTGGTAAGTACACTGAGTATGGAAATGCCCCAAATCATCTGCAAGCTCCACTCATTTGGTCCTCCCCATTTTCCTTAGTAGTACTCAAAGGGCTTCCTGACTTTTCCCATTGTAATGGACAGCTTGCCAAAAGGCCCCCGAGTGTGTTTCCCGCCGATTTTGGCGACATGTTATCAATGCAGAGGAATACAAGGACATCTCCACCAAACACAGAAGCACTTGTTTCATTTAGTTAAGAGAAAGTACCCCTGTTTGGAGGAGATTCACCTCTTTATAGTCTCGTCATCTTCTCTTGACAAGGCTTCACCTTATCACAGATTTGTAAATGAAGACTCTGGAGGAACAATCACATTGCCGAAATTACATGCACACACGTCATTGGAGACATTACCTCGTGGTCCTTTAAGCTGTAATGTAGACTTTGCACTAGACATTTACCCAACGAGGTAGCACTTACTAATTAAACTGTAGAAAGTACTCAAGTTGGGTAGACGTTGTCAACAAAACTGTGAACTATTCTTGGAAAAAATGAGGTAACATTATGGCCCTCATGCTCATTTCACAGAAATTAAACCTCAATGGGAAGCACTTACAAATATAAACACAGCAGGTGCCCCAGTTGAAGCTGCACTTCTGTAATTCACAAATGATCCTAACTGCTTGAGTTTCGCAAAGGCAAGGCAAATGTGTTTCTTCCCATATTCCACATTGAAAAACTATATGAAATCCGTAATGGAGGTGAATTCATCATTGATCTACTGGAGCACATTCTGATATGTTGTGACTCTGATGAGTGGTTTCTTTCTTGTAGTCTCTTGATGAGAGCAAAGTCCATGGTTCTTCTTTTTAAATACCCTAACTATGCAAATGCCCAATATCCATAGCACCACTCACATACCAACTCACAGACAAACATTGGTACTCGCACACCCACTCACAGACCCACACAGCCACTCACACACGCACTCAAAGAACTATTGCACCACTCACAGATCCACTCACAGATCCAGACAGCACTCACACACCCAATCACAGACCCACACAGTCAAACACACATCCATTCACAGACCCATGCAGGCACTCACACACCCATTCACACTCCCACACAGCCACTCACACACCTACTCACAGACCCATAGCACCTTTCCAAACGACCTTTATTGATGATAGGTTTAAAGACAACCCTTATTGGAAGCTATCCTAGTGGTAGCTATGGAGAGCAGCCTTCAGGCTAAGTCTTGAAGGAGTGTTAAGCTGTTTGTTTTACCAGTTATAAGCTCATGAAGGACCAAATGAAAGGAGAACCACACCAGGCATATATATAACATAACATAACATGTGTATTTGTAAAATATACATAAAATATATGTATTTATTACTAAACACTACCCAATAGTCTCTTTATAAGGCTAGAGGTCAAAGTACACAAGTTACAAGTCAAACAGCACAGTAAATTAGCACAATATACGATTAGCCCTAGGGGCGTACCAAACCATATATTAAGCAAGTGGTATAAGAACCACGACTTGAATAGACACAAGGCCTAGAGCCTGTAGAATCGCTAGGACCCCAAGGAACCACCCAAGGTAGTGACACAGGGGACCCACGGGGGCTGTGTGCAGGGTGTGAACATAGCCGCGAGCTCTGTTGAAGTCTATGGGAAAGTCGCGGTTATCGTTTTAGAGATTAGGGACACTTAGAATTGGACTAGGACCAAACCCTCTTGGACTTAGACAGTTCTAGGGCCAACACCCATGAGAGCACCGTAGTACTCGAGTTACCTCACCCAGGGAAGGCGGGTGCATAGGTGTCAAATGGTGTCGGGTCGCGTCGTCGTTTTCAATGGCAGCCTGCCACGAAGTGCTGCTGCCGGGAAGATGCGAAGTGTCCGAAGAGATCCAAGCCTGGATCGAAGATGAGAAGAACCTGAAAGCAGAGGGGACAGAGTCTGGGTCACTTGCCAGTGACCAGGGGCACGATAGTCGAATGCCCACCGATGTCGGGTGCTTCAGGTGAAAGAGGTGAAGCTTGACTCTTCAGCCACGAGGACCAGGAGGCGTTGATGACAACCAGGAGCTGGATTCGAGTGTCCCACAAAGGATGTCGAGTGCTGCGGTATTGGTGTCCAGATTGAACACAACAAGCTTTGGCAACAGCAACCCACGCAGAAAGGAGAAAGATGCTTCGGAGCAGACCAGCAAGGTCTGAGGGACTCACCACTTGGTGGGGAGTTAGGGCACGTCTGGAGCAACCAGAAACGCCCAAAGAAAATCAGAGTTGCCTTCACAGGGACCCACCAGTTGACGGACCAGGGATCACGAAGGAGCCCCAAGCGGAAATGCAGGAAGCGGGCCCACAGAACACTCGTGGAGTGTAGGCTCACAATCCTCAGGGCAAACGGTGCTCGGGGACTGGGCTACAAGTAACCCAAAGCAGGATTTCAAGAGTTATGAAGAAGTCAATGCACTAGCAAATGTGCTCGGTGACCAGGAGTACTGGTTCCACGCGACTCACGAGGGCTGCGGGTCTCAGCTTTTCTGGGGACTGGGGTCGGCCTCTGAGATGTTTGGAAATCCTCTTCCTGGGCTGCAAGTACTTTGGAGTCCGGCGGGAGCTTCAGAGATGCAGACCGGCAAATGCTTTGTTGGTGCCTGCCAAGCAGGGGAGTCACTCCTTGACCCCAAGGGAGATTTCTTCAGTCCTCTAGTCTTTAGTAGAGCGTCGAAGTTCCAGGATTCAGTAGCAGAGTTTCGTCCAGGGATATCTCAAGTCCTGTTGCCAGCGTTCCCTTACTTATACTAAAGAAGGGGGTTGGACTAACTCTGGGGACCCACCTATGGGAGGGTTTGGAAAGAGGGGTGGCTACACCCTTTTCCTTTGTCCAGTTTTGCTCCAGAGCAGGGTCTGGTAGCCCCTGCAACCGGTTTGAACTGGGGTATGCACGAGGACACCAAATGTGCCCCCAATGCAGGACTTCAAAGCACTCAGAGAGTGCACCCACCCAGCCCCAATCCACTAAGGCCTGTCTGGGAGGTGGTAACACCTCCCTGTGACAGGAGACCTATTGTCCAGGCCTCCCCTGCCGGAGTTTCGGTCAGAATCAGGAGGCCAGACTCGTGTCTGTGGCTGCAGCATCCATTTTGTGATGCCAGGCTCTGTTTAGTTGGTACCGGGTATACCGGTGCTGTCAAGTCTCTCCCTCTAGAAGGGTGGGATCATACTCCCACACCAGTTACTGGTGTGGGGGTATGATTCCAAGGTGTTTGACACCAAACACGGCATGTTTCCGTGCAGCCATCCCAAAGTTAGCATTTACCGTTTAGATATAATGCACTTAAGAGTATATGGTCAGGCTGCACCACAGACAACCCCGGAGAGGAGATTCCGAAGGCTGCAGAGGGGCTCTGCTCATGCATGGGCACCCTCTCACATAAAACCAAGCACCCTGCCTTCAGGATTGATAAGGCCTGCCATAGGGGTGACTGATAGGTTTGTATGTGCAGTGATAGGTGAGATATAGTGAACCTATATCTCTGTAAGGGGTGCATGCACCACCTTACTCAGGCTGCAGTAGCAGTCCTGTGGTGTCATTTTGGAGGGCCTTCCAGGGGTGGCACAATACATACTTCAACCCCTGGTAGGCCTCTGGGGTACCTATGCCCTGGGTACATAGTATACCATATACTAGGGACTTATAAGGGTTCCTCAGAATCCAATCTGAAGTGTACTTAAGGTACATGGAATCAATTTCAGAGAGGAAGCAGCTAGGCTGGGGTCCTGGATAGCAGGGCCCCAGCCAGACTAAAGTCGAAAAACAGTGATACACCAGCAAAAAGTGGGGGTAACCATAAGAGGCAGATCCTACTCTCCTACACAACCCCCCAAACGCAGGGACATTAAACTAACCTTGACCAGTTAAGTCTTCATGTTCTAAGTGGAAATATCTGGAGAGTCCATCTGCATTGGCATGGTTACTCCCAGGTCTATGTTCCACTGTATAGTCCATCCCCTGTAGGGAAATGGACCACCTCAAAAGTTTGGGGTTTTCACCCTTCATCTGTTTTAGCCATAAGAGGGGCTTATGGTCTGTCTGAACAAGGAAGTGTGCCAAACAAGTATGGCCTCAGCTTCTTCAGAGCCCAATCCACAGCAAAGGCCGCCCTCTCAATGGCTGACCAACGTTTCTCTCTGGGGGTCAGCCTTCTGCTAATAAAAGCTACTGGCTGATTCTGACCTTCATCATTCAACTGTGATAGTACAGCCCCTACCCCCAACTCAGATGCATCTGTTTGCACAATGAACTTCTTGGAGTAGTCAGGACTTTGCAGAAGGGGAGCAGTGCACATGGCCTGCTTCAGGTCATCAAATGCCTTTTGACAGCTAACTGTCCACTGAACCTTTTTGGGCATTTTCTTAGAGGTTAAGTCATTCAGGGGTGTCACTATTGATCCATACCCCTTGACAAATCTTCTGTAGTACCCAGTCAGGCCTAAAAAGGCTCTCACCTGAGTCTGGGTAGTTGGAGCAACCCAGTCCATGATGGTCTGGATTTTGCTCTGCAATGGTTGAACCTGGCCTCCACCCACAAGGTGGCCCAGGTACACAACCTGACTCTGCCCTATCTGGCACTTTGTGGCCTTGATAGTTAGGCCTGCCTTCTGCAGCGCCTCCAAAAATTTCTGAGGTGGACCAGGTGATCCTCCCAGGTGGAGGTAAAGACAGCAATATCATCTAGATATGCTGCACTATAGGTTTCCAGACCTGTAAGGACTGTGTTCACCAACCTCTGAAAAGTGGCAGGTGCATTTTTCAAACCAAAGGGCATCACCACAAATTGGTAAAGCCCACCAGGGGTAGAAAATGCAGTTTTTGGCTTTGCATCATCAGCTAGTCTGATCTGCCAGTAGCCAGCTGTTAGGTCAAATGTGCTTAGATACTTGGCTGAGGCCAAAGTGTCTATTAGCTCATCCGCCCTGGGGATTGGATGGGCATCAGTCCTAGTGACTGCATTGAGGCCTCTGCAGTCCACACAAAACCTCATCTCTCTCTTACCATCTTTTGTGTGAGGTTTTGGCACCAGGACCACTGGACTAGCCCAAGGGCTATCTGAGGGTTCAATGACACCCAGTTCCAACATTTTCTGGACTTCTGTCCTGATACAGTCCCTGACCTGGTCAGGTTGCCTGTAAATCTTACTTTTAACAGGCAGACTGTCCCCAGTGTCCACTTCATGAGTGCACCAGGTGGTCTGACTTGGAGTCCGAGAAAACATGTGTCTGAACTGATTGAGCACCTGTCTGCAATCAGTTTGCTGCTGGGCAGTGAGGCTGCCTGCCAAGGCTACACCATCCACTGACCCATCATCAGGGTTCTGTGAGAGCAGGTCAGGGAGAGGGTCACTCTCCTCCTCCTGTCCCTCATCAGTTGCCATGAGCAAGCCCATGTCAGCCCTGTCCACATATGGCTTCAGCCTGTTGACATGGAGCACCCTGTGGGGGCTCCTGGGAGTTCCCAGGTCTACCTTCTGCTCAACAATTGTATGGGGGCCACTCCACTTGTCTTGGAGGGCTGCTGGGCCACTGGCTCCAGCACCCACACCTTCTGTCCTGGCTGGTAAACAGTCAGCACAGCCTTTTGGTCATGCCAGGCTTTCTGTAATTCCTGGCTAGCCTCAAGGTTTTTGGTTGCCTTTTTCATATACTCAGCCATCCTGGAGCGGAGACCAAGTACATAGTCCACTATGTCCTGTTTAGGGGTTTGAGAGGTAACTCCCACCCTTCCTTCACCAGACACAATGGACCCCTGACAGGATGGCCAAACAAAAGTTCAAAAGGGCTGTAGCCAACCCCTTTTGAGGCACCTCCCTGTATGCAAATAAAAGGCAGGGCAAGAGTATGTCCCATCTTCGCCTAAGCTTTTCTGGGAGCCCTTTAATCATGCCCTTCAAGGTTTTGTTGAATCTCTCAACTAAACCATTGCATTGTGGGTGATAGGGTGTGGTGAACTTATAAGTCACTCCACACTCCTTCCACATTGCAGTTAAGTAACTGGACATAAAGTTTGCATCTCTGTCAGATACTACCTCCTTAAGAAAGCCCACTCGAGAAAATTCCCAGGAGGGCCCTTGCCACCACAGGGGCTGTAGTGGTCCTAAGGGGAATGGCTTCTGGGTACCTGGTGGCATGGTCCACCACCACCAGGATAAACCTGTGCCCAGATGCTGTTTGGGGATCCATGGGACCAACTATGTCAATCCCCACCCTCTCAAAGGGAACCCCCACCACAGGTAGTGGTATCAGGGGGCCTTTGTGGTGCCACCTGCCTTCCCACTGGCTTGGCATGTTACACAGGAGCGACAAAACTCCTTGGTGTCTTCAGACATGTGGGGCCAGTGAAAGTGAGGGACAATTCTGTCCCAAGTCTTGTTCTGGCCCAAGTGACCTGCTAAGGGAATATCATGGGCTAGTGTCAATAGGAAGCCCCTGAACTTCAGAGGTATAACCAACCTCCTGGCTGCTCCAGGCTTGGGGTCTCTACTCTCTGAGTACAGGAGTCCATCATCCCAATATATCTTATGGGTGCCACTAGCATTCCCAGCAGCCTCAGCAGCAGCTTGCTGTCTGAGGGGTTCAAGAGAGGGGCAGTTCAGCTGCTCCTGGCTCAGATCTGCCCTGGAAGGGCCCCCTGTCCCCAAGAACTCAACCTGAACAAGGTTCAAGCTCCTCTGGAACAGTTCCTTCTTCAGGCCTGAGATCATCTTCCTCAAAAGACTGATCTTCATCCTGAGCCAAGGGGAAGGCACTGCCTTAACCCTACTGCTCCTCCTCTTGGGAGGCACCTGGTCCATTATTCCAGAATCCAGGGCCTGTTCAGCTTTTGACATTTTTGCCTGTGACCTAGTCACAGCAAAGACATGTGCAGGGATCCCTAACATTTCTGCATGTTTCCTGAGCTCCACCTCTGCCCAAGCTGAGGTTTCAAGATCATTGCCAAGCAAGCATTTAACTGGTAGGTCTGCACTCACCACAACCTTCTTAAGGCCAGTTACCCCTCCCCAGGAGAAGTTAACAACTGCCAGAGAATGGTCTGTCCTGACATTGCTAGCATTGGTCACTTGGTACATTTAACCAAGTATAATCTGCCCAGGATCCACAAGATCTTGTGTCACCATGGTGATACTTGCTCCTGTGTCCCTGAATGCCAAAGCCTCTCTTCCATTAATTAAAGGCTGCTGTCTGTATTTGCCCAAATTATTGGGACTCACAAAGGGGGACATATCCATGCCCCCATCGCAGACTAGGACAGCCTGAGTTGGCACTCTGACTAGGCCAGAGCCCATCTCAGTACCCAGGGTCAACCCTACTAAACCCTTATTCTGAGTGGTTCCACCACCATTTGTAGCTGGACTAGGGGGAACAGTTGCCTTAGGGGCAATGGTGGCTGGATTAGAGTCTTTGGACTTGGTGCAATCACTTGTCCAGTGAGTCTTCTGCTTACAGATTTTGCACCATGGTTTCTTTTGGCCTTTTCCTTTAGTAGGTTGGGATTCCCCACCAGATGCAGATTTTTGGTGACCTTGAGAAGACTTCTGGTCTTTACCCTTTTCCCCACCCTTGTCAGAGTTTTTGGAATCTTGCTTCTTCTGGTCACCACCTTGGTTCTGTACTTTCTGCCTCACCCTGGTTCTGACCCATTTGTCTGCCTTCTTTCCCAATTCTTGGGGAGAGGTCAGATCAGAGTCAACCAGGTACTGATGTAGCAAATGATTCTGACAGTTATTAAGAATCTGCTCCCTCATGATTAAATTATACAATCCTTTGAAGTCACACACCTTACTGCCAAGTAACCAGCCTTCCAGAGCCTTAGTAGCACAATCTACAAAGTCCACCCAGTCCTGTGTCTGTGCCTTTTAGGTATCTCTGAACTTTAACCTGTATTGCTCAGTGGTTAGGCCAAACCCATCTATTAGGGCACTCTTCAGGACTTGGTAATCATCAGCATCCTCTTCTCTTACAGTGAGGAGCTTGTCTCTACCTTTGTCTGCAAAGGAGAGCCACAAGATTGCTGCCCACTGCTCCTGGGGGACCCTCTGAACTTTGCAGGCCCTCTCCAGTGCAGTAATCCATTTGTGGATGTCATCCCCACTCTGGTAGGGAGGGGCAATCTTGTTCAGGTTTCTATGGTCATAAGACCTTTCCCTACCACTAGGGAAGTTGCTGCCACCATGCGACTCTAGTCCCAACTTTCTTCTTTGTCTATGAAGCTCTAGGGACTCCCTGTCTATAGCCAGCTGCTCTCTTCTGATCCTAAGCTGAGCTTCTTCATACTGGAGCAGTCTCTTTTTCCTTTCATTAGAGGTTTCCCTCCTATGAGAAGAAACAGAGGTCCCTACTGAGGTGTCAGAATGGTTAGACTCCTGAGAAGGAGATCTAGACCTTCTAGGCACACTCACAACTCTTCCTGGTGGGACAAAGGGAAGGTCATTCTGATCCTCCTCCTCATCTGCAGGAGGAGCTGGATTGTCCAGGGCAAGATCATTTTCATCTTCCTGGCCAGTTTCAGAGGGCAGGTCCTGGGTATTTTCACCCCTGGTCCCTTCCTCATCTTCTGCCCCACCCTCTCTGCCTACCCCTGCAGACCCTAGGGGTCTTCTGAGATCATCCAGCAGAAGCATCTCCATGAGACGTTGGGTGTTGGCACTTTTGCCTGTCTTCAGCTTCCTAATCTTGCACAACTCTCTCAATTCCAAGAATGGGAGGTTGTCATATTTGGAGGGTAGGAGCCCACTGGTTCCTGGCAGGGACCTATTGGTTCCTGGCCCTGAAGACATCACTAGTGAGGTGTGGTGTATGCACTTCCTACTCTAGTGTGGCCTACTAAACTCTCTTGAGTTGTAGAAAGGGTGTGCTAAGCCCTTAACACACAACTCTAAGTTCAGTAGAACTTACTGTATTGCTAAGCTTGAATTTATATGTACCTGAGGTACCTTTAGTTGTTTTCAGTTGATCACACACTTGAGATTATCTGGTAAAACAAAGGCAAGCTTGAATCCAACCGCTGCACACCAATGTGAGAAGTTGGCCTGGTATATGCTGTCCACTAGTTATAGTGGGCACCTTGCACCAGTCCAAACGAACTTTATTGATGATAGGTTTAAAGACAACCTTTATTGAAAGCTATCCTAGTGGTAGCTATGGAGAGCAGCCTTCAGGCTAAGTCTTGAAGGAGTGTTATTAAGCTGTTTGTTTTACAAGTTATAAGCTCATGAAGGACCAAATGAAAGGAGAACCACACCAGGTATATAGATAAAATATATGTATTTATTACTAAACACTACCCAATAGTCTCTTTATGAGGCTAGACGTCAAAGTACACAAGTTACAAGTCAAATAGCACAGTAAATTAGCACAATATACGATTAGCCCTAGGGGCGTACCAAACCATATATTAAGAAAGTGGTATAAGAACCACGACTTGAATAGACACAAGGCCTAGAGCCTGTAGAATCGCTGGGACCCCAAGGAACCACCCAAGGTAGTGACACAGGGGACCCACGGGGGCTGTGTGCAGGGTGTGAACACAGTCGCGAGCTCCGTTGAAGTCTATGGGAAAGTCGCGGTTATCGTTTTAGAGATTAGGGACACTTAGAATTGGACTAGGACCAAACCCTCTTGTACTTAGACAGTTCTAGGGCCAACACCCACGGGAGCACCATAGTACTCGAGTTACCTCACCCAGGGAAGCCGGGTGCATAGGTGTCAAATGGTGTCGGGTCGCGTCGTCGTTTTCAATGGCAGCCTGCCACGAAGTGCTGCTGCCGGGAAGATGCGAAGTGTCCGAAGAGATCCAAGCCTGGATCGAAGATGAGAAGAACCTGAAAGCAGAGGGGACAGAGTCTGGGTCACTTGCCAGTGACCAGGGGCACGATAGTCGAATGCCCACCGATGTCGGGTGCTTCAGGTGAAAGAGGTGAAGCTTGACTCTTCAGCCATGAGGACCAGGAGGCGTCGACGATGACCAGGAGCTGGATTCAAGCTATCCCACAAAGGATGTCGAGTGCTGCAGCATTGGTGTGCGGATTGAGCACAACAAGCCTTGGCAACAGCAACCCATGCAGAAATGAGAAAGATGCTTCGGAGCAGACCAGCAAGATGTGAGGGACTCACCACTTGGTGGGGAGTTAGGGCACTTCTGGAGCAACCAGAAACACCCAAGAAAATCGGAGTTGCCTTCACAGGGACCCACCAGTCGACGGACCAGGGATTGCGAAGGAGCCCCAAGCGGAAATGCAGGAAGCAGGCCCACGGAACACTCGTGAAGTGTAGGCTCACAATCTTCGGAGCAACTGCTGCTCGGGGCCTGGGCTACAAGTAACCCAAAGCAGGTCTTCAAGAGTTGTTGAGAAGTCAATGCACTAGCAAATGTGCACGGTGACCAGGAGTTCTGGTTCTACACTACTCACGAGGGCTGTGGGTCTCAGCTTTGCTGGGGACTCGGATCGGCCTCTGCGATATTTGGAAATCCTTTTCCTGGGCTGCAAGTACTTCGGAGTCCGGCGGGAGCTTCGGAGATGCAGACCGGCAAATGCTTCATTGGTGCCTGCCAAGCAGGGGAGTCACTCCTTGACCCCAAGGGAGATTTCTTCAGTCCTCTAGTCTTTAGTAGAGCGTCAAAGTTCCAGGATTCAGTAGCAGAGTTTCGTCCAGGGATATCCCAAGTCCTGTTGCCAGGGTTCCCTTACTTATACTAAAGAAGGGGGTTGGACTAACTCTGGGGACCCACCTATGGGAGGGTTTGGAAAGAGGGGTGGCTACACCCATTTCCTTTGTCCAGTTTCGCGCCAGAGCAGGGGCTGGAAGCCCCTGCAACCGGTTTGAACTGGGGTATGCACGAGGACACCAAATGTGCCCCCAGTGCAGGACTTCAAAGCACTCAGAGAGTGCACCCACCCAGCCCCAATCCACTAAGGCCTGTCTGGGAGGTGGTAACACCTCCCTGTGACAGGAAACCTATTGTCCAGGCCTCCCCTGCCGGAGTTTCGGTCAGCAGCAGGAGGCCAGACTCGTGTCTGTGGCTGCAGCATCCATTTTGTGATGCCAGGCTCTGTTTAGTTGGTACCGGGTATACCGGTGCTGTCATGTCTCTCCCTCTAGAAGGGTGGGATCATACTCCCACACCAGTTACTGGTGTGGGGTATGATTCCAAGGTGTTTGACACCAAACACGACATGTTTCCGTGCAGCCATCCCAAAGTTAGCATTTACCGTTTAGATATAATGCACTTAAGAGTATATGGTCAGGCTGCACCACAGACAACCCCGGAGAGGAGATTCCGAAGGCTGCAGAGGGGCTCTGCTCATGCATGGGCACCCTCTTACATAAAACCAAGCACCCTGCCTTCAGGATTGATAAGGCCTGCCATAGGGGTGACTGATAGGTTTGTATGTGCAGTGATAAGTGAGATATAGTGAACCTATATCTCTGTAAGGGGTGCATGCACCACCTTACTCAGGCTGCAGTAGCAGTCCTGTGGTGTCATTTTGGAGGGCCTTCCAGGGGTGGCACAATACATGCTTCAAACCCTGGTAGGCCTCTTGGGTACCTATGCCCTGGGTACATAGTATACCATATACTAGGGACTTATAAGGGTACCCCAGAATCCAATCTGAAGTGTACTTAAGGTACATGGAATCAATTTAGAGAGGAAGCAGCTAGGCTGGGGTCCTGAATAGCAGGGCCCTAGCCAGACTAAAGTCGAAAAACAGTGATACACCAGCAAAAAGTGGGGGTAACCATAAGAGACAGATCCTACTCTCCTACAGTTAGGAAATACAATTTTTTAAAATGTTGAAATTCACTGGAAAACAAAGATTATATGGACCTTATAGTGAGGAAATAGAATTTTTTTACATGTAGAAATTCACTGGAAAAAACAAAGGTTACAGAGACGTTATAGCTAGGCTCAGATTTCACTTGTACAAAACCAGAAAAATTCAGCAGTTATAGTTACCTGACCTAATTTTAAATTACCCTCCTGGAATGCACTGCTTATGACCTCACGTATTACATCACTCATAATATGGTCAGTGACAAATTTCGGCCCCGGGGACCCCATCCCCTGGGGCCTGGCCTCTTGATGCTGGTCTGGAGTGTCGGGGACCGCGGGGAAAGCCTCAATGCCCCGGGCTCCCTGCAGGCTCCCCACCTCCAGAGAGAGCCAACATTGCTCCTGCATGCAGGGTTCGGCCACAAATGCTGTTCCCTGCATGTGGGAGCAATTTTTCATCTGTTTTAAAATAGATGAAAAGTCTGCTCCTAGCGAGCAGGAACAGTTTTCCTGCTTCCACCTGCTGGAAATAAACTTACAGTTTCTTCTCACTTGGCAGGAGCTGTCCAAGCTCCTGCCAAGCGACTACCAACTACTATCTCCTGAGGGTGGGCACCTCAGGAGATAGGGAGCCAGGCCTGGGGGTGGTAGTCCCCAGGGTAATTAATTGCTCCAGGAGGGAGGCCACACAGCCCCCCTCCTTTAGTTTACACCGGGCCAGCCCTGGGGAGGTGGTGGTCCTCGGGATTTAAAATGGCCCAGGAGGGGGGCGTGCGGCCCCCTTCCCACTTTAATTTAACCCATGCCCCGGGGAGGTGATGGTCCCCGGGGCCAAACATGGCACGGAGGGGTTTGTGCAGACCCCCTCCCGCTTCTTACTAGTTTTGTGCTCCAGTGAGGTGGCAGTCCCCGAGGTAATTTTAAATGTTGTAGGGGGTCCAAGCAGCCCCCTATTTTTATGCACACATTCCCAAGAGAGGTGGTGGTCTCCAGTGCCTTTAAATGGGCAAAGGGGGGAACCATGTGGCCCCCTTCCATAAATTTGTTTAAAAAACCCCAAGGAGGTGATGGTCCCCGGGACTTAAGGTCCACTTGGGGAGGGGGGGTTGCATGTGTCCCCTCCCCATTAGTTTAATTAACAAGTCCCAAGATGGCTGCCAACTCTTCCTGGTTGAAGTGTTGGCAGCCAGTCAGTTCTCTTCACAAGATCAGTAAGATTTGCTGAGGGTCAGCATCTATAGCTATACAAATTTGGCTTTCATTTAATATCTCCAAAACTGCTAAAAGTATTTACACAAAATAGCAAAGAGGGATCTTTCTGGACCATGAACTAGCTTTCTGTCAGATTTGGTGTAATTCCGTTCAGTATTTCGGGCTGTAGTCGTGTTGAAAATCCATATGGGAAACTGCATTGGGACCCTCCCTTTTTATCATGGTCCACTTGAGGAATCAGCCCAAAACTTTCAAGAAAGCATCTGAAGTGAGTGGCAAACTAGTTTTCAAAATTTTGCAAGGATTTGTCAAACAGAGCCAGAGTTATTAGCAAAACAATAAATGATTTTCCTATGGAAATTAGTCCTAACAATACATGCCTACTGTCGACTGCCAGTAGGTAATATATTTCCAACAGTTGAGTCTTACCTGTCAAAACTTCTTTTATCCTCGAAAGAAATTTTTTCAAACAGCCAACAAGTGTTTTGCGCAGTCTGGGCTTCTTCAGGGCTGTTATAAACATAAAAAAAACTGAAAAATACACATAAATACCTTCATATCACATTTCGACCTATACATTTTCTTCCTAAAAACTTGACATGATTTGACCATTTCTACATATATTAGAAATATATCTTCATAATTCTTCTAAACATTTTTAACGAGTTAAACTAATGGTTTTGACAATTGCACTCTGTCCTACATACAACAGCTAAGTTTCATAAAGTTATTTCCACAGATAAATTTATACATTTCAGTCCAAATCCTACCCAGGATTTATCTTACAGAAGAGCATTTGGTGAAAAAATGAAACTAAAGGAAAAATATGATAAGAAGAAAAAATTGAGAGGATATCTAGTAAGGTGACATTCCCTGGCCGTGGGTTTCAGTTTGTGCGTTTTTAGTAATAACATTAATTAGGGGCTCCTATAAAGTATGAAAAAGTGCCTTATGTCTGTTATTTTTTTCTTACATGTACAGTTTTCCCCTAAATGCAACGTTTAAATATTTTTTTTTGTCAGTGCTTTAAATTTGTATCTGGTTACTCTCTTCATTCGTTTGTGCCTGTAGTGGTATTAAAGGCATTGCTATACGCCTCTCATTTTGCCACTATACTGTCGCTTTTCCTGCCTTCTATGTGCAAATACTTAGGGGCATATTCTCAAGAACGTGTGATAACCATCGCAAAAGTTACTTAACGCAACCTTCAACATCGCAGTCCATCGCGGAAAATTTTACGCCGTGTTAACCAAGTATTCACAACACGGCAGTACCATGTGATAGTCTCCAGATAACGCGTCAAATGGCCGCGTTAAAATCAACGCCATGCTGCAAAAATGAGAAACACGAACGCAAAAAAAGCTGCGATGAGGTCAAGCGAGAAACAAAAAGCAGCGAAAACCAGCTACAGGCCTGCAAGTCACACGCGTCATGCGGGAACAATCACCATAAAAGCAGACCAAACAAACGGTGAGATGACAACGTACGAGCACAACCCCACAGCTGTGATGCAGAACAAATGACCATTGTCCAAATCAGACAGGCAGTTCCCCACAAACAGCCACAATGTACATTGACATGCATCCAGTAAGTAACCTGCGCCAATGCGGAAACAAACATGGAACACACTGTGAAACCGCATCTCCCCTTCACATTGCAGAGGGACAAACAACACCCCCTGCACACCGACGTGCCATGTCCATGACCAAGCAATAATGAAAGCATGGACCAATGCAGGGGCAGTGACTCCCCACACGTACATGTCGCCCATGTCACGGGACTTGAGTCACAGGGTGCATCCCTGCATCATGGCGGCACATATCAGAGCCCAAAAGAAGCCCTCTTGTCACTTGAGGGCCACAAATGACAGCCAAAATGGAATGAACTGGGACACGTGAAACGCTGAAGAGTGGGATACCGTAACAACTGTGACACACAGAACTGGCATTTCGAATACGTGACACCCTAAACAGCCTCACTGCACAGAGGTGACACACCCCCATCCATTAACAAATTCCTAAATTGTCAGCACAACATGTCGCACCCACACGTGTCTGAGTGAAGTGCCTGTACAGATGAGTGACATGCACGCAGGGAATGTGTTTCGGAATGCATTTATTAGCACATGCTGTGCCTGTGGTCAGTCAACGTACTGTGCCATTACTGCTAAGGACCCTCACAATGTGACGTCAACCAGAGAAGAAATTGTCAATGATGTAGTCCCTACGGGCAATTCCTGCTGCGGCTGCAATGGGGTGTGGTCCACCTGCCTCATCTCCATCATCATCGTCCGGTGCATCTGGCACACGTATCCATGGGGCCCTGCTGCGTACACATATGTTGTGCAACACACAACATGCAACGATCATCTTGCACACGAGGCCTGGGCTGTACAGGAGCCTTCCACCTGTGACGTCCAGGCACCTGAAACGTGACTTCAACACGCCAAATGTGCGCTCCACGATGCCCCTGGTGTGTCTGTGGGCCAAATTGTACTGCCTCTGGGGCTGTGTGTTCGGGGCTCGGAGGGGTGTCATCATCCAAGCGCAGAGTGCATATCCTTGGTCACCTGTGACACTGCAGAGAGACATGAGTCAAGACCACGTACTGCATGATGTGTTGGCAGGCCCACTGGTTCATTGGTGTGTGATATGTGTGACTTAGTGATTCCTGTATGACATGTACTGCATGTTGCTAATGAGCTGCATCACTGTGTATTACATAGCCTCACTGCTGCACCTCACCCCCGAGCACATTCACTATTGTGCGCAGCGCGATTGCGTCACATGCACCCCTACGGCACACCATTCTCATGCCTGTCTGCGCATGTCCACAAGCCTGACTACGACACAGTGATGATGCTGCGCAGAATGTGGCCGGCCACGTGTGTGTCGGCCCATTGCAAGGACAGGGCTGACACAGATGTAGAGCACCTGCCTGGCTGAACCCAACATGCAGTTGAGGGTACATCTTTGGCTCATGCAACGACAATAGCGACACACACAACAGTTGGCATGTGTGATCCCTGACCCCGAGCGGGCATGTCCTCCCCCATGTACCCCTGCGGCCGAGCACGCACACGGGGGCATGCCACATGGCAACATTGCCGATTGCAGGGCGGGTGGCGCAGACACTACAACAGAGACACATGCATCAGCCACATCCCTGGCAAGGCCTACACTGCACCACACCCAGATCCACGTGTGGAGTAGCCACACCCCTACGCAGTACCGACGTACGCCTGTCCACCCCGCTTACGCTCACAGGGAGGTACGACACGGTTCCATGTCCCAGGTCTACACCACTGCCTGCGGTGACATGGATGCACACGCTGGACACAGCACAATGTTATGTGGAATGACTCTGGTCCCTCATGCATACATAATAACCACACGGACACACTGAGTGAGTTCGTGGGACTGGCCATGGGCACGTGCACCCGGCTCCTTTTATTGCCTGGCTCACATCTCCAGTGACGCCTGTGCTGGATGGGTGTTGGGTAGTGTAAGCCACCACTCAGGGGTTGGTTGGTGCTGGCAAAGACAACAACAGTGAGCAGACAAACAGCAGTACAAGGTACGTACATCATGGGTCCCTAACTTGAGCAGCACAGAGTTTGTGGCCCCGGATGCACAGCGGCTGGCACAGGCACACCGCCACGGGACGGTGACTTGCGGGGCACTGAGGTAGTGCCACGCGGGCCGAGCGTGTACTCGTAGATGTCCAAGGGGACTTTCGCGGAGGACAGTGGCAGGTGTCCTTCCAGGGCATGATGCAGAGGGCAGAAGCAAGCAGAAACAGGCAGATGGCGGAGTTGAATGCTACAGGCCCCACTTTTCCACCTTGTCAGTATCAGCTACATGTAGATGAAGACAGCCTCCAGCCCATGGGCTCAGACGCCACCGACGTCCAAACAGAGATTGCCCATGGATTTCAGGGCACACACTCAGTGGCACCAGAGCTGGATGGGGATGCAGTCTGCGATGAGGCCTGTACAATGACATGGACTCTGCTATGTAGAGAGCAAGACTCAGTTCTAATCGTGTGACCTACTCCACCGCAGTGTGTGCCGGAGGCATCGGTCAGCAGGGACCCCCAGCCACGTGTGGTAGGCATGCGCTTCACAGAGTCAGTGGCACCAGTGCAGTTGGTAGTGTCCAATCACCTCCATAAAGGTGAGCCTTTTCTCCTCCGGACTGAAGCGCGTCTTCCTCTTACTCCTCTCCTTGCGTACTGTGACATGAACACTGCCATGAAGAAATCAAGACTCAGTTCCAAAAGTGCGAGCTAGTTGGCCGCAGTGTCGGCCGGAGGCAGCGGTCAGCGCGGGCCAACCGCTGTCCAGCCATCTCCTCCTGGATCTCTCACACACGACGTTGGAATGGCATTAGTATTACTTTTGTGACTGACATAGGTAGTGGCACCAGAGCTGAGCGGGTGTGCAGCCGGCGAGAGGCCGTATCCTGCCTGTGACGGACTGCATTGATTGGTGTGAGGCCTGCAGGACCGCAGTGCAGGCCCAAGCTCGGAGTCAGCAAGGGCCCACAGACACGTTTGGTGGGAGTCCTATGCACAGACTTGGGGGCACCACATCGGAGGGAGTATAGTGACATGAACTCAGCCTTCAATCATGTACTCTGCCATGGTGCAATCAAGACTCAGTTCCAAATGTGTGACCTACTTGTCCGCTGTGCATGCCGGTGGTGTACGTCAACGAGAAAGGAGTTCTGCGGGCCTGTGTCGTGGAGGCTGCGATGGTCCAAGGAGTCTGCCAAGGTCGGGGGCCTCGGGCTTGGAGCTTGCACCGGCACGTGGTGGGCCCTCTTTGACACGCGGTGTCAGCAGGTGAGCAGTGATGCCTGGATGCGCAGGGGCGGCCTTGACAGCTTTGGGGACCAGCGGTCCATGGTGCAGCAGGCGCACAGGGTTCCAGGCAACACCGCTCACGGCGTAGCCCTCATGGCGGGGTGAGAGGCGCCGACCTGGCAGGGACTTTGGGCATTCCGGAAGAGGACCACGCCCAGGGCTACGTGCTTTTTATTCACACCCATACGCTGACCTGGCGTACGCCGGGCCAGCCCACCCCTCTCATGCTTACAGGGGGGACGTAACAAGCTACATTTCCTTGATCTCCCCCACTGGCTGGGGTGACATGGTTGCGTCCACTGTCCACTACACCACACACCAGCGGTGTATGTGGACATGGGTATGTGTGTGGTCTGCATACTGCAGTCTGTCAAACACATCCAGGCCACGCTTGGCCTTGTGTGCAGTCCCATTCATCAGTCACATCGCCTCCTTCACACATGCCTGGTTCCCTCCTCTTCCCACATTCTGCTAATGTGTGGCTGAGGTACCATGCCGTTGATGGCTCATGTACATGTCTAGGCCAGGTTCCCACGGTGAGTTGTGCTGTCATGTCTAGTGGGTGGGCATGTTGTTTGGCATGTTGTATGTGGGTTGTGACGAGTGAATTCCCAGAGTTGTGAGTTGTATGATTGTGGAGTTGAGGTGTGTGGTGTGTTCATTTGGTGCTTACCAACGAGCACTGCATTTCCGTAGGTGCCATCCTGGAAGCGCTGGTTGATGATGGACTGTCGGAAGATGTATGAATCATGCACACTGCCTGGGTAGTTGGCGACGACATTGGTGAAGAGTCCCCGGTGGTCGACTATTGCCTGCACATTGATGGAATGCGTGTGCTTTCTGTTGCAGTAATTGTGTGCAGTGTCTGCAGGGGGCACAAGTAGGAAATGTGTGCAGTCTATTGCCCCCAACACGTGCGGGAATCCAGCTATGGCGTAGAATCCTTGCTTGGTCTCCAGCTGTTCCTGCGCAGTGTGGGGGAAGTATAGGTACTGGGGTACCAAGCTGATGATGGCATCCAAGACAGGTGTGAGGAACTTTGATAGGGCTGGCTGTGAGACTCCGCCAACTCTGGCGTTTGTTGGTTGGAATGTCCTAGAGGCCAACAGGTGCAGCACAGCCAGCAGCTTTGTCTGCGGAGGGATGTTGGTTGTCCGCTGTGTTGGTACAGTCAGCCTGTGGGCAATGATGTTCAGGATGCGGAGGATGGTTGTCCTTTTGAGCCTGTAGTGGGCAATGATATACTCTGGTGTCATGTCTGTGAGGCTGGTGCGTTTTCTGAAGGTCCACGGTCTGTGTCTGCGCTGCCTCTGTGGTGGTCCTGGGGGGTGGTGAGGGGGGGGTCCAGGGGGTGATGGCGGGCCGGGGAGTGGTGGCGGTGGGTGTTGTGGCCCTGTTGGGGCTCCGAGCTGCATGATGAGTAGCTCCATGGCATCTGTTGTCCTTCAGGTGTGGCTGTGGGCTGGGCTCGCTTTTCTGGTGCCGGCTGCCATCCGACTTTACACCAGGTCAGAGCAGGTGTTAGTTTCCTGCTGCTAACGCCCCATTTCGCATGTTTTGTGGACTTATCGCCGATCTGGCTGGTCGTTGTGAATGTTGCGGTGTGGTGTTGACGCAGCTTTTTGCACGGGAACGCCTACTCTGCATCTCATTAGCGATAGTTGCCGGTGTCATCTGTGGCGATGGTTTTGGCGGCTGCTATCGCGGGTTAACTGGTGTTATGGGCTGCTAACACCAGCTTGTGAATGGGGCGATGTATTTATCGCAACTTTGCCTGCGATAATGTGCCGTTAACTCGGCGATGGCTCCTTGAGAATATGCCCCTCAGTCTCATGTTATTATTTCTGAGCACAGCTGTATATTCGATGCATAACCTTCATGCTCTTCCTGCATTATATGGGCTCTATTCTAAATAGATATAACCAGTAAAGTAAGATAAAAACGTTTTTGCATGAATGAAGGTTCAAAATTAAGACATATTTTTGAGATAGGATTAGATTTATTTTTCAGGTTGATAGTAGAATCAAACACAATAAGGAGCACAAGAGGGATAGGCAATCAGGTCGCCCTCCACTCAATTAAGCCACAATATATAAAAGACCTGATTGCTTTTAGACACCCGTCACGTTCTGATGAATCCAAGAGCAGTATAATAATATCCCTGCTCAAATGCCAGCTTCTCAAGAATGCTAATCACATTCGGATCTGGGTGTACAAATCTCACTGTTTGTCAAACTACTGTCTTGTGGATTGTTGCCTGCCTTGTTATGTTGGCCTAGGCCTGGCTGCCATGCTGCTTTTCTTTGCGCACGTTACACTGAGCCGGGCCTCCCTCGCCCTTTGCTCGTGCCAAGTTCTTTTGCACTGTCTGCATTTTATGTTGTTCACCTTTTTGGGCTCAGTCTGCACAAACAAGTACAAGGTCGCATAACAATGTATTTTGGTTCTTCCTGATATGGCCAGTCTCGCGCACCCAGACATAACATTAGGTGCAATTGCCATGAGGAATTTTGTGTGCTTTTAATACTGCGGTTTCCTAGCGCTTAACACACTTGGAGAAATCCCTTTCAGTGAGAAGAGCTATGATGTCCTGCTGATGTAATTCTGCATCTAGAGACTGAGGTATGGGGGTTCGCTAGTCAAAGCCCAGAGGTCTTCTATTATTATAATAAACTATCTTACTGCAAGGGGAGGGTGGTAATGTTATTTATACGTTTATCCACTGAGCTCTGAGATGCTTTCCCCGTTTGTATTCTATGGAATTGTAACCATGCTGCTTATATTAGTCATATGCATTATGCTATTAGTACTGACACGTGTACTGTACATTAGAGCACGTAAGTTGGAATAAACATTTTAACCTATCCAGTGTCTCTTCCTACGCACCTTGTGGACAAGTACGAGTGAGTGACGAAAGAGTGTTCTTGCTTCTGCGAGTCCTGAGATAAAGATACCGTGTTCTGGGTTGTCCAAACATTAGTACTTGGGTGCTAATGGGATGCTAAGCTAGTTGGGTTGGGGTTTTTGGGTGCTACGGTATATGGTGGCAAACCACTGTATTCCGGGGTCCCATTTTCCTGTGCATAGCTCTGTGTATGTGCAGAAACCTTATGACATGGCGCGACCACCGTGGGGCTGCTTATCTGCGAGACGCTTGAGTAGTACTTGTGCTTGTCCACAAACCCCTCGCGTACGCTTCCGGAGGCGTATGTGACGGTGATACCTCCTATATTGAATGTTTTATAGGTTCTTTCAGGCTTGATATTATTAAAAAAGGTTAGTTAACAGACCCATTTTTGTGCTCCCTGTTAGGTTGTCGAATATAACTGTTTAGTCATGGCTGGTGTGGCGATAGCTGCACATAGTCGAGGAGCACTCCGAGACCACTTAGCTGTGTATGGAGTGCCCGATACAGGGGTCGAGTTGGTCTTTGTGGTTCAAGCCGATCCGGCTTATCACTTTGAAGTGTTTTACACTTGGATCACTTTTGAAGCGGTGGATGCAGGTGATAAGCTGTTTCATGAATATAAACCCACCGTTATTCCTGCTGCATATCGACCCTATACCACTCTTGAAGTACCTCTCACGGCTTGGCAGCACCGGGTTTGGTTTAATGGCGCCCTACCACAACCAACTACCGCAGTTCGTTTAGGCCCCTTGTCAATTCAGGGGGCCACTTGGCCTGTATTGGCCGGGTATACCCCGCATCCAAATTATCTGGCATTACCGCTTGCGGAACTGCGCACTATGCATACCGAATTGGTACGAGTGCATCGAGCCCTAGTGACATACGTTACAGGTAGTCTACATGGAGCTGCTCCTGTAGTCGCAGGCCAACCAGCTATAGCCGCTGGAGTGACCATAAGTCCTGTCATGGTAAATTCTGTGATGGGCAAACGTCCACAAAATAAGGACGACTATCCTTACTGGCTTGCAGAAAAGTTCGATCAGATAGAAGCAGTGTTTCCCCATACATCCCCAGTAGATAAACACCGCATCCTCACGATAAGTTTGCCAAAAGACATAATCCCCGATTTGACATCATGTGAAAACTGGGGTAAGGTATTCGCAGCAGTTTATTCAAAATGTTTTGGAACTCCTTCCATGACGGTTCTACCCTCTGTAATTAAAAAAGTACAGGATGAACATGGCCCTGAAGCGGCTGTGGAATTAGGGATGAGACTAGTGGGAGTGTTTGATGTAGTAGCTGAGCTGATCCTTGGAAATGTCAAGGGCGATGCTATGAACTTTCAAGTAGCGAATGCTTTGGCTTTGGTCCCAGAGTTGGACAGGCCTCGCGAATTACCGAAAATTATTGCCCGGGCTTATAAAACAATTGGAAGAAATAGCCTGGGCAACAAGCCTTTTGTAAAAATGCAAACTCAATCGCAAACACAAGTTACACACACAAAAAGTGCATCTGAGAAAGATGATAAACCGGTCTTCACTAAAAAGAGTTGGAGACAGAAAAAACAGGGTAAGCAACAAAAGAAGCCGGGGTCGAGAGGCGCTTCCCCAGTTTCGGTTTCTTCTGAACGTACTTATGATTTACGTGATAGGTCAAGGATTAAATCACCAGAAAGGTTTCAGAGCTCTGATACGCGTTCTCCTCGTTCTTCACAGGCCCAGGCGTCGTCACAGGCTGGTGGAGGAGGACGGCAAGATAGAGGAAGGGGCCGAGAGGCTCCCCAGGAGCGAGACCAACCTCGACAACAAGTCAGAGGGAAAGCAGAAGACTTTCATCTTCCTCGACCGCAATTTCAGAAGAAAAAGGTTGCCGCTGTCACAGCGAAATATGCCTCAGACCGTGAGAACGAGACTCCAGAATTGGACGTGGGCAGTGACCCTCCTAGACAGCGCCGCAGAAGTTACCATAGTGCGGGAGGCGCTACTTCCTCATATGGAGGCGACAGCAACTGAAACATTCGTTACTGTAGAGACAGCTGACACGAGAGTGGCACCCCCTGACAGACTATATAATATAGTCATACAAATTGAAGGTGACATACCGCGTGAAATAAAAGGGATTTTTTGGGAAAATCTAACCTCTTCATATGACATTTTGTTAGCAGAGGTGGATTGGCCACCCCCATTCGTTTTAGCTGCACATAAAGGAGAGGAGGTAATCCTTCCAAGCTTCTCACGGCATGTCCCAAAAGACAAAGCTGAAGCACTTGCAGCTGAGTGGGCTGTGTACCTGGCACCAGCGTTATACCGCAAACCATGTGGGATGGGATGAAGAATCACCTCCTCATGCAATACCTTTGCGGTCACTACCGCAGCCACAACCCCAATATCCCATCAAACGGCAGGCAAAAGGCCCCGTCTCCGAAATTCTGACACAGTTGGAATATCAGGGAGTAATTGAACCATGCGTATCACCTATGAACAATCCCCTTTTCGTGGTTTCTAAACCCGATGGATCGTACCGCTTAGTTTTGGATTACCGGCATTTAAATACTCATTGTCGGAACTTTGCGGTGCAAAATACACACAGTTCTGCGCTTGTAGACAGTCTTGTTCGTAAAAAATACAAAACGACACTTGACCTTTCAAACGGTTTCTACACGCACAACCTAGCCCCGGAGAGTGGTCAATGGACCGCATTCACATCCGGTGGTAAATTATTCCAGTTCCGGCGTTTACCCATGGGCTACAAAAATAGTCCGGGTATATTCGCCGCCCGTGTTGTTTCTTTGTTAAATGACATTGATCAAGACGCATGTTCGTACGTAGATGACATCTATCTGACGGACGACGAATTATTTCAGCATTTGTCCCGTGTGGACCGCATTATTCTTGAATTTGCGGAGCAGGGTTACAAATTTAACTTTGCTAAGTCACACATTGCTGAATTTACCGTTCTGTTCTTGGGCTATGAGCTCAACAACGAAGGTAAGGGCTTAGCCCCCATTTCTTGGAAAAATTTGCACATTTGTGCCCCCAAATACTCTGAAGAAACTTCAGTCTTTGCTGGGTTTCCTGAATTTCGGGCGTACTTACATTCCCGAATATGCCCAGCGTATCAAGCCTTTGTATGCTTTGATACAACCTACTTATTCAAGGTCTTGCTGGCTGCCTGAGCATACCTCAATTCTGCAGTCTTTGCAGACAGACCTATTGGAGTCTAAATATCTTTTGACTCGTGATAACCACACAAACCTGGTGATTAGAATAATTCCGGGGCGGTGGGATTCACATACTTAACCTTTAATGAAGGCGATACAGTCCCCATCGCATACAAGTCACATCTGTACACTTCCGCTGAATTGCGCTTTACATCTGTTGAAAAAGTTCTAACTGCAGTGCAAATGGCGATTCTAAAAGAACGCGCACTGGCACAGGGAAAGCGAATTCTGGTGGTAACACCCTGTCCTGCCCTAGAGGCAGTAACAAAGGCAAGTGTACCGAACTCAAAAGCAATGCATCCCCGTTGGATACAATGGGCTACATCCTTGACGTCTTCGGACGTCACTTTTGTTTTTGATTCTTCTCTGCAGACTCAGGAGTTTTTGCAGTATGAATTCGTTCATCCTCCTCCTTTGTTTTTATTACCGCTTGAGGATTACAAATGTGTGATCTACACCGATGGTTCGGCGCAACCGGCCACTGGGTCCAAGCACGCTTATTCAGCTGCATGTGCTATTGTTGCGGGTTCCTTTGTAGATGGAAAGTTCAAATCCTCTGCAGTGCATACTCGCACACTTGGAGATAGTACCGCACAATTGGCCGAGCTGCATGCATTGCTACTTGCACTTGAGTTCGCTTCACAGGATGAGACCACTCTTATTGTATGTGATTCTTTTTACTGTGTACAATCTTACAATGACAATCTGTTTTTCTGGTCGAAAAACGACTACAAGGACGCAAAAGGGAGCACAATTAAGCATAAAATGCTTTGGGTTCGAGTGGCAGAATTGCAACAACGTCTGCCCCTCACACAGGTGGTTCACACCTTAGGCCATCAGCGGGTGGGCGCACACGCTATTGGTAACGATCTGGCAGATGAAGCTGCCCGTTCAGCAGTAGTCACGTGTTCAGTAGCAGCGGTTACCAGGTCCATGTCTAAAATAGACCCTGTTATATTAGCAGCTATTGCTGCAACCAAGGAAGGTCATAATTACCCTACAGGTTTCCCTTCCAAGTATTCTTACACATTAAGTCCCGATCAGGTTCCTTATGTAACTATACCTGACGTTGGAGATCGGCTGATCCCCAACGCGGACCGCAGGAGTGCCTTGATATCAGCTGCACACGAAGGCATGGCTTCGGCTCATGCAGGTGTGTCAGCTACAGTTTCCATCTTGCAGCAGCGTTATTGGTGGCGTGGATTGTATAAAGACACCCGTGCTTTTGTGCTTTCTTGCGATGTTTGTCAACAGATTAAGCCTTCCACGGTAACACGTCCACCACAAACCCCGCTCTGCATTGCTAACAGACCCTTTGGGTGTGTTTACTTGGATCACTGCGGTCCATTCTCATCAGACACTGCCTATAAATACATCTTAGTGGCAGTGGACTCGTGCACACGGTTTCTCTGGGTCTGGCCACAACGGAGTGCTGACGCCCGAAATGTAATCAGGGATTTGCGTGTCTTTGTGGGAATTTTCGCATGCGGCACCTTCCATTCGGACCAAGGTCCAGCGTTTGCCTCTAGGGCTTACAAGGATGCAATGGCTTCGCTTGGGGTGCGGGTGAAATTTTCGTCTCCGTATAGGCCTGAGGGCAACTCTATCGTTGAACGAATGAACCGTGACTTAAAGCAATCCTTAACAGCTAGGGTTATAGGTACTGGCAGGAACTGGCTGGCCCATTTGTATACCGTTCAGCGTGCACTTAATAATCTCCCTAGAAGACCTCTGGGTGGGCGGACCCCATACGAAATGCTCTTTGGCATAAGAATGTTTGTGCCTGACCTTGAGGGTCCAGACATCGCGGCGCAATCCGCCAAGTTTGATGTAGATAACCATTCTGCTATGTTACAGGACTTACAAGAAGCCCGAGACAAACTTGCAACTACACATTTGCCTTCAGCCACAGATCCTGCGTTGCAGATTCCGGTAGCCGGCTGGCTTCCAAAGGTTGGAGAACTGGTTCGAGAAAAGGTTGAAAACAAAAAATAATTCGGCCCCTCTTTTCGTGCACCGGTTCCAGTTCTGGGCTTGAAGGGAACACGTACAGTCATTTTACCACCGCTTCCTGGTCGCAAGGAGAACAGATACATCTCAGTGGAAAATGTCAAGCTACAGCGCCTGGCCGATCCTGAATAGTGTCACACCAGCGGTCTCTTGTCCTGCCATTTATCGGACATATGTTCATAGTCCATCTGCACGAACGATCGCTGATGCTGTAATTGAGATGGTTGATTTGCCTGAATCCTCTACTTTGCCTGAAACTACGATTGATCCCCAACTCTCCACCAATATCGACGAGGACGAGTATACTTATCCTGCATCAGAATCGGTGGCACATCAACCAACAACGCCACTTGGCCCGACTCGTTATTCCTTTGATTCGGATTCCACATCTTCAAAAGTTCCATCCAAGTTCAGTATTTTTATATCCTGGTTTAGAGACAATTTTTTGATTCCCCCCTGGACATACATCTGGTTGGTACTTTTCTTGATATTTTTGTTCATGTCCATTGGCTTTGTCACAGTGTTTTTTCTACTGATCAATGGTCACTATTTACCTGAACGCTCTGCTGTAGACTATGTTTCTGGAACTTTGGCTCCTCATTCCTCGTCTCACATCATGAAGCGTGACCACACATTTGTGAACATTTCAGCTTTTCCAGTTGCTGATGGCATCGTATGGGATGCAGTGAACTATCAAATCCATGGTCCGACGGAAATTATTAATGTACCTAATGTCCTTCGTGTTTCAATGGGTGATGTAGTACAAAATAATATTCATTCTGATGATTGGGATGTGCATGCCGTTGAAGCATTGTTTGCCGATTTAAAATATTATGCATCTTTTAATGCTGAGGATTTATATATGAATTCTGCTAATTATGCCGATTTGTATTGTTACCAACATTGGGGTAATCATTTTCTCCATAAGCCCAGTGCCCTGCGTAGTTCTGTTAACTATACCCAATGGGAACATTGTCCAAACCCCTTGCCAGGTAGCTCACAGACTCTTCGAAATAAGTTTACTTATTTCACTGATTTTAATCGGTCGAACCCTGCATCCTATTATTTTAGACTTAATACAACATCAACTCAGAAAATTATGTTAACACACACCAAATTGCTTTATTCAGGTTCCTTTCTAAGTGCCCTAGCAGTGGGTGGTTATGAGTACTGGGAGGATACAATAGATTTGAAATCCATTTGGGGCTCCAAGCCATGGCAGGTACAGGGAACCGAGGCGTTGCATCGTGCTTGCCTCATCCCTACCCAAATTATGTTCCTCAATGTCTTCCATCTATCAGACTACGTGTTGGGGCTTAGCAACCACTAAACAATTGAATACTCGCCTTCAATTCCATCCCTGTCGAGTTTTCCCAATGAAAGCTCACGTTTCAATCTGTCCCTGACGTACCCTACAGGCTCTATTACAGAATAATTCATTTAATGTTTCTGAACTGGATCAGTCACCCTGGTTGGTGTGGCCTATATCATCTAACGCATGTCAAATACGTTTTCATGACTCTGGTACTGGCTACACACAGGAATAGGCCTGATCCGAGATTTACTGATTCCCGTACTGTCACTACATATTCTGTTGGTAAATTATGCAAACAATGGCTGCAACATTCGTCCCTTGATTCTGTTAAACAACATTTGTCCCTCCTTTCAGGCAATATTGATCTGTCCGACTTTGTTTTGGGACCTCGTGGTCCCCGACCTAAGAGATTCATTTATGAAACATATAATGAACTCTGGAAGCTATCACAAATGGAAGCTGCCTCCCGTCTTCGGGAAATAGATCAAGCAAATATGGAAAAGGTGCTTGCTGTTGTTGACAATAGTATTAATACCCTGTCTTCTCGCATTTACACTTTAGAGAATATTGTGTCCTCTGTTGTCGATATTGTACAAGATGATGTTTCTGTGTTATATCATGGTCAGAATCAATTGCGCTCAGTTATGCAGTTTGCATGGACTTTACAAACGCTTAAGTTAGGTAAAGTGCCTTGGCATTTTTTGAACACCTCTGCCTTGTTTCTACCTTTTAACTTAACTGACAAACAGCAATTCATGTCCATGAAAGATGCAACTTACACTTTATTACATATCGAAAAGATGGATCCTTTGCCGTTCTCTGTTGCAGAACTCGATTCTGCTGTGTGGCTAGTTCATGGGGTTATCGCTTTACCTTTTTCCTTATTTGAATTTGACTCGTGCATGAAACATTATCCTGTGGGCCGTTACCGGCCCTTGGGCAGTGCTTTCCTGCATGAACTCTGGTCCTTGCCTTTCATGTATAAATGCCTTCGGGACGGCAAGGAAGTCTTTCTCACGGGGGAGTACTGCGACTCGACTATGGGTCATTCGCTTATTTGTAAACACATTAAATTGCATGGCTCATGTAGCGTTTCCGCTCCTAATCTTGCTTGTGTGCTGAAAGGTATTCCTGCTCCTGTTATTTCTCCTACTTTCACTCTCCTTTCCAATGGTAGTTATTTACTTTTAAATAACGAAAACTGTTGTGGCCTGCAGGCTGGCATTCCTTACATTGTAACAGTTTCGCACAGAGTTGTCTGCTGCAAAAATGTGCTTTATCCTCCCCCTCATGGCAAGGTTGATATCTCTATTTGGCCTTCCATCCCTACCATGGAAGCAGATTTCAATAGACTGAGCAGAATAAAGGCACTATTATTAAACGAGGAAGTTATGCTCACGTCCGCCCGGGAGACATTCATTCTCCAGGTGGCGAGTACCCACAGTGAAATACAGGCCCTTTTAAACACTAATCTCCCCCAACATTTTGGGGAGTTAATACATCGTATTTTTAACGCATCTAACACTGAAGGCCTAGTACACTTTTTTAAGGTCGTGGGGTCGGGCTTGGTGTCCTCCTTCCAAACTATTTTTGGTGCCATCCCGGCTTTCATACATTCTATTTTTTCCAGTGTCTTTGGCGGTTTCCCATTGATCCTCGCTTTAGCGGCTGGTGTCTTACTCTTAATTTGCTTTCTGCGCAATGGCTGCTCCCCGATGGGACCTGCTCGATCCAGAACGCCTCCAGCTGCTCCGTGAGCGCCTTTTGGCCGGTTTTGGTGTCTTGCCATTGGCGACACTAAGTGTGTCATATACTCTTTCATTTCGCTTTGCGTATTTCACTTGCGTGCAACCTGTGATGACTTGTGTCCGCTGTCCTTTCACCTGGACTCTGGATTATTGCCTCTCCAATTCGTCATTGTCTGTTCCGGATTTTGTTCAGTTGATGGGTCCCTTAGAGGCCCATGAGCAGGACTGTTCCGTTGCTGGCTGTATGGCGCGTGCGGCTGCACTGGGGATTTTGGCGCAATGGGATATCTGGGCGGCTGCCCAGGATCTCCTACAACGAAGCTGTTTCAATTATCACGCAAGCTGTCCCGCATTGCTTCTGGATGCTCCCTTAGTTGAGGAGCATTCCTGCTCTTTTGATCTCATGGATTGGATGGCAGCTATGTTTTTTGACAATTCCAATGAAGAACTCCTGGAGGGTATGGCTTTTCTCTGCACTTACACTTTCATGGATTGACCTGCCCTTCGCCGTTTGGGCGCTCCCTCTGCTCCAACGACTGTGTTTTTCCTCTGCTGGGCCTCTGTCCTGGCCGCTGGACTGACCAGGGGAGGGTGTCTTGTGGATTGTTGCCTGCCTTGTTATGTTGGCCTAGGCCTGGCTGCCATGCTGCTTTTCTTTGCGCACGTTACACTGAGCCGGGCCTCCTCGCCCTTTGCTCGTGCCAAGTTCTTTTGCACTGTCTGCATTTTATGTTGTTCACCTTTTTGGGCTCAGTCTGCACAAACAAGTACAAGGTCGCATAACAATGTATTTTGGTTCTTCCTGATATGGCCAGTCTCGCGCACCCAGACATAACATTAGGTGCAATTGCCATGAGGAATTTTGTGTGCTTTTAATACTGCGGTTTCCTAGCGCTTAACACACTTGGAGAAATCCCTTTCAGTGAGAAGAGCTATGATGTCCTGCTGATGTAATTCTGCATCTAGAGACTGAGGTATGGGGGTTCGCTAGTCAAAGCCCAGAGGTCTTCTATTATTATAATAAACTATCTTACTGCAAGGGGAGGGTGGTAATGTTATTTATACGTTTATCCACTGAGCTCTGAGATGCTTTCCCCGGTTTGTATTCTATGGAATTGTAACCATGCTGCTTATATTAGTCATATGCATTATGCTATTAGTGCTGACACGTGTACTGTACATTAGAGCACGTAAGTTGGAATAAACATTTTAACCTATCCAGTGTCTCTTCCTACGCACCTTGTGAACAAGTACGAGTGAGTGACGAAAGAGTGTTCTTGCTTCTGCGAGTCCTGAGATAAAGATACCGTGTTCTGGGTTGTCCAAACATTAGTACTTGGGTGCTAATGGGATGCTAAGCTAGTTGGGTTGGGGTTTTTGGGTGCTACGGTATATGGTGGCAAACCACTGTATTCCGGGGTCCCATTTTCCTGTGCATAGCTCTGTGTATGTGCAGAAACCTTATGACACTACCAAGGAGTGAGCAGTCTTTGTTGAAAAATCAAGACAAATAAAATGTGTGAAAGGTCAGAAAGTACTCTCACGTAAGCATCACCAAGGGAGCTGCTGGTTGGTACTCACCAGTTTGCTCACGTTTTTCATCATTGGTGACTTTCATGAAAATAGAAAAGATATTCAGTGTCAAAACAATGCTCAAGAGGTGAAGGAAAGAAACAGAAATGTTGTGTGAAAGAATGCACGCCCAAGTGCTCGTGTCATTCTATACCCACTGGGCTCCATGGTGAGAAAAGAACACACTTTACTTCTCCAAGCTAAAATGAGTTGTGACTCACTTGCAAAACTATACCTTGATTTCAGAGTAAGTGATCCTGTTTTTTATTACAGACACATAAGAATCACCTTTTGGATAACGCTATTTGTTAATCAAACTGTTGAAATGTTACCCCCCTTTTTTTGGCAAACTGAAACATAATGTTTATTAAGTGATCAAAACAATGATAAGAACTGTCAGTACCCAGGTAGCGCAGACAATGAGAATATCGTGTGCTCATAAATAAAGTACAGACCAAGCATATGTGAGGCAAACTTATTATCATAAAGAGAATCGTGAGGGTGCTAGCATAGAGGTAATACGAGAGGTGCATAGTAATATCTTGATGGGTTCGCGGCTGCTGACAACCCCCCGTTTTAACAAAACGGTTGGAAACTTCATCACATTATTAATTTTTCTGTAATCTAAAATACAATTTTATGTAATTAATGATCAAAAAAGTGATATGAATCGTCAGTGCCTAAGTGGTGCAGACAAAGAGAATACTAGAAAGATTGAAATGCCGGGCAATGGCTAACGGCTGTTTGAAAGTAGACGAACAGCACTAGTGTTTTCAATTTAACAATTAGTGGAGTTTATCTAGACCAGTAAGGTTAGCGTGTGCTATTGACGAGAGTAAGTGAATACATGAGAAGGGCTGGAGATGCTTTTCGAGTGGAAGATAAGAGGACAAGACGCCAAAACAGTGCAGAGATTGACAGAGGCCAATAATTTATCTTCTAATAGATATGATGACAGCAGTAGTAACACTTAGGGCCCGATTACGATGCGGGCTGGAACGGCTCCGACCGTCGGTCAGAGCCCTCCAGCCCGCATCGCAATCGACTGGTCGAATTCCATTCCGACCCACCCATTTTGATGGGGTCCATCGGAAGGGAATCCGAATCAAATTTCTGAATGGCTTCTGACGGGCTCAGAGAGCCCATCCGCCATTCGGAAAGCCATCAGTAATCCCTCGGCCGGCTCTTTCCGGCCGAGGGATTCCGATAGCAGATTCCCACTGCCTTTCTGTGCTGGCCTTTCTGCCTTGTGTCAGAAAGGCATTGGAAATCTGTCTTTGGGGGCCCCCAGCAGGACCCCCATGGGTACAGGGCTGCTAAACGGCAGCCTAGTTGGCACCATTTAGGGGGCACCTATGGTGCCCCCCTGTTGATCCCTGCACCCGGTGGCAGGCACCTTGAGGTGCCTGCCATGGGGTGCAGGGATGAACTGCACCTTTGCTCTTTGCAATGAGAGCATGCATTCCGTTCGGAATGCATGCTCCCATTGTAAAGAATAGGATTGCGACCGAACAGGGTTCGGTTGCATCCCACTTGCTGGGCTGAACCGATGACAGGAGGTCGTTCGGTTCCAGTTCCCAACCGATGTCAGACGGACTCCGGTACATGGGACATTGGAATCGGCCCCTTAATTGGGAACATTAAAAAGGACTGCAATGTCAAGCGCTGTGTTTCAGTCGATAAATTGTAGGGGTCCGTTTAACACTAACGGGTGGTTTTTGTTCTGCCAGGTATCGTTAGTCAGTACCAGAACGTGCAATGGAGCATCAAAAGCAAGGTACAGCAACTCTGCATAAAGATTCAAATGATAGACCTTGCCACACCAGGAGCTCTATAATGAGCAACCTAGAGGTTTATGGTGTAATTGTCTATCTATCTATCTATCTATCTATCTATCTATCTATCTATCTCTCTCTCTCTCTCTCTCTCTCTCTATATATATATATATATATATATATATATATATATATATATATATATATTTAAGTTTAAGGTGTGTTTGTAACAAATAAGAATTAAATAAGTGTGTAGGTGGTAACTTTAGAATTTCTAAAATTTGTGTAGTTTAAGTTGGGTTTGTAGACCAAACGTAAATAAAGTTTTCCTAACTATAACTTATAATTAACTTTTGGTTTTTTTGTGTGAATTTGAATAGTTTTTATAATGCTAGTAACTATTTTGCAGTATTTGTCCAGTTTAGTTTTTTGAGTGGTGCGTCATTAGGTGGACTTTGGTAGAACATAGTAGCGGATAGTGTTGTAATGTGTTCTGTGGTACAGTGTATTGCGGTGTATAGTGGAGTAAAGTGGAACAAAGTATACTGGAGTGACGTATACTGGAGTGACATACAGTGGAGTGGCTTAGAGTGGAGTCACAAACAGTGGAGTGGCGTAGAGTGAATTCGGATACAATAGCATGGTGTAAATTGGAGTGGCATAGAGTGTAGTGGCATACATCACAGTGGTATACAGTGTGATGGCAAACAGTGGAGTGTGGTAAAGTGGATTTACATCCTGTTTTTTGTTTTCTTTTTATTAATATGAATAGGGTATAAAAAGTGTTTAAAGTAATAACACTGGCATTGGATAATCTTTCTCCTTTAGATATTCCTTTCATATTATATGATAAGGCCTTGGCGTGAACGAAAAAGATCAGTTTTCGTTCTCTTGCATTGAAGGAAACAAGACTAATCACAGTAGGTTTGAGGTTTGATTGAACTGATACTTAGCTTTCCTTGTCATGATTTCTCAGGATGAGCTCTGACCGAGCTGGGTTTGGCGTGCTCTGGGAATCGGTGCGGTCAATTATCCTTCTGTGGTTGCTGTGCAGTATGTTGTTTTGCTCACCTTGCCTCTGTCTCCCTGGAATTCGTTCACACAGTGCTATTACGATTGTTTTAAGCTATGTCGTGAAAGCACAGATTGGTGCATTGACAGGTTTCATTTACAAACATGAAGCAACTGTGTTTTTCTAGCGCGCCCTAAACTTAACATGTTCATAGATTTAAAGTACGTGGATGTTTTCACTTCGGTAAAATGACCACCTTGCGTTTGTAAAATTGCATCAGACAATATGACCGAAGGCCTTGCTTTTTGTTATTCCAATGCAACTCTAAATGTGGCCAATAGATGGCAGCCTTGATTGTATCTATTTACCCTCTAAGTCATAGCACTGATCTTGCATGTTCTTGTTGCCTGCGAGCATGGTTTAGTTTTCCGCAGCTTAGAAGACAGTAGTTTGGTACAAAATGGAGTTTCCTTATTTTTAGCTTTTTTTTGCGTGAAAAGCTGGTGCCTGGGTTAAATGCTAACGTGCCAGGACAACAAAGCTCTATTTGAATTATACTTATGGAGTAGTGTCTTACAATCAGGAAAGCCCCGCAATAGTAGCACCAATAGAATAAAATGGAATTTTAGGGAATGTCTGGGCTCAGTGATTTATAAAAAAAAATGATTTGAAGATACTATTCGATTCGAAGCTCTGGGGGAGTTAGATAGTTTTTAAACGGAGCAATTAATAAAAAATGTAATTCAGATGCAGCCTGATTCTCTGGTTGATATATATGAGACGTTACTGTAACAAGTGCGTGTTCAACAAGAAAGAAGAAAATGTCACATTTAAAAGCAGTTTTTTCTTGATTAATTTCTTACAGATGTTAGATTTGTTTGAACGATTTTAGCCTATTGCAAATTGAACTGGGCACACTCAGATGCAAAATTCTGCTATGGCGAAGCAACGCAGAGCTATCAAACTTACAAAATAAGATAGAAAACCCGAAAACTGAACACTCAACGTAAAGTTACTCCACAAACAGCATGAAAATGTCACTAGGAATAATAATTAAACGGAATGACCGTATGCAAAGCGTTCACGAGAATTGCAATTTATCTGTTGGCACTTTATATATGTTAATATGGAATGCCATGTTATAAGCATTTGAATAGGACACTTCAGTTAATAGGATACCGCTGTAGCGGTTTCATATGAATTGCTACTTTTGCCCAGGGGCGTAGCTGCAATTGGTGCAGCAGGTGCAGTGGTACCGGAGCCCACAGGCGTCAGGGTGAACCCTGACAATTGCTGCATTTTGCTAACCCGACATAAGTCAAAATGGCCATTTCATGGCTAACGGGACCAGAAAAACTTACACTCACACTCGTGACAGGCCACTCCAACGCTGGGAATAAACAAAAGGAAGCTAGCGCTTAGAAGCAGAGGAGAAACAGAGCAGTACTACAACAGTAGAACCCTCGCGTGCTTTTTACAGGCATACTGTTCAAGTTTCCTAATGCATTCTCGGATTAGTTTTTGTTCTGCCTGGTTAAAGAAGCTCCTACCTCCGACTTCAATATTTTTGAGATTCTTTACCACAAGTGACAATAGTTCAGCTCATCAAATCAATTGATACATTTGGAGCGTTATTTATGAGATATAGTGCTCTATCCATTGATAGCTCCGTGAAGAAAATCTGACTTCCTACCAGTGCTTTAAATATGCTGGTACTGCCAGGTATTGAGTACCTGCACTTCATTAATATGAAAAGTAGAGCACAAGTTCTTGTCTGCAGGGGAAGAGTTCTATTAACGGGCGAGTAGTGGCACTTTTCAGCAGTGGTACAGTCATTTTAATAGACAGGTCTGGCACCAGGGGCACAGTACTATTAAGGGGCGAGTATTGGTACTTCTCAGCAGGAGCACAGTATTATTAATAGGCGAGTATTGACACTTCGCAGCAGGGGTACAGTACTTTTAATAGATAGTACCAGCACTTATCAAAAGGGGTAGAGTACTATTGATGGGCGAGTATTGGCACTTCTCAACAGGGGCATAGTACTATTAATGGGCAAGTATTGGGACTTCTCAGCAGAGGCACAGTCCATTAATGGGTAAATATTGGCAATTCTCAGCAGAGGTACAGTACTTTTAATGGGTGATATCGGCACATGTCAGGAGAGGGACAGAGCTATTAATGGGCGGGTATTGGCACTTCTCAGCAGAGGTACTGTGCTGTTAATTGGTGGTACCAGCACCTGTCGTCAGGGGCACAGTGCTATTAATCGGCAAGCATTGCCATTTCTCAGCAGGGCACAGTATTATTAATGGGTGAGTATTGGCACTTCTTAGCTGAGGTACAGTACTTTTAATGGGTAGTACCGGCACTTGTCAGCAGGGGCACAGTGCTATGAACGGGCGGGTATTGGCACTTCTCAGCAGCGGCACATTACTATCAATGGCCACATATTGACACTTCTCAGCAGAGGTGCAGAACTTTTAACGGGTGATACCAGCATGTGTTAACAGGGGGGACAGAGTTATTAATGGGTGTAGGAAAGTCATCTTTTTTTGTTTGACTGGTATTGGGGGTTACTAACTCTGAAAGAGCCCCAGTCTCCGGTGATCATGCCCAGTGCCAGTGCTCTATCCTTAAAAGATATATGGTACTTGGTGAAATTTTAATTGGCTAAGACAACCTACCTGTAAGTCCTTAGTATATGGTAGGGCATGCAGGTTTAGAGATCGCAGTGAACTTAATGCACTTAAGTGTACACTGCTGTGGTGTCTGGTGTCATTTGGAAGCCAGTTCTGCCTTGCAGGCTGGTTTAAAAATAAAACTGTATCCAAATTCGTCTTTGGAATTAAAAGTACTTCAAAAGTCCAAAACTACCTTTTTATTTCATGTACGTCATCCCTAACATGTACGTCACCCCTAAGGTCTGCTCTAGGTGCCCCAAGGGTTGGCTGCCTTGTTATAAAATGCAGGGACATTATAATATATGTTTTATATGCCATGGTGAGGGAAACCAGCCAAAGTTGTTTTTCCCCATTGTAGTGCTGCTAGCTCTATAAGCTAACATGGGAAGGCTTTATTAAACTTCAATAAAGTCTAGCTCTTGATTGGAAGTATCTCACAGCATAATTCAAAGTATCAGAATAATAGTTACAATAAATACAACAACTTGCCGACATTGGATTTTTCTATAACTATTGCAGGAAAGTAGTTTTAGAACTTACTATCCTGATGTTAATTAAAATAGCCCTGTAGCAGCCTCATCTGATTAGCCAGCCTCGGAGAGCCTGAGCCAAGGTGCTCACTGAGTAAGTGTGAACCTGAGGCTGAAACAATACAACCATTTGGTAGTAGGAGATTTGCTTCCTGGAGAATCCAGGGACAGGCAGGGGACTGGGGAGATAAACTGAACTTCAAAGGTAGACACCCAGATGTCACACGACCCAGTCCATCCCCGACTTCCTTGATCCCCAGCCTAATTAGATTAGGAGAGGGGCTGAAAGGGGAGTGTAGGGAAAAGTTAGCCACACCTGTGGGTTGGGTTAGCCAGACCTGCACTCCAAGCAGAGAATATCTCCATTTTGATTTTTGGAGAAATTTGCATTCTGGGACAAAAATATGCCACACTTCCCAGGAAGTTGTCATGGCAGTGGGTGGCAGTTTGTGCCCTATTGGTTGGGGTGTCCCCCCTCTTGCCAGCCCAGAATGGATGGGGGATAAATATGGGGGTCTGCAGTAGCCCCTCGGATCCCTGCCTGAAACATATAGAGAAGAAGGACTGCCCTGTTGGACCCTTGGACTGCACCACAGAGGGCTGCATTCAGAAGGACTGCACTCTAAACGCTTCACACAAGAAGGATTGTGGCTGTCTTAAAGGGTAAGGAGTGAACTATCTGAGCAACAAAAGGTAGAAAAGTGCAGGAAGAAGACACCTGCAACATCCACTGAAAGGACAACTCCAGCTGACCAGCTTCACCTGGAGTTTCCTGGATTGACCAGGTGCATTGTAGGAGTTGGAATCCCAGACCCCATGAGGCAAACCAGAGCTTCTGAACCCGAACCCTTGGTTGGTGCTGTTGGACCCTTCCTGACCCTCAAGGAACCTTTCAGAAGAAGATCTGAAAGTTTGGGAAGTTTTTGCAAAGTTTTGTGAAAAAGCTCCAGAGGAAGACCAACATCGATAATGAGAGTCAAACAACAAATCGTACAATCGCGACTCGGCCTGACAACGCTGGTTTGTCCAGCTGAAAGCTTCAGAACTCCTCGGCTTTGTCAACAAAGACAAAGACCTCCAGGGCTCAGCAGGCCGTCATCGTCAACTCGAAACTTGGATCCGAAGCCTCGATCGCTCGATGTTGTATAAAAAGCTCCAAAAACACGACGACTGAGTCAGTAGGTAAAAACTTGACTGGGCCCAACCACTCATCATATCTGACCCTCGCTCCATCGCAGTCAGCCTGAAACTGTAACTTTGTCGACGTCCAGAGCGACCAGATAGCCATGGTTGGAACGTTGCACTTTTTGGTGCTAGAAAGCACATTTTTTTATTTGCTCTTTAAAAATTCATATCTGCGGTTCCCTACATTGGATGTTTGTCATTCTGGTTTCATTTGAAAGATGAAAATATTAGCTATTTTTATAAACTGGTGTTGGATTTTTATTGTGTTGTATCTTTTACTTATTTACTGTTTTGGTGATATTAAATGCTTTACACACCTGTCTCCTAAGTTAAGACTGACTGCTCTTCTATCAAGGTACCATGAGTTGAGCATGGATAAATTTATTGACACTTGACTGGACCTTATTAATGACTTTGATATTATTATTAGCTGTAGGTATCTACCTGCACCTACTAATAACCCACTTTCCTACAGTGAGCGAGTACTGGCACTTCTCAGCAGAGTCAATCTACTTTCAACTGGTGGTACCAGCACTTGTCAGCTGGGACACAGTGCTATTAAAAGGCAAGCATTGACACTTCTCAACAGGAGGACAGTACCTTTAATGGCCGAGTATTGGCACTTCTCCTCAGGTTACAGTTCTTTTAATGGCCAAGTACTGGTGCTTCTCAGAAGAGGTACAACACTTTTAATTGGCAGGTATAACACTTCTCAGTAACAGACAGGTGCCCTAGGATAATAAGAACTGACCCTTTTCTATTGCCATTTCAGATGTAGCATAGCACTCCGCAGAGCCGTAAGGTTACACATAGCACTTTACAAACCTGAAGTCCCAGTCAAAGAGTTATATGTTCATTTATGGTTGAGTGAGGACCTTCTTTCTCCATACTGAAGTAATGTTGAATTGACAGAGGTTTACTTCATAATTTATAGTGCTGTTGGTATGACCTGAGCATTGTTTTGTGTTCAATTTTCATGTCAATACTTTTATTCTTATTTATTTCAGATCAGTCACCCAGGGAAACTCCCCCGATTGATGACAGTAATTGCTGTGAGGTGGACAAAAGTGTTATTTTATGTTGGTTAAAGCCCACTTGAGCTAAATTTTGTACGGTGATATTCTTACCCAGTAAAGCTTCCCAATGTGCTAAAGAGCAATGTTATATGCAGATTGGGGCACACTTTTTATTTAGCAGATTTTGGAGAAATATGCCCAGTGTCAATGTTTGAACTGTAATTACATTGAACAAATAATGTTTTACAATTTCATATGAGGCAAATGATTACTGATATGTGCAGTGGGGATGAGAAATGTGCCCACTGGGGCACAATGTTGATTAGGAAGAAATATGCACATTGAGTAATGATTCATGTGTAACATATTTGGCGTAACACCTAATTTCATGTAATACCATATAAGGAAAATGTTTTTTCTTACATTTTTTGCTGTCATAAAAAGTACATCCTTAATTTCTATTTTTTTTACAATTTTGAAAATTATTGCCCAGTTACAATGGTTCCTAAATTCGAAATAAAGTGACTGACAGAGTATGTTTTTTAGGTTTATTGTTTTGGCACATTTCACATGTGTGAGTGGGTGTATGGGTGACTGACTGGCTGTGTGAAAGGCTCTATGGGTGAGTGACTGGGTGTATAAGTAGATGTGTGGGTAAGTGAGTGGCTGTTTGATTGAATGTATGGGTAAGTGAATAGGTGTGTGAGTGGATGTTTTGCACAGAAAGTATTTGTGTGAGTGGCTGCATAGATGAGTGAGTAGGCATGTGAGTGATTGTATTGATGTGTAAATGGGAATGTAAGTGGTTTTGTGGATGAGTGAATAGATGTGTGAATGGCTGTATGGGTGAGTGAATAGCTTTGTTAATTGCTGCATGGCTGGATTGAGTAGCTGTGTGAATAGCTGTATGGGTGAGTGAGTGGTTGTGTGAGTGACAGTGGTGGTGTATGGATGGGTATGTGAGTGGCTGTATGGGTGTATGAGTGTGTGAGTGGCTGTATGGGTCTGTGAGTGGGAATGGATTTGTGGGTGTTTGAGTAGCTGTATGGGTCGGTGAATGGCTGTGTGAGTAACTGTATGACTGTATGGGTGAGTGAATGGTTGTGTGAGTAGCTGTATGAGTGAGTGAGTGTGAGTGTCAGTAGTTGTATGGGTCTGTGAATGGGTATGTGAATGGGTATGTGAGTGGGTATATGAGATGTTGTATGGTGATGTGAGTGGGTGTGAGAGTGGGTATGTGGATGATGTCATCAGGGATGTCATCGGTGATGTCATTTGAGTTGTCACCTATGTCATGAGTGATGTCACTGACCATGTCATGAGTGATGTAATATGTGAGGTCATAAGCAGTGCAATGTGGGGGCATAAGTTATAGCTAGCTCAGGTAACTATAAGTGCTGAATTTCAAGTGTTTTGTATGAGTGCAATGTGAGCCTAACTATATCATCCCTGTAACCTTTGGTTTTTCCAGTGAATGGCTAAGGTTTCTTTAATTCTATTTCCTAACTATAACGTCCCTTTATCGGTTGGATTTCAGTGAATTTCTACGGTTTTTAAATTCTTTTTCCTAACTATAGCATCCCTTAAACTATTGTTTTGTTCTGTGAACTTTGAAATTTTTTAAAATTGTATTTCCTAACTGTAACCTGTATCCTTTGAGAGTGGGTGTGTGGGTGGCTGTATAGGTAGGTGAGTGGGTGTGTGAGTCTCTGAGTGGGTGAGTAAGTGGGTGTGTGAGTTGGTCTGTGAGTGGTTTTGTGAATATCACACTAGTTCTGTGAGTAGGTCTGTAAGTGTCTCAGTGGGTCTAGAAGTGGGTGCATGAGTCCCTGAGTGGATCTGTGAGTGGGTGCATGAGACTCTGATTGAGCATGTGAATGGGAACATGAGTGTCTGAGTTGGTCTGTGAGTTGGTGGATGTGTGTCTGAGTGGGTCTGTGAGAGTGTGTGAGAGTCTGAGTAGGTTTGTGAGTGGGTGTGTGAGTGTCTGAGTGGATCTGTGAGTGGGTGCGTGAGTGTCTGAGTTGGTCTGTGAGTGGTTGAGTGAGTCTCTGAGTGGGTCTGTGAGTGGGTGCATGAGTTTGTGAGTGGGTGTATGAGTCTCTGAGTGGGTCTGTGAGAGTGTGGGTGTCTTTCAGTTGGTCTGTGAGTGGGTGAATGAGTGCTTGAATATATCTGTGAGTGGGTGCATGAGTGTCTGAGTATGGCTGTCAATGGGTGCATGAGTCTCTGAGTGGGTCTGTGAGTGGGTGCATGAGGGTGTGAGTGAGTCTGTGAGTGGATGTATGAGTGTATGAGTGGGCCTGTCAGTGGGTACACAGTAAAAAAGTAGATGGGCACACAGAGGCTTGTCCTTGTGCCAGCTCCTCCTGTGACCGTGCTTCTGTCCAGCTTGCCTGCAGTCCATTTCTCTCTGCTGTTATCGGTTTTGTGCCTCCTCTACTCGTTTTCTCCTTGTTTTTCTGCCTTTTCTCTTCTCACTCCTGTCCTCTATGTTGCCTCTTTCTGCTCGTTCTGCCCATTATTTTGACTTTTTCTTCACGCTCCTGACCTTTATTCTGACTCTTGCTGCTCGTTACTGACCTCTATTTTGCCTCTTGCTGTTTGTTTCTCACCTCTATTTTGCCTCTTTCTCCTCATTTATCCCGTTAGTTTGTCTCTTTCTATTCACTCCTCTTTCTGCTTGTTTATTACCTTTATTCTACCTCTGCTTGTTTCTTCATTTTAATCTGCCTCTTTTTGCTTGTTTCTGACCTTTATTCTGCCTCTTTCTGCTCATATCTGACCTTTATTCTTCCTCTTTCTGCTCATTGCTAACCTTTATTTTGCCTCTTTCTGCTCATTTTTCACCTTTATTTGACCTCTTTCTACTCGTGGCTGACCTTTCTTTGCCTCTTTCTCCTCGTTTCTCACCTTATTTTGCTTCTTCCTGCTGGTTTCTGGCCTCTACTTTGTCTCTTTATGCTAATTCCTCACCTTTATTCTGCCTCTTTCTGCTCCCTTCTGACCTTTATTTTGCCTTGTTTTATGCTAATTTCAACCTCCATTCTGCCTCTTTCTGCCCGTTTCTCACCTTTATCATGCCTCTTTCTGCTCATTGCTGACCTTTATTTTGCCTTTCTGCTCATTTCTCACCTTTATCATGCCTCTTTATTTTGCCTCTTTCTGCTTGTTTCTTACCTTTATCTTGCCTTTCTGCTTGCTTCTGACCTTAGTTCTGCCTGTTTCTGCTCCCTTTTGTTGATTCCCTGGGACCACGGGAGGAGCCTTAAGGGTCCCAGTTGGCTGTCCACCTCCTATGGGAGCCAGCACTGCTGCTGCATGCAGGGAGCTGCTGGAAATGCAGCTCCATACCTGACGCAGCAATAGTTAAAGGGCCAGATGTATCAAGCCTTTTTCCGGTTCGCAAACGGGCAGATTCTCAGAATCTGCCCGTTTGCGAACGGGAAAAAGCCTTTTGGGATGTATCATCCCAAAAGGCCATCGCAAAATAGGGAATCGTAAAATATGCGATTCCCTACTTTGCGAATACATTTAAGGAATCGCAAATTGCGATTCCTTAAATGCAATTCTGGAAGCACACAAAAGTTGCGATTTGGCCTTAGGAATCGCAAATTACCACCAACTTCAAATTGGTGGTAATTTATGATTTCCTAGAAAAATGCACTTTTTTGCATTTTTCAAAGTGCATGTGGCCCACATACGTGCCCTTAGGGCATGTATGTGCACCACATGTGCACACATGCATATTTCAGGGGTGCAACAGGGTGTCCTTTTGGCACCCTTGCACCCTTGAAATTGCATTCGCAATTTGCGAGTACCTATTGCGTACCTGCAAATTGGGAATGTCTTCCCATTCATTCCTATGGGCCTCTAGGCCCATTGGAAAGAATGGGAAGGTATTCCTTAATTGCGAATCGCAATTTGTGATTTGCAATTAAGGAATATGTAGGAATGGCAACTATTATTGCGAAACCTACATACATTGCATTTTGCGAGTCCTTAATAGCAAATTGGTAAAATTCGCTATTAAAGACTTGCAAAGTACAATGATGAGACATCTGGCCCTTAAATCTTTCCCTACCTGCATGTCTGTGAGCAGGGAAAGAGATGAAACCTCCGCTTCCAGCAGGCAGGAGCACTTTGACAGCTCCCGCCGCTGAAACAGGAGTATTTGCTTTAAGCGAGAGCAAGCAGCTATGGCCCAGGCGTGGGCACCCTGGGACATAGCAGGAGCCAGCCCTGAGGGGTAGTAGTCCCCAGGGACATTACTGGATACCGGAGGGGGGCCCTGTGCCCCCCTCCTTTGATTTTCAAGGACCAGCCCCAGTTAGGTTGTGGTCCCCGGGGCCGAGAACGGCCCAGGAGGGTGGCTGTGAGGTCCCTCTCCTAGTGTTTTTAAATTATTTGTGCCTGGGGAGGTGGAAGTCCTAAGCACCCCGGGGGGTCCTTGGGGCCCCCAATTAGATGTTTTTGGGCCCTGGGGAGGTGATGGTCCCTGGGGCTTGGGGTGGTCTGAGAGGCCCCCCTCAATGTTTCAATGTCCCCGGGAGCCGACAGTCCCTGGGGTTTATAGAGCCCATGGAGGGGGGGGTCCGTGCGCCCCTCCTTTATTTATGAATAAAGTCCTGGGGAGGTGGTGGTCCCCGGGGCTCCATGAGTCTCAGGAGGGGGCCCCATGTGCCCCCTCCTTTTTTTAAACAATGCCTCTGGGACCTGGACCACCCAGGGGCTTTTTCCCAAACAAGTGAGGGAGCCTGAACTTGTTTTTAATTATTTTTTTTACTAGAGTCATGGATCCGCTAGGATTTTCAGTGAAAATTAAAAGAAAAATACTTTTTCGGCCCTCTGGGACCCCAGCACCAGAGCTAAAGGTTCAGGGTATTCCTACCCTGCCCCCTTTTCTTTTTTTAAAATCTTTTTTCAGGGACCCTTCCCTTTCACTGCCTGGTTGAAGTGTTGGCAGCCAATCAGATCTCAGCACGAGATCGGGAGGGTCGTCAGAGCCTTTGCGTCCCTAGATATCCAAATTTTGTTTTTCTTTAATATCCCCCAAACTACTGAATGGAATTGCAGCAATTTACAAAAAGGTTGCTTTTTGGACCAACAGCTACCTTCCTGCCAAATATTGTGTAATCCTGTTAAGCAGTTCGGGCTCTTGTTGGGTCAGCTGCAGTCTTTGGTGGCCGCAGACTCCGGAGCAGAGGGTGATTGCTGCACTGGGGATTGTGACTGGCACTGTGCCCATGATGAACTGGATGTGCCTTGAAAGAACGCAGCCCACTTGGGAATAAGTTGGACTTCCAGTCCCAGAATGCTGTTGGAAACTCACCTGAGACTAATTGAACTTTTTAAATAAAAGCGGGAAGAATACTGGAGGCCCCCTTGTGTTCATTTTGAGCTCACCTTTGAGAAAGGGCGTTGGCCCGAAACGCGCCAGGAGAGCTGAGGTGGGGCTCAGTGTTGGACCTTCCCTGATCTTTATGGAACCTCTGTGAATGCGTCCCACCTAGGGGCACCCTTTTTCCTTTCAAATATTGCGGCCAGCCCAGTCGCGGGATGTCACCACCACGTCAGCAGCGCGGGTCCGCTGCGGTCTTTGGTGGCCGCAGACTCCGGAGCAGAGGGTGATGGTTGCACTGGGGAGGGTGGCTGGCACTGTGCCCATGATGAACTGGATGTGCCTTGAAAGAACGTACCCCACTTGGGAATGAGTTGGACTTCCAGTCCCAGAATGCTGTTGGAAACTCACCTGAGAGTAATTGAACTTTTTAAATAAAAGCGGGAAGAATACTGGAGGCCCCCTTGTGTTCATTTTGAGCTCACCTTTGAGAAAGGGCGTTGGCCCGAAACGCGTCAGGAGAGCTGAGGTGGGGCTCAGTGATGGACCTTCCCTGATCTTTACGGAACCTCTGTGAGTGCGTCCCACCTAGGGGCACCCTTTTTCCTTTCAAATATTGCGGCCAGCCCGGTCGCGGGATGTCACCACCGCGTCAGCAGCGCGGGTCTGCTGCGGTCTTTGGTGGCCGCACACTCCGGAGCAGAGGGTGATTGTTGCACTGTGGAGGGTGGCTGGCACTATGCCCATGATGAACTGGATGTGCCTTGAAAGAACGCAGCCCACTTGGGAATGAGTTGGACTTCTAGTCCCAGAATGCTGTTGGAAACTCACCTGAGAGTAATTGAACTTTTTAAATAAAAGCGGGAAGAATACTGGAGGCCCCCTTGTGTTCATTTCGAGCTCACCTTTGAGAATCGGCATTGGCCCGAAACGCGTCAGGAGAGCTGAGGTGGGGCTCAGTGCTGGACCTTCCCTGATCTTTACGGAACCTCTGTGAGTGCGTCCAACCTAGGGGCACCCTTTTTCCTTTCATATATATATATATATATATATATATATATATATATATTCACTGAAAAAACCATAGGTTTTAGGGACAGTTATAGTTAGTTGGACATTGCACTCGTACAAAACCCGTGAAATTCCCCCGTTATAGTTAGTTCAGGTAACTATAACTCACGCCCCGCAATGCACTGCTGATGACGTCACATATTACATCACTCATGACATGGTCAGTGACATCACTGATGACATCACTGATGACATCTCAAATGACATCACTGATGACATCATGCAGTGACTGTGTGTTTCTGTAAAGTTTAAATATTTTTAATATATATAGGAAAAGACGTATTGAAGAATGAGTGGCTGTATAAGTGTCTGTATGGATGATTTAGTAGGTGCGTGACTGACTCTATAAGTGAGTGATTTAACGTATCTTACTGAATGCATGGGTTAGTGACTAAACTGGGTGAATGTCTGTATCCGTCTGTCTGTTGCTGTGTAAGTGGCTGCATGTGTTTGTGAATAGCTACATGAGTGTCTATATGAGTTATTGAATGGTTGTCTGAGTATCTGTATGGGTGCCTGAGTGTTTGTGTGGGAGGGGTGTGTGCGACAATGTGCGTAGATGTGTGAGTGGGTGATTCACTGGGTGGATGGTTTCAAGAGTGCATCTGTGATAGACTGTATGGGTGGGTAAGTGTGTGTAAGAGTGTGTTAGTGAGTGAATGTATGTCCCAGTGGTACATGTGTGAGTAACTACATATGTGAAAGGCAGTATATATGTGTGTTGGAGTATATAAATAGCTATAAGCGAGAGTGTGTGATTGTGAGAGTGACTGTATGGATGAGTGTGTGCTTGTATCAGTGATTGTATAAGAGCGTAACAATGTGCTAGTATTTGTATGATTAAGTGAGCTGGTGTGTGTATAACTGTATAGGTGAGTAAATGGCAGTGTGTTTAATTATTTGCATGACTGACTAGGTGTGTGAGTACCTCTATGGATGAGTGGCGGTGTTTGAGTGTCTATATAGGAGTAAGAGTGCATATGATAGTCCTGTACTGAGTGACCATAAGTATGAGTGACTGTACGGGTGAGTGAGTGGATGTGTGTGTGTGTAGACCTAAGAATCAGTGAGTGGGTATGTAGTTATTGGTGTTGGAGTGTCTATGGTTTTGCGAATGGCAGTCTGTAATTTAGAGTGGGTGTATCAAAAGTTATATTAGGGTGTGAGAAGATGAATGAAATTATCACATGGATGATGTCATCAGTGATGTCATTTGAGATGTCATCAGTGATGTCACTGACCATGTCATGAGTGATGTAATATGTGACGTCATCAGCAGTGCATTGCGGAAGCGCGAGTTATAGTTACCTGAACTAACTATAACGGGGGAATTTCAAGGGTTTTGTACGAGTGCAATGTCCAACTAACTATAACTGTCCCTAAAACCTATGGTTTTTTCAGTGAATTTGTAAGGTTTTTTAAATGCTAATTCCTAACTATAACATGTCTGAAACCTATGGTTTTTTTCAGTGAATTTCAAAGGTTTTGTAAATGACAATTTTTAAATGTATTAATTGTTATATTTATTTTTTTGATACTGATTTACTACATTTTTTTAAACTATTTATTTTTAGATATTTTATTTTTTAAATACATTGTAATTACATTATACATTACATTACAAAATATACTTTCTCAGAATGAATTACTTTAGTTTAAATACTTTTCAAATAGGCAATAGACTTTTAAGTACAGTAGTTACAGTTATTGCAATGGGCAACACAATTTCAAACACAATGCAACATTGAGCTCAATGTAAATTTCAAGTTAAATGCAATTAGTTACTTTATGGATTACTTTTTCTAACCACAGGACTGGATCCTAGAGTCAGTCCTGGGACATCTCCTGTAAACAGTTGAGTAAAAGCGTTTTGGTTACAGTAGTGATTTTTAAGGAATATTATTGTATTTTAAAAGTTGACACTTAGAAACTTTTTCACATAGAATCACCAATGTTATCCTATGGGAGGAAATTCACTTAGCAGGTAAGTAGTGTTATCGTTACTTTTTCTTACTCAGTGGTGGATCCTGGATCCAGCACTGGTGCATCTCCTGTAAACAGTTGAAAGAATGCGTTTAAGTCATTCAGGCGATTTTTAAGGAATATTTGTAGTTTGTGAAAATCAACACTTTGAAACTTTTCTGCTGAAAACCAGACAATGGATTCCTATGGAAGGAAATATAAGTTACTGGTAAGTACGGTTAAAATTACTTTTCAGGATCAGTACTGGGCTGAAAGATGCAGCACTGAGGTCTCTCCTGATAACAGTTGAGTAAATCGGAATTCGTATTTTGGCTGATTTTAGAGGAATATTTGTATGTTTCAAAAATCGACACTTAGAAACTTTTTCAGCAAAAAGCAGGCAATGATATCCTATGGAAGGAAATTCAAGTTACTGGTAAGTACGGTTAAAATTACTTTTCAGGATCAGTACTGGGCTGAAAGATGCAGCACTGAGGTCTCTCCTGATAACAGGTGAGTAAATCAGAATTCGTATTTCGGCTGATTTTAGAGGAATATTATAAAGTTCCAAAACTCCACACTTAGAAGAATTTCCAAGTGAAACCAGTCAATGATATCCTATGGAAGGAAATTCAAGTTACTGGTAAGTACGGTTAAAATTACTTTTCAGGATCAGTACTGGGCTAAAAGATGCAGCACTGGGTTCTCTCCTGATAACAGGTGAGTAAATCGGAATTCGTAGTTCGGCTGATTTTAGAGGAATATTATAAAGTTCCAAAACTCCACACTTAGAAGAATTTCCAAGAGAAACCAGTCAATGTTAGCCTATGGAAGGAAATTCAAGTTCCTGGTAAGTACGGTTAAAATTACTTTTCAGGATCAGTACTGGGCTAAAAGATGCAGCACTGGGTTCTCTCCTGATAACAGGTGAGTAAATCGGAATTCGTAGTTCGGTTGATTTTAGAGGAATATTATAAAGTTCCAAAACTCCACACATAGAAGAATTTCCAAGTGAAACCAGTCAATGTTAGCCTATGGAAGGAAATTCAAGTTGCTGGTAAGTGCGGTTAAAATTACTTTTCAGGATCAGTACTGGGCTGAAAGATGCAGCACTGAGGTCTCTCCTGATAACAGGTGAGTAAATCGGAATTCGTAGTTTGGCTGATTTTAGAGGAATATTTGTATGTTTCAAAAATCGACACTTAGAAACTTTTTCATCAAAAAGCAGGCAATGATATCCTATGGAAGGAAATTCAAGTTACTGGTAAGTACGGTTAAAATTACTTTTCAGGATCAGTACTGGGCTGAAAGATGCAGCACTGAGGTCTCTCCTGATAACAGGTGAGTAAATAGGAATTCGTAGTTCGGCTGATTTTAGAGGAATATTTGTACAATGGTGAAGGGAGGGGGCGGGGCCTGAGGTGACATCTGTGCAAACGCGCCCCGTGGCGCGTTTTAAGTTGGGGGATTAAGTCCCCTTGAATCATGAGGGTCCCTGGGGCCAACTACCCCACCAGGAACCTCCAGTATGCGCCAGGGGGCTGCGTTGCAGAGACGTGTACAGAGGCCACACCCCTTTTTACACCTCTCTGCAACGCAGCTCTGTGGCGCTTTCTGGACGTACCTGTTGGGCTAGTTGGCCCCCAGGGACCCTCAGGATTGAAGGGGATTTAATTCCCCATCTTAAAACACGCCACAGGGCCTGTTTGCACACATGTCACCTGAAGCCCCGCCCCCTCCCTTCACCACTGTGCAAACGCGCCCTGTGGTGCGTTTTAAGTTGGGGGATTCAGTCCCCTTGAATCCTGAGGGTCCCTGGAGTCCAACTAGACCACCATGTACTTCCAAAAGCGCCACAGAGCTGCGTTGCAGAGAGGTGTAAAAGGGGCGTGGCCTCTGTACACCTCTCTGCAACGCAGCCCCTGGCGCATACTGGAGGTTCCTGGTGGGCTAGTTGGCCCCCAGGGACCCCCAGTATTCAAGGGGAATTACTTACCCTTCTTAAAACGCGCCAGGGGGCGCGTTTGCAGAGTACTGCAGGGAGGGGGCGGGGCCTCCGGCACGATGCCGGTCTTTTTTTTTTTTTTGATTGTGAGGGGGCTGCGTGGCCCCCTTCCCTCAGCCACTTTTGCCCCGGGGACCCCATCCCCGGGGCCTGAGCAATTTTTTTTTTTTAAATAAAAAAACAAAAACGGGAAGGGGGCCGCGTGGCCCCCTTCCCTGGGCCTGTTTTGGCCCCGGGGACCCCATCCCCCGGGGCATGCCCTCGATTTTTATTTTTTAAATTTTGAGGGGGCTGCGTGGCCCCCTCCTCAGGTCATTTAAGGCCCCGGGGACCCCATCCCCCGGGGCCGGCCTTCCCTTTTTTTTAATTTTTTAATTTGGGGAGGGGGCTGCGTGGCACCCCTCCCTGGCCACTTATGGCCCCGGGGACCCCATCCCCCGGGGCCTGGCCTCTGGTTGGGGACTGTGGGGGGTCCCCAATCCCCCCACAGTCCCAGCCGGCTCCCCGCCTCCTGCGCGAGCCGGCATGCTTTTCCACATGGGGAGCAGCTAACATGCTGCTCCCCATGTGGAAAGCAATTGGTTTGCATTTTGAAAGAGAGAGCAGGTTTCCTGCTCTCTCTTTCAAAATGCAAACCAAGTTTGCTATGACAGGACGGGAGCCGCGAGGCTCCCGTCCTGTCATAGCAAACTACAGTGTCCCGGGGTAGGCACCCCAGGACACTGCAGGAGCCGGCCCTGGGGTGTGGCGGTCCCCAGGGCCATCAAGGGCTCCAGGAGGGGGGCCGCGCAGCCCCCCTCCCAACCATTTAACAGCCCCGGGGAGGTGGTGGTCCCCGGGCTTTGGGGTCCGTAACGGACCCCCATATTCAAATCTTTAGTGCCCCGGGGAGGTGGCGGTCCCCGGGGCGTGTGGGGGGGCTGGAGCCCCCCCACACAGGTCAAAAATTTAAAAAAAAAAAGAAGCCCCGAGGGGTGGCGGTCCCCGGGGCTGCGGGAGGGCCAAGAGCCCTCCAGCACCATTATTTTTTCAAAGCCCCGGGGGGTGGCGGTCCATGGGGATTGGGGGGCCTTAGAGGCCCCCCACATTAAATTTAAACCCCCCCAACCATGCCCCCGGGACTTGGCCCACCCGGGGGCAAATTAACATCGAAGCGCGGGAGACCGCGCTTCGATTTTTTTTTTTTCGGCGGGATTCGCGCACCCTAAGCGCATCCCGCCGATTTTTTTTTTTAAAAAAATGCTTTTTTCTGCCCAGGGGGTCCTTGTGGGACCCCCTGAGCAGACCTAGGGGGTCAGGGTGTTTCTACCCTGCCCCCTTTGTGCGTTTTGCGCACTTGTTTCCTCTGGGGTTTTTTTCTAATCGGCAGGATCCGCGCACCCTGAGCGCATCCTGCCGATTTAAAAAAAAAAAAATGCTTTTTTCTGCCCAGGGGGTCCTTGTGGGACCCCCTGAGCAGACCTAGGGGGTCAGGGTGTTTCTACCCTGCCCCCTTTGTGCGTTTTGCGCACTTGTTTTTGTGCTTCGGTTCTACCGAGGGACAAAATGGCTGCCAACACTTCCTGGTTTGGAGTGTTGACAGCCAGCTGACAGCCAATTAGCATGCAGCTCGTGATCGGGACGGTGCGCGCAGGGTGCGCTGAGGGTACGCGGACCCTACTCGGCCATAGATATATATGTGACTTTACTTGTGAATTTCTCAGGAACTACTGAACGGATTTACACCATTTAAGCCAAAGGCACCAGTCT